>CM067373.1:96323783-96748783 GCA_034401795.1 Chaetoderma sp. LZ-2023a | reverse complement strand
CAGTACCTCGAACAACCAGGACGATATAGGTAAAGTCATTTAGGGCACCTACTCTGTACATTATAAGCATGCACTCGCTTTCAATTCCAAGACGTGTTGTCAGGGAAGCTCTGACGCGCGCGCATGCGCACCACACAGTTTAACAGAAGTAACCATTTTTAATGAACACCTCTCTCATAGGACTTATATACGCATATTATCCTAGCCAGGGGCGTGCTTGGAGCGAATCCAGAACGGCCGTCTCGTATCCAGCTTAGCTGGGACAGCCGGTACCCGTCCAGTCGATCCGTGCTACATCACCCCTCCTATTTTGACACCCGTGACAAATGATCAACGCATCGCAGATCAACCGCACAGGAGCATGCTAGGTGGGAATTATAGACTTCCCGAGTAGGCGCGTAGCCGAGAGGAGAGTGACACGAGAGATGTGTGTTCATAAGAAAGAGCACATAGGGTGCGAAAGAGTGTGGGTGGGAGGCATACTTTTAGTTTTGATTTTTGGCCTGAAATTATTTTTCCAGGTCTTTTCTTTTTTTGTTTTATTTTATTGACCCAGTGCGTGCATAATTTTATTCAGTTCATGATCAACCTAAACAATAGTGCGCATGGGTGTTCTCTTGAATGCGGATAATTAAATTTCCACAGAGAACACCCAAGCTCCAACGTACCATAATTACACAGATAAAATATATTATGATATATATATACTATCACTGTATATCACAGATAAATGAGTAATTACATGTGCACCACTGGTGAATAAAGGGATGCACATACAGATATGTATATTGATTATTAATGCGGCCCGTTATTGCGGATCAGCACAGGTAGCTTCCGATAACCCACAGTCCGTCCCATCGTTCTGGCGTGGGAAGAAAAATAATAAGAAAAATAGTAATAATAATAAATGAAAAAGGCTACTTTATCAGGCATCCCCAGCGTAGCTGAGACTGCATGGCGGTAATAGGACATTTTCGCTACAGTGCTTTGTGTACTTGCGTCGCACATGATGTGTTTACAATGCAGGGACCCACAGCGATTATTTATGTGAGACACAACTACGCAAGAAATTTGCGCAGCGGTGTAGGATGACCGAAGTCAGCCTAGGGATGAGGTTTCAATTTTAAAAACATATAATAATAAGAAAAGTATTTTAAAAATAAAGAGAATAAAATGTTCCGCTTTCCGCACACCTATTTATAAATCCTGCTGCAACATCGGCAATAATGTCCACAAACATCAGCTGTAAAGTTTACCCAGCGAGTCTGGGTACCCCGACTCGTACGGGACGGACGTGGCGGATGGTCCTCCGCTGCCGAAATGTCACTACTATTTATGCCCAGGTCGGGTATACTGATGCTGGAGGAAGGTACGGATGTGTCCATTGAAGCACTGGTGGTGGCGGAGATGATGACGGGTGAAGTGCGAACTGGTTGTGGCATGGAAACTGCTGACATCACTGTTGTTGTGGAGGTAGTGGTTGTTGTGCGGGCTGTAGGTGGGCCGAGTGTGGTGAAACTGATGAGCAGACAATGCGTTGCGGCGAATGATGATGCAGTGCTGGCAGATAGCTTGCGGATTTTAGTTGATTTCAGTAATTTGCTGGCAGTCATCCTCGGAACTGCATGCATGTCTGGATGCGCAATCCTCTTCTTTCCGGCATAGGGACGATCTGGCGTAATCACCTTGCGAACTGCATGATCTGTAGGAGTAGTGCTGCACAGATGTGTGGATGTGCTGCTCTGTGATGCGGTGCTGATGGTGACGGCTTCGCAAAAGGCGGATCTCCTCATCTATTATTAAAGGTACCATGTCAGACCAAGTAGTCTTAAATGAAAAATAATAGCAAAGTTACAATATTCCAGGCGTATTTAGCGTATTTTTATGCAATCCAATGGAATATGAAATGTTTGTCCATGTCTGAGCGCCCATTCATTGAAATTGAATTGTGCATAAAAACCATGCAACGTGGATGGGTTTTATTTGAAATGTGTAGGTTGTGCCTCGTGAAATGGTGGAATAGTCATTCAATAAAAAGAAGCGCTTCCCCCATCGCAAAGTATGTCACAACGCATAAACAAATCACTCATGACAGTGACTAGTTTGTGAATGTTACACTACGCTACACATTTTTCTTCTCCTACTCGCGTGTTTTGGCATGTTCTCATGTATCAACTCGCTCGCCTCGTCTGACAGATGGTGAGATGGATGATATTTATTCTGACTTGTTTCTGGGCCTATCTGACTGGTTCTAGATTGCAGGTAAGGACTAGGTTTTCTTCCAGCTCGCTTTAGGTTCCTCTTCAACGACAAACTCTTGACTTACATACACGTAAGTTGATGAATTTATTTACACTAATTTACAAGATAAACTTTAATAATAATTGAGCAAGATCGCTCCATACAAATCTACTTTTGTACAAGTCTTTGTATGCGCAAATAACATATCCTAACATTGTCTATTCTATCGTTAGGCTATATCAGCCATGGCTTAAACCGAGCAGAAATGTTTGCAATTGCTCAGTGAATCAGAGATTAATTTTTTCTGAGAGATGTTCCATTATTTATACTCTCAGATTATGACTTTTCAGTACTCTGGTCATTTACTAGAAATGCACAATTTCTCTCCCAACATATTCTTATGATTCTTCAAGGCACCCGATAAGCATACTGTGATTGGCCATCTAATAAAGTCACCAAACAATTTCCGCTTATCTCTTCCCAGAAGTTCTGACGTGATAACTAATTGGTCTTTCCAACCAATCAGCGATTCCTCCCTCACTCGCTATGAAACAAAACTTATTCATTATAATCCTTTACTGCAGAGTCTGATTGATCTCGATTGGTTATGATGTCATTCTGACCAATCATACTCTGCCCAATCCTTCCTAGAAGATTGTACCGCACATAGTCAAAGCAGTGGGGACCGGTTCTGGTTTGATGTGATCCGTCAGCTAACTAACAACATTATGGTATGCCGTGTTGTTGCATACCACAAAATGAGTGGCATATAGTTTATCAATAAAATTTGATTGTGTTATGAATTCCTAAAGAATGCTCTAATGTCCATGTCATGTCCATTGCATACTAATGGAGAAGTCTCGAGAATTATAGGGTGCTAGGCACACATGCTGGATGATTCATTACCAGATGGTGTTATTCTAGTCCACGATCAAATACCAGTCTGCTTACGTCATCAACTGTGTCAGTTAGTCATGTTCTCATAATTCATGATCCCAACACTAACCATTAAACATTAATTAATTCCAAAACTACAACTATCAACAACTGCTGAATATCATAAAAGTGGTTGTCTGTTAAGCAGGAACAACCTTTAACTAAATCATTCTCAAATACACATCAACTCAGAACCATAGAATCATTTCAATTTAAATAATCCTATTTCTATCAGCATCATACTAATCTCATCTGCTGGTTATGCAACGCCATAAACAGCCTCCTATCCATTTAACATTAGTACACTTTATTAGATATAAAGAGATGACCTGGCTGGCTCGACTTTCCACCATCCCAATGATTGACACATATTTACAAATAACAGGTGGTCGACTCAGCCACGTACATTGATGACACTTAGTCATCCTAACTTTCCAACTTCGAATTGTATGTACATAAATATCATTGATGCAATATTGTCGCATCCATTTTAGCTCCCCTGGGCTTTTAGCTCACCTGGTAGTTTCAAAACTTAATTTAACTTTGGGTCTTACGTTAATTATAAGACATCCCGCGGGGTCATGACTTCCCACATGACAATCACATATTTACACATGCCCACCAAGCAAAGTTAATTAACCATCTCTTAAGCACTTAAGAGAGCGTTAATTAACTCGTTGTACACTATCAACAACCAAAACACTCCTATACCAGTGCCATCCAGATGACACACATCACGAATCACATGCAATAATCAGTCAAATCATAAACAATAATAAACAGTAATCAAAATCCAAACAAGAACGAATCATCAAACAATAATCAAAGCATAGAATAAAGATAACTAACGTATAAGAATTGAAATACGAAACGATAAAAGAAACAGTAATATACGACAAAGTATCAACAATTAATCACAAGTACACAATACAACATCAGTCGTATCGTACATAATATTATACCTATAATACAAATTGTCCACCTAAACAACTAAAAAGAAATAAATAGTTTTCAAAATTTAACATGGTGGCACAGAGAGATCTGGAATATTATCCACAATCTCCATGCCCATCTGGTATGATGCCGTAGGTGACGTCGTGTCGTTGGTTTCAGTCGGCTTGTCCCTGTCACTAGGCGTCGCCGCTGGTCGGTCTGACCAACGTGCCCAGACAGATCCGAATCGCGGAATCCTCTCCATGGGTGGTTTTCGTGAAGCGCACCTCCACACACAGTGAAAGACTCTGCACTTGTATAAAATTAACATTAGCACAATAAATGCGATGGCAGAAGCCATCAAATACAGCAACACAGATTTTGTACCGACACTCTCGACAATCGCTGTGTCGATTTCAGACAGTTGTGCTAAAGGCACATACTTTGTTTTCTGCAAATGGTTCCATTTCTCCACTTTCAAGTGGTTCACTATCAAAGATTGGTTGAGAATACCAGCAACATCCAATCTTGGTGCATCGATGGCTAGACCGATCCGAGTATACGCTCGCCGGTATGATCGGACAGGTCCAAACTTCCATCCATCACCACTGTAATCACACTTACTCGACATCAATACATACACTCCATTCGTCAATGCACAACGTTCGGTCAACTTTCCTCGACATCGTACTTCCATATGTTCACCAAATGTTTGCAGTACCACTCCAATCCCTATGTGTGCAAATAACCTACTAGCAGTGTCATTGGTTTGCAATAATTTAACAGTGTATTTATTATCGGCCGAATTTGTCAACATGCTCACAATACACAGTACATGAGTCTTACCGACTTGTAGTTGCCTGTGATTTACCCAAGGATCAACTCCTCGGCATTCAGATGGAGTGAAATACCAACTGGATTTCATGTTCAAACCAATGCTAAAATGAGCGATAAATATCTGCATATAATGTCCCATTATATCTGAAGGTTTGGGCCACGAATGTATCCCATACTCAATGTAATTCTCACCGTCAATCAACGGTAGGGTAGTAACGTAATGTAACTGAGAATCATCCTTCCACAAATAGGAAATGATGACATTCTGATAATACCATTGATACGGCTGTATCAATTCGAATCCTACACCGATTTGACCAGCTACCTCCTTTAAATATGATGGACTAAACAATTCTTCTGTTAATCCACCTAGTTCAAGTGAAGCGGTCTGCCTATGAAACTGCGCAGTAAGTTTTTGGTAACTATACATCACATTTTCTGCTGAATCAATAATATGTCCCAAATGTAACAATGCGTATAAGTCCGCCTGACGTGACGGTTGTTGACTGAGCAACTTACTAATGTTCTTGGTCAAGCTGACCAAGGTGTCTGTAACCTCATTGATCCTATTAGTGTTGACATTAATCTCTTCAAAAGCATATTTCACGTGAGATGATAGATCATTGGAGAAATGAACCAGTCTGTTCATCTTTTTCATAGCTAATCTAAAGGACAATTCCGCGATGATAAAAAGGGTGCTTTATTTGAAAGATTATTACATGTTTAATGAAATTGCGGCAGAATAATAACCAGATAGAAATAGCGTAACCAACTATCGCTAGATAAATGACTGCAGGAGCGAGGCCAATAGATGTAGGTATATATTTTAAGGAAGTATACGTAAATGATAATAGCAAATGAACTGCTTGAAGCGATTCCAATAATTCCAGGATCTCTAAATAGGTGCCGACCCCGGAATTAATTTGATATAATGGATGTTAATATCGGACAAGAGGTTCAAAAGACTGGAATTATGGAAAAGACTGGAACTAAAATCATTCATCTATGATGCGATCTGAGAATATGTTATCCTTTTTTTGGTAAAATTCAGCATGAGATGTTTTTGTCTCGTAGACTCTATCCTGCGTATTGTTATTAAATTGGAGTGTGCTTAAAGCTGAAAGAAATTACTATTGGCCTGACCAATTATAATTTTGCTCAAGTAAATATTGCTAGAGATATCACCAAATGAATTAACATTTTGACATAAAATCTGGGAATTTTCATATTGCCCAGCAGGCTGTAGTAATTGCAATAATTAAGATATTTTGATGGAATTTTCCCCTATGTGATAACATTGTAAAGCTTCGGCACAGTAAATCCTGTCATTTTAGCTGTAATACTCATTCTGTTATGGGATGATGGATAGAGCGCATCCTGAAATTTTTGTTTGGAATTTTGCTGGCTTAGTTTCTCCTGCAGAGTGTATCTTTTGACCCACTAGGCCTATTCTAACATCTCTAACATTGGATAAATCTTCGAATTTGCAGCTATAACGGTATCTTGAGTCGGCTGAATATTTTGACAATACGCACGTGTTAAGTGTGCCACTTCATTTAATCCGTATCGCATGGTGTAACATGCGCAATAGCCTACTTACAGAGATAGTGCCGGGGTACATTTTGAGACAAAAAATATTGCTGAAACGTGTTGCTGTCGTACACAGCAATCACTTACAGCAACATTGTTATCAAAATGAACACATTCTGATAGGATAGAGAAAATGTTATCTGTGCTTCAGCGGTCGAGGGGTTAACGATTCCGCACTGACTTTGGATACTGGAATTACTTGAAAAGCTTACTACCTTAACTGGGCAATGTCCTAATGATTACAAATTAGCACATGTTAGGCCTCCATGCATATACATATTTACTGTACAGCCTTCGTGCTCGGCAAAGATAGTGTTGGTGCGGGGATGATGTCAGGATCTCGTGAAATCTCGCTCTCGTTGCAAGAAAATGGCGCCGCCCGGGAGATAAAATAATCCCATGTTTACGATGCTATAATTACTCATATTATTTGTCTATTGTTTTTATTTATGATCCAATATATTAGTCATATAATAGTCTTTCAAAAAAGTACACTTTTACCAATCCCGGAATTGTCCTTTAACAATGTTCTTTAAGGATGCTGGAGTCCAAAAATATCATTATTACTAAGTGATGTCTCACTCCCTATATCGGCAACAAGAACACAGAAACTGTCCAACTTATTAATAAAAATTAGGTGGTAAGTATGGATGGTTTATAGATACTACTACTGTCCATTCGGCCCAAATTACTGAAATCTGGTAATGATCAGTGATCATCACACCATTTTGTAATTTATAAATATCAGAATTTTCACAATGTCCTGAAATACTACTAACAAATATCAACATGACACACAAGCTAAAAATATATACATGATTGTTTGACTGATAAAGTACAACATTACTGAGAGAGTACCACACAGTGATTAACAATATCTCTCAGCACGATAGTTTATAACGGCATCAACATGCTTAACAAAGTCAGCATACCTCGACCAGTCAACAGCGCCAATCCTAGCGAGTTTACTGGCTGATCCAAACTCAGTACCATGACTGTGCTTGCGCTGATTATATGAGTGCATAGTTGGTGACACATCCATTGGTTCACTGGCATGCTCAGGCACAGTTTCGGATGTGTCCATTGGTGAGTCATAATTAGGATCAGCACTCACACCAGGTCGATCGATATCCATGTCGACTTCGGTACGCACATCCGGTACCTTTTCAGTTACTGGTCGCACTTCATGGACTACCTTCTTGGTTCGTGTAAATTCAGGTAGTGGTGGTAACTTAGGTACATGACTCAATTTGGTACCTTTCACCGGGTTCCTAATAGGGTGTGGTCTCACATTGTCCCAGCACATCTCTGAGTCGACTACACACAATTTCGAAATATTCAAAACGCACACCTTCCCAGATCTCTGATTTCGGACATGAGCCACAGGTCCGTTAATTTTGGAAATTTCATACTCAGGGTCACTGCGAGAGGTCAACTTCATCCTCTCCTCAGATTTTACAGCCTTAGCTCGTTTGTCAATTTGCTCACGGTGTTGTTCTCGTGACTTGGCTGTCTTATTGTGGGTATGTAATAAGGCGCTGTTAAGACATGTAAGTCTTTCACCTAAGTCGTGCACAGCATTGAGTGGAATCGCTAACAGAAGTCTCACTCATCGACCATATGTCAGATAGAATGGCGTATATCCGGTCATAGCATGGCGAGTGTTGCGGTACGCTGTTAAAGCTGCACCCAACTCATCTTCCCATGCTTGAGACTCGTTGTTGACACCTTTCTGGATTAAATCCTTTAATGTTCTGTTAAATGTTTCAGTCCATCCATTCATCTGTGGGTGATATGGACTCGTTCTTCTGTGATCAATACCATGCTCAGCATACCTCTGCTCAAGTGAGTTCAAACAAAACTCCTTTTCTTGATCAGTGATGAGGATTTCCGGTATGACATGACGAGCAATGTATTCATTAAAGAATTTATCTTCCACATTCTGCGCTGTCTTAGTGGGAATTGGATAGGCCCCCGCCAATGCAGAACAATGATCCACAATCGTCATTATGTAAACGTTGCCTTTATTGGATTCTAATAGTGGACCTATTAAATCCTTTCCAATTATCCGACCAGGATAATTGGCCATATGCATTTCAGTATACCTGGGCCAGGTCGTGACAGGTCAATTGACCTGGCAGGTTGTACACCTATCCAACATATATAGCACATCCTTCCTCAAGGATGGTCAAACAAAGGAATCTCTTACCATTCCTATAGTCTTCTTCAAACCTTGGTGACCAGCTCGTTCATGAGCCTTCCGGAGTACCTGCTCACGGAATTTATTTGGTACCAATATTCTCTGGTATTCAGCATCCAATGCTGAAGCTGGGTTTAATGAATACAAAATACCACTGTTAACCATATATTCCTCCGGAGTGTTCCTAAACACTTCTGGGAATTCTTTGCTCTGTTCATCACACAGATCAGTGTAGGGTACGTCATATACTTCTAGCAGAACATGAGGTAATACACCTTCTTCCACTTCCAGTATGACATAATTGCCAGTGTCTAATGTAGTGACTTCGTTGGGTCGACGTAGTCTCGACAACATATCTGCATGGATGTTCTTTGAACCCTGGATGTACTCAATTTTACACCCATATTCTGCAATTAGTACTGCCCAGCACTGCAATTTTGTGTTCATGACATCACCCACAAACAGACTCTTAAGAGGTTTGTGGTCAGTGTACACAGTGACCTCTGCCTGCGCCAAATAGATACGGACAAAGCTTCTTTATGCATAGATCACAGCGTATGCCTCCTTTTCTATTGCGGGCCAGTTTAATTGACTGTCCTTCAAGGTCGAACTGACATACTGAATTACACGTTCAATGTTATTATTGTCCACCTGTACCAAAATTGCTCCTATCGCATAACTTGGCGTATGGATATACAACTTATATGGCTTGTTCAAATTTGGATATGTGAGAACCGTCTCACTATACAGCAAGTTCTTCAATTTCTTAAACGCTTGCTGTTCTTCTTTTCCCCATTCAAATCTTTTATATTTCTTAGTTAACCCTATTAACGGTTTGGCAATTTTGGCATAACCTTTCACGCAATATCAATAATAACTGGTAGCTCCAAGAAAACTTCTAACTTCACCCACATCATGGGGTGGTGACATTTCACTTATGACGTTGACCTTTTGACTTTGAGGAGCTACTCCTTGACTTGAAATGCGATAGCCCAGTAATTCAATGGACTCTTTTACAAGTTCGCATTCTTTCTTTTTAACTGGAGATTATACTCCTAAAATTTGCTCATTACAAGACGTAAATGACATGTATGTTCGGTTGGGTTTCTTGAATACACGACGATATCGTCGACAAAATCACGCACACATTTTCTGACAAATTCATGGAAAATGTCGTTCATAGCCCACTGAAAAACTGCACCTGAGTTGCAAAAACCAAAAGGCATACGAGTCCATTCAAAAAGACCTTCAGTGCAGACAAACACCATCTTCTCACTGTCTTGGCTAGCCATAGGTATTTGCCAATAGCCAGACTTCAAGTCCATTGTAGAAAATAGCGTCGTGCCTCTCATTGAATAAAAAATATCAGAGATGTTAGGTAATGGATAACTATCCTTGCAACACAATGCATTTAATCTCCTAAATTCTACACAAAAGCAGGTATCACCATCTTTCTTGTGTACTAAAGTGATAGGTGACGCCCAAGCTGATGACGATGGTCTTATGATGCCTGCTTCCAACATTTCTTTGACCTGATTTTTTTACTATATACGCCTTTGCTAAAGGTATCCTATATGCCTTCTGACATATCGGAGGGTGATCTCCCATTGGCATTGTACATTGTACCTTGGGTACATGTCCAAGGGTGTTTGGACGAGCCATATCAAAATTATTGGCAAAGTCACTCAGTATATCTGGTCGTTTTCTTACAACTAGCATATACATAATCATTTTGGGACCTAAATGGTATCTTAAATGGATATGTTTTCCCAAACCATACTACTTCCTCTTTACCATAATCAATCTTTGCTTTTCCCATATATAAAGCATCTCCACCAATCAAGCATTCATGCCTCATACGTTCCACTATCATACATGGAATCGGTCTGGCATCCTCAAACTTAACTTGAGTTTCTCCTAATATACTTATTGGTAAACCATTTATGGCTAACAAAGTACTAGCCTTCATTAATGGATGAGCATTTAAGATGCTCTTCCATATATCTTTTCTAACAAGAGAGGTACTAGCACCAGTATCTATCAGAGCGTCTAGGTACTTACCCCTGTTGTTCGCCTGACCATTCTTTTCCACATTCAGTCGGATAAGGAACCTTTCGGTCACTGGTTCCCTCCTCATAGGTTTAATGAGCAGCGTCACCCAACAACAGCTTCAGTGGAAGATCTGCGGCTGGTCTCCCCTAATGAGGCTCCTCCGATACCATATGAATAAGGGCCATACTCGTCAGTTCTCTCATCCGTTAAAACAGAACCGTCATGATCTTTATAATAACATCTGCGATTCACGTCATTATGAATTACCTTCCTCGTGTTCCGCGAATATGCACAAGGGGTCACTTCTGATGCGGAATCGAATGATGCGAACTCAATCATAGTCGTACTGTGCTGATGATCGCTGTTCATATCGCTGACGATCTACTTCATCAACCTCCATGGATTCGTCGTGATAACCAGAGGTATCGGTCTGACATGGTCTTTTCATCACCCGTCGTGGTGGCTGGTTCGACGGACATTGTGCCTGATAACGTCCCATTTTCTGGCACTTGACGCAGGTTACAACACATTTTGGTGGGCTAGGCATGGTGGGTGCTGCATAGCAATCAGAGGCCATGTGGCCTAATTTTCCACAATTAAAGCACTTTATTGGCTGTGTGTTTCTTGGAGCTCGTGATGTTTGCTGAGCCTGTTTTGGTCGTTGTCCTCCACTCTGTGGTGATTGTGGTGGAGCTTGTCCCAGAGATCTACAATTCCTCATCAGGTGCCCTTTCTTACCGCAATTGTAGCAACTTGACAGTTCTTTCTTCTTTTGAGCGGCTTTGGGTGCGCTCTCTGCAGTTGCTGTTGTCTCAGCTGGGGCGCCGATATTGACTGAAGACTTTCGATGACCGAGCAAAGTTTCTCAATCATCTTGCTCTGCTGAGCAATCTGAGTCTCACGAATTATTTGCCAGATATCCTTCCCTTCTTTGTAGTCAATCACATCGATTTCCATTTCTTCGGCTCTGCATCCGTTCATTTGCATTGCTTGTAGTAGATCATTGCAGTTATCTTCTTCCTCTGTGAGTTTCATTGCGTCCCCGCAGTTGGTGATCTTTTTGCGTACAATACAACATCCCATACCCTGATCTTTTAGTGCTCAGATGTACACAGACAATACAAGATGCACATTGTCACCATTGGATATAGGGTATGCCCTATTTGCCAATTCTCGGTAATGACGATTATATGCAATTATCGTCTCTCCCATTCATTGTTTCGTCGCATCTAGATCATACTTTATGTGTTCTTTCTCATTGGCCGATACGATGTTCATAGTTACAAAATTAGCCAATTCTTCAAAGGATAATGTGGTTCCATCCTTACCCATTATGTAATGATCTAGCGCCTTGGATAGCGCTCCTTGAGATGCATGTGTCATTTATATAGACTGGAAGGCCGGTCATGGTTCCTTGGGTGGCTTGGACTACTCGGTCAGTCTCGTCTAGAAATTGTCTGACCTCCTCCGGAATTAACCCATCACACGGTTTGACTCACTGCATTAATTTATGTGCCTCTTGATGGTGAATATGGTTGCTTTCCCTCCAATCCTCCTCTTTCGACACTGCGGTAGTGATTCTCATTCCCACAGTGTTCATTACTTCAAGAGAAGCTTGAGATATGGGTGCAGTCAACATTTTAGACATTAAAGATGAATCAATCGTAGTACAGTTGGACTACTATATGCTTCAGATGGGGATGTCAGTGGTGACTCTAATGACGCTGTTCTCGTGATTCTCGCAATACTCGCGATGCTGTATTATCTTCAGATTGTCCGATAATTTAACAATGTCTAGAAAAGATGTTATCGGTTAATAATGATATGGCCTCTTTCTCTCAGCCGGATTGTTCATATTAGAAAGTACTTACAGTTTGCACAGATTTTGCACTCCTGTGCGGAATAATAAACTCGTGCACGAAACTAAACAAATCCTGGCAGGCTCGCCAATGAAGATTTTCGGGCATGCGCATGGTCTTCGCAATTACTAGAATCTACTCAACAATGATTAGGGTTCACTTCATCCTATTAGCCAGTGACTTTTGAGTGTTGCTGTGACAACGTTGGTCGACTGGTAAGCGGGAGTGAAAACAACTCAGCGACAAGTTTGTGAATGTTACGCTACGCTACACATTTTTCTTCTACTCGCGTGTTTTAGCATGTTCTCATGTATCAACTCGCTCGCCTCGTCTGACAGATGGTGAGATGGATGATATTTATTCTGACTTGTTTCTGGGCCTATCTGACTGGTTCTAGATTGCAGGTAAGGACTGGGTTTTCTTCCAGCTCGCTTTAGGTTCCTCTTCAACGACAAACTCTTGACTTACATACACGTAAGTTGATGAAATTATTTACACTAATTTACAAGATAAACTTTAATAATAATTGAAAAAGATCGCTCCATACAAATCTACTTTTGTACAAGTCTGTGTACGCGCAAATAACATATCCTAACTTAGCCTATTCTAACTTATCAAAAATCCTACCCTAACAAGTAAGCCATCATTAGGCTATATCAGCCATGGCTTAAACCAAGCAGAAATGTTTGCGATTGCTCGGTGAATCAGAGATTAATTTTATCTAAGAGATGTTCCGTTATTTATACTCTCAGATTATGACTTTTCAGTAGTCTGGTCATTTACCAGAAATGCACAATTTCTCTCCCAACATATTCTTATGATTCTTCTAGTAACCCGATAAGCACACTTTGATTGGCCAACTAATAAAGTCACCAATCAATTTCCGCTTATCTCTTCCCAGAAGTTCTGACCTGATAACTAATTGGTCTTTCCAACCAATCCGCAATTCCTCCCTCACTTGCTATGAAACAAAACTTATTCATTATAATTCTTTACTGCAGAGTCAGATTGATCTCGATTGGTTATGATGTCATTCTGACCAATCATACTCTGCCCAATCCTTCCTAGAAGATTGTACCTCACATAGTTAAAGCAGTGGGGACCGGTCCTGGTTTGATGTGATCTGTCAGCTAACTAACAACATTATGGTATGCCCTGTTGTTGCATACCACAAAATGAGTGGCATATAGGTTATCAACAAATTTCGATTCTATTATGAATTCCTAAAGGATGCTCTAATGTTCACGTCCTGTCCATTGCATACTAATGGAGAAGTCTCGAGAATTATAGGGTGCTAGGCACACGTGCTGGATGATTCATTACCAGATGGTGTTGTTCTAGCCCACAATCAAATACCAGTCTGCTTACGTCATCAGCTGTGTCAGTTAGTCACGTTCTCATAATTCATGATCCCAACACTAACCATTAAACATTAATTAATTCCAAAACTACAACTATCAACAACTGCTGAATATCATAAAAGTGGTTGTCTGTTAAGCAGGAACAACCTTTAACTAAATCATTCTCAAATACACATCAACTCAGAACCATAGAATCATTTCAAATTAAATCATCCTATTTCTATCAGCATCATACTAATCTCATTTGCTGGTTATGTAACGCCATAACCAACCTCCTATCCATTTAACATTAGTACACTTTATTAGATATAAAGAGATGACCTGGCTGGCTCGACTTTACACCGTCCCAATGATTGACACATATTTATAAATAACAGGTGGTCGACTTAGCCACATACATGGATGACACTTAGTCATCCTAACTTTCCAACTTCGAATTGTATGTACATAAATATCATTAATGCAATATTACCGCTCCATTTTTATTTCCCCTAGACTTTTAGCTCACCTGGTATTTTCAAAACTTAATTTAACTTTGGGTCTTACGTGAATTATAAGACATCCCACGCGGTCATGACTTCCCACGTGACAATCCCATATTTACAAATTGTAATACACTGGTGGCTTATTTTAAAGTCCAGGCTGATTTCCGCGATTTTACGTGATATTGTACACACCTATGCCAGTTCCATAGCCCTATTCTATTCATTGGGAATAAGAAAATGTAGGCTATAGGTCGACTATTCACGTTTTGCTTGTAGAATATGCATACACGAGTCTTACAGCTTCATTCATCGCTAAGTCAGTCATCCACACCGTCAGTTGGTCAGTCAATCAGTGGGTTGGTGGTTCGGTCTGTCAGCCTGTATGTCTGTCCGCCCCTCATGCAGTCATCTGACCTAGCACTCATGCAGTCGGTCAGTCTGTCACTCATGTACTCATCCAAACTATCACCCATGTAGTCTAGACTGTCAGTCTCTATTCTTCATGCAGTCATCCGATCTGTCACTCATGCAGTCCACCAGTCTGTCACTCATGCAGTCCTCTGATCTGTTACTCATGCTGTCATCTGATCTGCCACTCATGCAGTCATCCATCACTCATGCAGTCATCCGCTCTGTCACTCATGTAGTCATCCAATCTGTCACTCATGTAGCTGTCTGATCTGTCACTCATGCAATCGGTCGGTTGGTAACTGGGTTGGTCGGCCACTGTGTTGGTCAGTCGGTGGGTGGGTGGTTTGGTACGTCACTCCGTCACTTATGCACATCATCCGATCTGCCACACATGCAGTCATCCTATCTGTCACTCATGCAGTCCACCAGTCTGTCACTCACGCAGTCATCCGATATGTCACTCATACAGTCCATCAGTCTGCCACCCATAGTCATCTGATCTGTCACTCATGCACTCATGTGATTTGTCACTCATGCAGTCCACCAGTCTGTCACTCATACAGTCATCATTTCTGTCCCTCATGTAGCCATCCGATATGTCACTCATGCAGTCCGCCAGTCCATCACTCATGCAGTCATCCGATCTGTCACTCATGCAGTCATCAGATCTGTCACTTATACATTCCATCAGACTGTTCTCATGCAGTCATCATATCTGTTACTTATGCAGTCCATCAGTCTGTTACTCGTGTAGTCATCCTATATGTCACTCATGCAGTCATCCGATCTTTCACTCATGCAGTCCGTCAGTCTGTCACTCATGCAGTCATCCGATCTTTCACTTATGCAGTCATCTGATATGCCACTCAAGCAGTCACCCGATCTGTCACTCATGCAGTCTGTTACTCATGCAGTTGGTCGGGCGGGCGGCTTGCCGGTTAGTTGATCAGTAGGTCAGTCAGTGGTTATTGTAAGTCGGTGGTTGGGTGGTTTGATCCATCAGCCTGTTCATCAGTCCGTCAGAATGCAGTTATCATATCTGTCACTCATGCAGTCCATCATTCTGTTACTCATGCAGTCATCCTATTTGTCAGTGGTTGGGTGATTCGGTCTGTCAGCCTGTCTGTCTGCCTGCCACTCATGCAGTCATCTGACCTATCACTCATGCAGTCGGTCGGTCTGTCACTCATGCAGTCATCTGATCTGACGCTCATGCAGTCATCCGATCTGTCACTCACGTAGTCGCCCGATCTGTCTCTCATGCAGTCGGTCGGTTGGTCACTGGGCTGGTTGGTCACTGGGTTGGTCAGTCGGTGAGTGGGTGGTTTGGTCCGTCAGCCCGTCACCTATGCAACCATCCGATCTGTCACTCATGAAGCCATCTGATCTGTCACTCAGGCAGTCCATCAGTATGTCACTCATGCAGTCATCCTATCTGTCACCCATGCAGTCCATCAGTCTGTTACTCATGCAGTCATCTGATATGTCACTCATGCAGTCATCCGATCTGTCACTCATGCAGTCAATCAGTCTGTCACTCATACAGTCATCCTATCTGTCCCTTATGTAGTCATCCGATTTGTCACTCATGCATTCCGTCAGTCCGTCACTCATGCATTCATCCGATCTGTAACTCATGCATTCCGTCAGTCCATCACTCATACATTCATCCGATCTGTTACTCATGCAGTCATCTGATCTGTCACTTATGCAGTCTATCAGTCTGTCACTCATACAGTCATCCTATCTGTCCCTTATGTAGTCATCCGATTTGTCACTCACCCATGCATTCCGTCAGTCCGTCACTCATGCATTCATCCGATCTGTTACTCATGCATTCCGCCAGTCCATCACTCATACATTCATCCGATATGTTACTCATGCAGTCATGTGATCTGTCACTCATGCATTCTGTCAGTCCATCACTCATACAGTCATCCTATCTGTCCTTCATATAGTCATCTAATCTGTCACGTATGCAGTCCATCAGTCTGTTACTCATGCAGTTATCATATCTGTTACTCATGCCGTCATCCGATATGTCCCTCATGCAGTCCGTCAGTCTGTCACTCATGCAGTCATCTGATCTTTCACTCATGCAGTCATATAATAGGCCACTCATGCGGGCATCAGATCTGTCACTCGTGCAGTCATCATATGTGTCACTTATGCAATCCATCAGTCTGTTACTCATGCAGTCATCAGATAGGTCACTCATGCAGTCCGTCAGTCCGTCACTCATGCAGTCATCCGATCTTTCACTCATGCACTCATCTGATATGCCACTCATGCAGTCATCCGATCTGTCACTCATGCAGTCAATCAGTCTGTCACTCATACAGTCATCCTATCTGTCCCTTATGTAGTCATCCGATTTGTCACTCATGCATTCCGTCAGTCCGTCACTCATGCATTCATCCGATCTGTTACTCAGGCATTCCGTCAGTACATCACTCATACATTCATCTGATCTGTTACTCATGCAGTCATCTGATCTGTCACTTATGCAGTCATCTGATCTGTCACTTATGCAGTCATCCGATATATCACTCATGCAGTCCGTCAGTCTGTCACTCATGCAGTCATCCGATCTTTCACTCATGCAGTCATCTGATATGCCACTCATGCAGTCATCCGATCTGTCACTCATGCAGTCTGTTGCCCATGCAGTTGGTCGGGCGGCCAGGCAGTCGGTTGGATGCTCAGTTGGTCAGTCAGTGGGTATTGTCAGTTGGTGGGTGGGTGGTTTGGCCCATCAGCCTGTCACAATACAGTTACCATATCTGTCACTCATGCAGTCCATCAGTCTGTTAGTCATGTGGTCATTCTATCTGTCAGTGGGTGGGTGGTTCGGTCTGTCAGCCTGTCTGTCGGTCCACCACTCATGCAGTCATCTGACCTATCACACATGCAGTCGGTCAGTCTGTCACTCATGCAGACATCTGATCTATTACTCATGCAGTCATCAGATCTTTCATTCATGCAGTCTGTCAGGCCGTCACTCATGCAGTCGGTCATCTGATCTTTCACTCGTGCAGTCAGTCGTTCATCCAAACTATCGATCATGTAGTGGGTCGATCAGTCTATCACTCATACAGTTATCCGAGCTGTCACTCATGCAGTCTGTCAGTCCGTTACTCATGCAGTTGATCATCTGATCTGTCTCTCATGCAGTCATCCGCTCTGTATGTATTTTTTATTTTTTTATTGACGCACTGGCAACGTGCGGCTTCAATTTCCATATGCTAACTTAGCCGACAGTGCTGCACCCGTTAGTTTAATTTGTTGATCACCATCTCCCGGTCGGGGGATCGAACCGCCATTCTGCAACTCCGCATAGCATCAGCAACCAGGCATCTTTCCACTGGACCACCGCACCAAGAGTAAAAGTCAAGGATTGGCCGACCAGCTTTCACATGTCTGATATACTGACACACTGACGATTCATATGGGACTATCTGTGGATGCATCTGTCAAATCAATCCTAGGCTTTTACGCCTATTGTACTCTGACTCCAGCACGGCTCTGGCAGTATATGTATTTTTTATTTTTTTATTGACGCACTGGCAACGTGCGGCTTCAATTTCCATGTGCTAACTTAGCCGACAGTGCTGCACCCGTTAGTTTAATTTGTTGATCACCATCTCCCGGTCGGGGGATCGAACCGCCATTCTGCAACTCCGCATAGCATCAGCAACCAGGCATCTTTCCACTGGACCACCGCACCAAGACTAAAAGTCAAGGATTGGCCGACTATGTATGTATGTATGTATGTATGTAGGCATTTATATATATAGCGCTAATTCCAGGATTACCTGTTCAAAAGCGCTTAAGATTTATATGATTGGAATTTAGTCAATACAATATGCGTTTTTGTAGAAGTATGTTTCTCTGTCACTTATGCATCCAATCAGGCCATCACTCATGCAAGTAGTCATCCGATCTGTCACTCATGCAGTCGGTCAGTCAGCCCATCTGTCACTCATGCTGCCGGTCAGTCGGTCGATCGGCCAGACATTATGTCTGTCAGTCCATCATTCAGACGATCGGTCACTCATGCAATTCATCACTCATGCAGTCTGTCTTCCGATCTGTCACTCGTGCAGTCAGTCAGTCATCTGCTCTGTCACTCATGCAGTAGGTTGGTCAGTCAGTCAATCGGCATGTCCGTCAGTCCGTCACTCATACAGCTATCCGAGCTGTCACTCATGCTGTCTGTCAGTCCCTCACTCATGCAGTTGGCCATCCGATCTGTCACTCATGCAGTCAGCCATTCGGTCTGTCGGCCTGTCTGTCAGTCCGTCACTCATGCAGTCATCCACTCTGTCATTCATGCATCCAGTCAATCCATCACTCATGCAGTCGTCAGTCATATGATCTGTCACTCTTTCTGTCAGTCAGTCATCTGATCCGTCACTCATGTTGTCGGTCGGTCGGCCAGTAATTATTGCCGTCAGTCTGTCCTTCATTCAACTGACCTGTCACTCTTGCAGGCCATCACTCATACAGCGCGTCAGTCTGTCAGTCATGCAGTTGCTAATCCAACCTGTCACCCATGCAGTCGGTCTGTCATTCGATCTGTGCATCATGCAGTCAGTTGGTCAGTCGATCAGTCAGTCAGCCATTTGTCATGTCCGTAATTCGGTCAGTTGGTCGGTCACTAATGCAGTCCATCACTCATGCAGTCAGTCATCCGATCTGTCACTCATACAGTCAGTCGGTCATCTACACTGTCACTCATGCAGTCATTCGGTCAGTTGGTCAGTCCATCAGTCTATCCATCAATCTGTCACTCATGCAGTCAGTCAGTCAGTCGGCCTGTCCGTCAGTCCATCACTCATACAGCTATCCAAGCTGTCACTCATGCGGTCTGTCAGTTTGCCACTCATGCAGTTAGTTATCCGATCTGGCATTCATGCAGTCGATCGTTCAGCCTGTCTGTCAGTCAGTCACTCATGCAGTCATCCACTCATGCATGCATTCAATCAGTCGAGCACTCGTGCAATCAGTCACCCGATCTGTCACTCATGCTGTCGGTCAGGTCGATCGGCCAGTCAGTCATATGTCCGTTAGTTCATCATTCAACCAATCTGTCATTCATGCAGTTCATCACTCATGCAGTAAGTCAGTCATCTGCTCTGTCACTCATGCAGTAAGTCAGTCATTTGTTTGGTCGCTCATTCAGTCAGTTGGTCGGCCTGTCAGCCTGACCATCAGTCTGTCACACACGCAGTCATCCGATTTCTCACTCATGCAGTCTGTAAGTCCATCATTCATCCAGTGGGTCATCTGATTTGTCACTCATGCAGTACGTAGGTTGGTCGGTCAGTCAGGCGGTCGGCCTGCCCGTCAATCCAACACTCATACAGCTATCCGAGCTGTCACTCATCCAGTCTGTCAGTCCGTCACTCATGCGGTTGGTCATCTCATCTGTTACTCATGCAGTCAGTCAGTCGGTTGGTCGGTCGGCCTGTCAGTCAGTCCATCACTCATACAGCTTTATGAGCTGTCACTCATGCAGTTTGTCAGTCCATCACTCATGCAGTTGGTCATCTGATCTGTCACTCATGCAGTCAGTCGTTTGGTCTGTCTCCCTATATGTCAGTCCGTCGATCATGTAGTCATCCGATCTGTCACTCATCCATCCCATCAGTCCATCACCCATGCAGTCCGATCTGTCACTCATGCAATCGGCCGGTGTACTATCTGTCACTCATGCGGTTGGTTGAAAACTGTCAAAAGTCACCCCTCTCTTTCCCCTCCCATATCAATACTGCATCTATTTGTAATTTCAAGGTGAGATGAGGTCAAGAAAAATCAGGATATGATTGCTTTTTCATAATGAAAGTCCCGTAACGAAAATGAACGTGGGTTGCGCTGCCCGTTTTCATAACAACTGCAATAGTTTGCAAACTATTGTGAACGCGTTGCGAAAACTGATAATGCAAGCCACATTCACTTATACGCGGTGCGCGTTACTAGTATTGTTGGCCAGTTTACAACTAATTCACCTATTTTAGTCCAGTTTATCATTTCATTTAGTCGTCAGTAGTATTTACTGATGATGCCTGCCTACATCTAATAACAAAAGCTGATTGACGCCAGTTTAAAACGAAAGCGGAACAAAAATATGTCACGTGATAAGAGGAATTTCCCTGTATGAATATTTATGAGATGCTCACCGAATACAATATAAACTAAGGGTTAGTCTTCCTCGACGGATCCATCGTCGTTACAACTTGTATACTGCTGTGTATAGGCTGAGCTAATTTCGGATTTCATGAATTGTACAGTTAATATTCGTATATTCGTATATTTTTAAAATAGACATTGAAATACAAACTTTATTCGTCACTACTTATCCCTGCTGGAGTATGGGTTAGCCCACTGAGGCTGGAGTTACCGATACAGATACATATACAGATGGATACAAGTACACATATTGATGCAAGGCATCAATGGTAAATAGCGTGGCTGGAGATTATTATAATTCAAGTTGAGCTTCAAATTCATTATATATATAATATACAATTTGCAGTAGCACAACAGGTTCTCCGCCAACGACAGTGACTATGTCTAGACCTTGGGCCCCTACATAGAACACAAAATAAATTATACATGTAGAACTGGTACAGTCACTATGCACAATAAGAAGACATGAGATTCGAGTTAAAGTCAATGTACCATAAAGACATAGCCATTAGACAATGTGATAAATTGACAACATATTTGCAGGACAGAGAGAAGTATGTTTATCTTGTTATATTAAGATTCAATGTTACATTGGTTCTTACTATCATTTACAGTTTCTTACCTGTGCCATGTAGTGCTGATGATGGTTGCGATCGCGATAATGATACTTTCTTGGTAGTGTCATATGTTTAAGATGGCTGTAATGACATCAGCCTTGGATAGGATTAGCTATGGGCTATTGGAAGAAGCAGATTATATTTTGGGGCGATCCGGCAATCTTTCCATCCATCTTGTTGACGATATGTGTAAATTCTGGGGGTTTTGTTTGATAATTCAGATTCTTCCGGAGCTAAATTATAGGATATATAGAAAGATTTTCACATTATTACAAGAAATATTTGATAATAGACTCATGCAATATCCAGTGAGTTCTAGATGGTATTATGTTCGAAAGCCTGGTTATAAACCGAGTACAGAGATTCTGATACAGAATATATAGTAAATTGTTACCATTTGAAAACTGTAAGTTGTGACTAAATTGCATGTTTCGAAATTACTCCATTGTAGAAATTGTTAAAATTCCATACTTTATTTGCGCATTCATATATATCTAGCTAAACATATGGGTGAAATTCTGGAGCCGAACCTATTACAAGCGATATGCCAGGACATACTGACATCTATCCGATTGTGGCTAATGTGAACCAACTATCTTTCAATGGGGACATATTGCGATTAATTAACCCCATGGACATACTTGGGAATTATGATATTATTTGATATTAGAATTGTGCAATATTTCGTACAGCACTAGTACATAATAAGAGATATTGAGTTCTGTATGGCTAGATGTTCGAAAAGTGGTTACAAACAGAGTACATAGATATCGGCACGTAAATTATTAGCATCTGACAACTTTTGGTCATTACTAAGTTGTGTATTATAAAATTATTTTATGGTGGAATTTAAAAAAATCAATATTTTATTAGATTATCCTTATATCTACCTGACATTTTGGGGACGAACGTATTACAGACAGTAGCCTACCGAAAACTGTGGATCTGCCAAAACTTGTGCAAATTTTTGCCATGGAATTGTGTACTATGAAATTACTTCATGGTAGGCATTTTTAAGCTTGATACTTTATTAGCGTATTCATATACCCATCTGACCATATGTATGAATTTAGAACGGAAATAGGGGCCTAACCTATTGCAGACAGTATGGTACTGAAAATCACTGATCTGTCAAAATTTAAGCCAATTTTCGGTATGGAATTGCAGACTATGGCACTATTTCATTGTAGAATTTGATTTAATTATGAATATAGCTAGCAATGCTATGATATCATATTGTTTACAGCTGAGAGGAAATTTTGGCTGAATAATACTTTTTAGTTAGATTGCTTTTTAAACAGATGGGTCACAGCGATTCCGAAAAGTAAAGATATGGGTCGTATTATATACAGTCATAATTTTTCATAGTGTATGTAGTGCAAGTTAGGGTAAGTTTTATTCTGGCCAAACGAAGAGACTGGTGTTGTTCGACCCACTGCCTAATAGTGATAATATATGCCTGTAGCATTGTATGTGGTATAATATAGACTGATGTGATTCCACACATAATTGACTTGTAATAGAATACTATTGTTACAATATAGACCATGGTGGCTTTCCGCACATCTATTTGTAATGTAAGATATACATATATTAATATTTTGGGTACAACACAGATCGGTGTGATTTCACACACAATCTATTATGTATGATTACTGTATTCTGTGGCTGTAGTAGCAGAAACATCCTACAGCTGCAATCAGTTCTTCTTCGCTTTTACCCAATGTGTCTTGTCCTCAGCCGAAGTCCTTAGCTTCCTCAAGTCCATTTTTTTACTTGGGTGTACCAAGTCCTGCTTTCTTGAGGTCACCTCGTAGCACGCTTAGCAGATTTATGCAGTGGCCTCATCTCCTGGCTTTGTATTTGCTGGCTCCGAGTAGGGCGAAGTTGAAGGCTGTCTGTGCACATGTCTCTTTTGGCATCCTTAGTACATGGCCAAACATGGACAATCTTTGCTGGGTGACTTTTACAGACAGCAGCGACGTATTCCACATCTTGCATAGTGCATCTGTGGAAATTATGCTGTCTGGCCATCAGTGCCCAGTGATGGTGCATAGGTGTTTGCGGTGGCAGGCATCGAATTTGTCTAGAGCTGCCTTCGGAGCTTTTAGATTAAATTGTGTACTACGAAATTACTTCATCGTATAAATCTTTTAAACTCAATACTTTATTAACGTATTCATATACGTATGTAAACATATGGCTGTCATTTTGGGATCGAAGCTATTACATGCAATATGCCAGGACATATCAACAGCTATCGGAATGTGGTGAATGTTATGAATGTGAACCAACTATCTTACAATAGTGGCATATGTCGATTATATAACTACATACTATAAAATTACTTGGTGGTAGAATCGTGCAATATTCCGTACAACACTATAAAAAGTTCTATATGTAAATATGTTTGAAAGCAGAGTGAAAAAGGATTATGCAGATATTGGTACTTAAAATAGTAAATTATTGACATCTGATAACTGTTGGACTCAACTAAATTACATATTGCGAGATTACTTTATGGTAGACTATTTTTAAACTCGATATTTTAAAAGTGCATTTATATACCTATCTAAACACATCAGGGGTATTCTGGGACAGAATCTATTGCAGACAGTAGCATGCTGAAAACTGTGGACCTGACAAATTATTTCGCTGTAGAATTTCTTTTGAATTGGCAATATTAGGCCTATGTGTCTGAAATACTGGGGCCGAATATATTACATACAGTAGGGCACTGAAAAGCATGAATCAGATATAGTATGGATTTGCATACTATGAAATTACTTCATCTAGAAATCTTTTTATATAGCTAGCATAATCAAACTCAAGTCTATGTGGATGAAAATCTGGGGCCGAGCATAACCTACAGACAATAGGGCAGCGAAGAATGTGAATTGGCTAAAATTTCAGCTAATTTTCAGTATGAAATTGTGTAAAACGAATTAGATTACTTCATGGAAAACAGTTTTAACTCAATACTTCATTAGCATGTTTAAATACATATCTAACCATATGGGTGGAATCTTTGGACTGAACACATTGCAGGCATTACTAACTTAGCACATTCATACCATTTCTGTTGATTTCTGTATCTAAACCACCTGCTACAATGTTATTGACAGCCGTTTTGACTGGAAATTCAGAACATCAGTTATCTATCCATAGTGCTAAATAATTGCATGCATAGCTCTTTTCCCAGTGAAGGATTAAGGACAGTAAATTACTAATGAAAGTCATACATACATTATTTTTAGCGAATTTTGTCTACTTTTTCATGCTCTGCAATATTATTATACATGTTTTACTTTGAAAACTTACCACACATATCGTGACTAGTAAAATGTGTCCACGATATTAAAAGCAATGCCCCGACGCTCTACAAGACATAACAATGGAATTGTATGGACTATCTCGAATGTTCAGCCTAGTGTTTTATGCTATAATACATAAGGGAAAAATGAAACAGATACAGTACTTGGTATTGTCGTCATAATATATTAAACATTTACTGTCTAAATTTGGTAAAGATTGTTAAAATATTTAGACATTGAATGTCCATTTGCAGGCCAAGAGAAGGCTGTTTTTGCAGATTTGCCACTGGAATCTGGAATGACTGTCTCGAGAGTCATTCCAGTGGTAAATTATCAAAAACTGTCCCTTCCTGGCATGCAACTTGACATTGCTCACAATCCCTTGCGCAAAATGGCAGCGCCTATAGGCAATGGACCTTTCCAGTTTTAGCTATGCCCCGCCCACCTCTAGCTAAGCTCCACAGTGTTGGGATCGATCGATCCATGGATGCCATAACTATCAATTTCCTGAAAGCTATACAGGTAACCCGTAAAATATGTTGAAACTAATTTAACTGGGTGCTGTTGCTGCCTATGGCAGCAACAGCGCCCAGTCAATAGTTTCAAAATATTCAACAGAATATGTGTTAAATAGTAGACATGTAATTCTTAAAACAACGCATAGTCCATCTTCAATGGACCTTTCCAAGTTTAGCAATCGATTATATAACGTCATATGACGTCATAACCAACTAAGTGACATGCATGCTGACATCATAACCATTACGTCATAAATGCTTGTATTTGGCCAATCTTTAACTCTTAAAAGTCCAACATGTTGTAAGAATTGTATGTGTTTGCTATTTAATAAACATGCTGTTTAATATTTAGAAACTAATTTGACTGGTTACTATTGCTGCCGTAAGCAGCAACAGCATCCACTCAACTTAGTTCAAAATATTTATCATCTTACCTACAATATGTGACCGCTCTTGCTAAAATGTGTGCTCACTTATTACCAGTGATTCGAACGCTTAGGCTACGTTTTACAGCTCATAAATAAGTTAATATACCCACAAAACAAAAACAGAAATTCTGACTTGGTTTGCAAACATGTTATTTTATTTTTTAGATGTTCTATATCATCGATTCGGCGGTTTTACAGTACAGCTCATACATGTATATAATTTACTATAGTAACAAAGAAAAGATAAATTCTACCTTGTTTTGAAAACGTGTTAATTTATTTTTTAGGTCTTCTATACCAAACTGTGTCAGGTTTCGAGGAAACTGAGATATTGAAAAACTCGCTTTAACCATTATCTTGCTGGTTTCAAAGGCCTAGTTGTTTCACGGCCAGTACAAGAAAGATTTGTGTAGATTATGTTAGCAATAATGCTGAAAGTTGTCTACACGTGTGCAGGAACAGCTTACGGCAGCAGTTTCCAAAATGAATAGAAGTTATCATATATTTATATGTAGAAAAATATGTGGAATTTCAGGAATGTATGAGTTAGGTGTTAACACATTTCTGTAATTCCTAACGTCTCTCCGTATTACCGTATTTCCCCACTTTATTTCTTACCGTAGTTTTGTAGTCTCGTATTTTTCATGCTATTTAAGCAGAATTTCTATTCCAATTACCAATAAAAGATTTACTTACTTTTGAAGGCTATATACACAGCTAATCGTCTGCGTCAGATCGCAGTCAGTCAGTCCGCCAGCCCCCATAGTGAGCGTATGCGAATGAGCGATCCAGCCAATATACATCCTAAATCTATGGTTACAATCTAAAAATAAAGACGATCGAAATCTCTCTCTCTCTCTCTCTCTCTCTCTCTCTCTCTCTCTCTAGTTAGCAGTTGGAGACCACAATCCCTTGCGCTAAATGGCCGCGCCTATGTGCAATTCTAGACACAAGCACATATATGCGTGACCGCTCGAGCAGCCACGCAAAGATCAGTAATTGCTGTAAAATGCGCTATTTGACGATCGCGGTAACGGTGGAATTACAACGTTTTATTGGCGGCATTGTGCAAATATGAACGTCTCCTGACACAATGAGATTATGTATATAGCCTAGAGACTGATTTACAATAATGAAATGCTGTGACATAGCAGCTTTAACCTGCACAGAGATATGGATCTATCGGAAATATCCTGTAACCCCCTGTTCAGATACGGTCACTGGTGTGGAAATCACAATTGATATTGGCCAGCCGATTACGGATGCTGATGCTGTGGAGATGCATGATGTGGACAGTGGCGTTATTGCGGGTGCTGCCGGAGTGGAAACTGCAGGCGATGTAGGTACCAATACTGCATGTGCTGCTGGTGTCGTTCGTGCTGGTGCTGCCGTCGCGGTGGTGACTGGTGCAATGTAATGACTGGGTGCTGACTGTGCAGTGGAGGCTGGTGCGGTTGGTCTTATGTAATGCAGAAAGTCAGGTTTTAGCCATCTTCCCCATAGGAAGTACATTAATTGGAAGTCTAGTTTCAAAGCGGCTAGCTAGAACTTCTATGTACTCATTTTGTTCACCAGGCTGTAAGGTTACTACTAACACACGATGCTTTTCCGTTAACGCATGTGTCACTCCGTAACGAGTAGGTGTATACAGGTATTTGCCGTCCGAGCAAAATGCGCATTGGAAAAGATGATCACGATTAACATGAAGCATCAAGTCCGAATTAATGGAGAACGCACGCTTACACGGCTGTCCGCTATGCTGTAAAGCTATACATGGATACTTCTTCCCGGAATGAGCTGGTGCTGAATCCTCTGAGCTGTCAGAAAGGGCGAGATCGTCCGCAAGTGACATCTTATTTCCACATGATAATGAATGGGTGGAACCACCTAACCTACTCTAATTGTCCCACCTCTTCATAAATTTCCTGGCCAAATATAGTAATGAAATAATAATTAAAACAGCAGAATTTGGTTTGCGACACGAAAGTAGCCTAATACTTGTTCTTTTCTTGTGTCAAGTTTTGATGTGAAATCTGCACTCTCCCCTTTTTATACTTTTTTGGTGATGTCACAGGAGGGCGGATGACCACACCCGAAGGTTTTAGGGTCAGTCGGTCACGCCCTACATGGAAAGTTTTGATTTTAATGTTTCTGGAGTCTGATGATATATTCCGTCTGTGTAAAAGAAGTAAATATTAATATAACGAGGAAGGATTGTCACTTTCGTCTCCATTCAAAGGAAAAACAAGTCTCCAATCAACGTTAAAATCCGGAACTACCTATTCCCGTGGAAGCTCTC
This sequence comes from Chaetoderma sp. LZ-2023a, assembly GCA_034401795.1. Lineage (NCBI taxonomy): Eukaryota > Metazoa > Mollusca > Caudofoveata > Chaetodermatida > Chaetodermatidae > Chaetoderma > Chaetoderma sp. LZ-2023a. The sequence goes on along the minus strand of CM067373.1, from coordinate 96,720,510 downwards.
CTTTTAATTAGTGTGATGCAGTTTTTCAGATTGGATGCTTATAAACTCGCCTGTTTAAATTTCAGGGTGGAGCACCCGATGGGGTGTGGGAGAGCACGATGACGTCAGCGGCAATTGCCCCGACTCACCCATCTCGCCTCCTCCATCACGCTGTGGTAGATGCCCGTTTGGGCGGCTCTTGTGTTTATCGCCTTTGATCCAATTCACTGGAACTTAGAAGTGAAGATCACATGGTTTTTTGTTGTGAAAGCATGTGGTTGATCGGAAACTTAGGCAATATTTATGTAATGGCGGAGTATTGATGCTGCTGAATATTTGTAGTGGATGTGAAAAACGGAAATATATGTTTTCAATTCTGTTCCTCAGAACAGCGTCCCTGTATGCACGTGATCATTTACATGCGTCACTTGTTGTCTGTAATAGGTGTTGATCTGGTGACTGGAATATGTACGTAAGAGAATATTTGAAATTCACCATGAGATTATACTGTCGAAGTTTTGATGCCGCTTTACCAGCCTGTGTGTTAATGATTCGAATACACGGTAGAACGATGGTGTTCTTAATCAAAATTAGGACAATATAGCGGTCTGTAATTATTGTTTGATTTAAACAGCTCCATGTCTTGCAGAAATTAAGTGTACTAATTCCGACAAGCTGGACTGTGTTTTCTGGGTGGGTGGACTGCCAAGCACCCTCCTCTGTGTGTAGGACTGATTTTGATTGATACGTGTGGCTGATTATCTGTGGATGACTCTTGCGCTGTCATGAAGTGTGACGTTTTTATTACCATTGGGCGTGGGGGCGGTAGTTGAAGTGTGGTGTCAACTTTATCGGACATGACGTATTTCGCTCTGTAATGGTCGAGCCGGGGGCGGGACAGACTTACTTTAGAGCACGGATGACAAAGAAGGGTGCTGTCGTAACTTGAATCAATCCATTATCGAATTCCCGTTCAGTGGCAAAATCCTACTTGCTACGGACGACAGACTGCGGGCTTGCTCTCTTAATAATATTGACTGTTATTACGTGTGAATGATATGTAAGCTTTTAGCTGTTTCCGTATGATGATTCCGGTGTGGGGAGGGGGAGTGGGGGGAATACCCCGTAGCACGTACTGTAGATGGCTGCGAGATTGGTCCTTCTTTCCGTATGATCAGTTTTCCATAAACCGGATAAGAAGGTGATTGCGGAAATTGTTGTCTTGTGTTGATGGTGGTAGTGATCTGTTGTAGGGAAGTCAGGGCTGCTGGGTGATGCTGGTGTAATGCGGATTGGGCATATCCAGGTTTCCATGCTGGTGAATGCCGAGTCTGTTGCAGCTTCTACATCTGCGCGGGATGGAATGTTGCGGAAATAGGTGTCTCTAACATTTTCAATTAAAAAAGCTAGGTGAATGCTACACTTGTTGTTGTCGATGTTGAATGTCCAAGTCACACTATTCTATAACTGAGTATGTGTGTGATGTTCACGCAACGATGAATAGACGTATCCAGCCTTGTGGACTAGTGTGTTCTGTATGCTTCTGGATTTCTGTGTCCAGTGTGATGTTCTGACTGCTCACGGGTGGGGGGGGGGGGGAGCTTGGTAGGGCTATGGTTGGTGGGCATGCCCTTTGGATGGACAGTGTGGTCATCTCCCATTACACGATAGTTGGTACTCTGTCATAATTTTTTAAGTACCGGAAATATTCAAGCTGAGAGTCTGCTGAACAGGCTGCTCCCCTGCCCGCCACCCAGGGGTGGGGTGGGGAGGGTGTTTGATTGCTGCGGTGCTGGATGCCACCTCCTCTGTAACAGTGGACTCTCTCATATCTGAAGACTGACAGTCAATAGACGACGAATGGAGTGTGAAATGGACAGGATGAATGATGTCTGTGTTGGGCCATTCCGGTGTATCATGTCGACTTGCCGCGCCGCAAGTGCACGATGAATGATGATGTTGGTTAACATCTGGTCTCGGGGTGACGGATTCTGTGCGAGACTGCCCTGCAGGTAACAAAAACCGGCTCCTAAGGCCGGTGGAACTCAATCGTTCTGGTGGGGCCATGCGACCATTGTCGCGAACATTAAATACAACTGTCTCATCCCAAGAATTTGTGTCACCAGTAGGCATATCCATAGCAATTTCGTGATCTATGGATTTACAAGATTTGATTTTGGTGACCTAAAAATATACGTCTATACAATAATTTTACCTAAACAACTATCGAGTATGCTAGATAAAACTAAATAAGAGCATACGAAAATACGAGACATAGAGAAAGGTAGATGAACTTTTAAACATGGGGCTCACGGAGGTACCATACAGACTCGTAGGTCCGCAGAGGTATCCCCGCAAGGGAGGCTCCCATACACGAGACTTAACTAATTAACTTAATATAAGTTAGTATACCTCTAAGCTGAAAGGAAGAAACTTATCTTGGACGAAAAGTTATGTGCCTCACGCAGGCACTACTCTGAGTGCTAGTTTGGGTGAGGAGTATTATCCTCACGTGGGCCGTCGTCGCTGAATCCTTGTGAGAGGCAAGTGCCTCGCGTGGGCCTCCATCTCGGAAGTTGTCACAACTGCTTAAAGCGGGAGAAGAGTAGTAGGCAAAAATGGGCCCACTCTAATATTTCAACCAAAAATGCTTGAAAAAGAAAAGACCATACCTAGTGAGATTATGACTATAGGGTTGCGTGCTGTTTTACGTCAAGACGGGAGGAACAATTCCTGATGGATTCCCACGTCACCGTCTTATGTGATTCTTAGTATGCTGAATTAGTAGTCGCCGCTTTATTTATGCGGGCCTTCTGGTTTGCTTAATTAGCTTTTAGTTTTTGAGAAACAAGAACTATTTTAGGCCGCAAATGGCTGGTATCCACCTAGCTATTAGACACGACTGTCATTGAGAACAGATGCCCTAAGACATCAATACTGAAGACAGCGCTCATACATGTTACTTAGTAAGATCATTGAACTGGATAAGAATCCGGACATCCCGCTCCGTAACCACATAAAACAGGTTACTTTTCAAGAAAGCAGTATTATATATATATATATATATAGGTATAGGTCAGGTTTATAGTCTGCTTCCACTTGCGTGCTCAGCCGACTTTCCAACTTTACCCCCTGGTCATTGGGCCCATTTCACTCCTTGACAATCTCAACTCCCTTTTGGGAGCATACAGCCCGGCTGCCGTTTTATAGGCGCTCAGAGGCTTTGACATTCCACATTGCCGACACTGCCCTCACAGGTACCTATTTTACAGACAGGTGAACTGGAACAACGCAGAGTGAAGTGTCTTGCTCAATTTTCCTATCGTTATGGTGGCGGTAAGAGAGATGAATACCCACCGTAAATGTCCTCCCGTAAGGGCGTGGCAGATCTAAATATCATGCCCAGACATTCGTATGGAATTCGGTGGGGATACGCATCTTGCCCGTCACCGGGTCCTATGGAACTAACAGTTTAACCTGTCACTAGGTTTATATATAAGTTGCCCAGTTTTGCACTGCGGTGCGGGAAGATGGTTCAGTAAATAAAATAATGATTAAGATATGCTTTCGCAGTGCTTTCCTACATTGGCAAAAGTGCTAACTACTAAGTATCTGAAGATACAGAGGGATGGTGTGTGATACCACACCCTGGCCATCACCGCTCGGAAACCCCAAGAGTTTCCCAGAGTCGGATCAGCCCATGGTGCGGATAGGGACATCCAACCAATTAAGAAGCCACAAGGCTGAGTGGAGCATGAAGAGAGACAAAATCATGGTGTTATGAGTCTTACCGGAATGCTGGGCTAGATTATCGCACTGCCGGAAGAGAAGAGTATACTACAGATTTCTTAACGAAGAAAGTGTCTCTAATAATATCAAACCTATCCTATCGAGCTGAATAGAAACGGTTTTAGTCGGTAGCATGCCGGGCTAAACAGAGTTATAGCACGGACAGCGACCTCAGTGAAAAATTGTTGGTGGCGTGAGAAAGTGTTGCATATATAAGTGTTGCTGTATAGTGTTTCCTACGTACACTGCAGTCCTACATTTTCTATAAGTAAACAAAACGTATGAACTGATGGCCACTGGCCATATATATATATATATATATATATATATATATATATATATATATATATATATATATATATATATATATATATATATATATATATATATATATATATATATATTTATATATATATATATATACATATATATATATATATATATATATATATATATATATATATATATATATATATATATATATATATATATATATATATATATATATATATATATATATATATATATATATATATATATATATATATATATATATATATATATATATATATATATATATATATATATATATATATATATATATATATTTATATATATATATATATATATATATATATATATATATATATATATAAACTAACCAGAACAATCAATACAGTGTAATATGATCAGAATTATATATTTTAGAACAGGTTAATGAACCTACTATGGTGCGGTTAGTGAAAACACCTTACAGAATAACTATAAAAAATACAGAAATTATAACTAGCGGTCCTAAGACCATTACGGTACCTTTTAGTCATCGGGACCATTCTTACGGATATAATATAATTAGAAAAGTACATATAGCGGAATAATTAACATGTTAAGTATAGTTACTTGAATACTCGATAGCCATTCTTAAGCTAGGCTATCGTGTTACTGAAATTGATGCGTCATTCCGTAGTTGACGTGAGTTGATGCATTCTCTGGAAGCTGCAAAGTCCCCACAGGTTGGTTTCCGCAAGTTGGTTTCCGCAAACAGGATTCCCGCAAGAACACTCATGGCGGGAGTACATCGCTCAGCACTGTAAGCCTAATGGAATGTCTAACGAGTAGTCAGCAAGAGATACAATAGCATTACTGCTGTGAAGAAAGTTCCCGTACACCGATGGCATGGATGGAAGTTGTAAACAACCCGATCACAAGCGGGGGTTGTCAGATGCAAATGAAGATACAAAACAAAGCTTAACGTTGCTGGGTACGTCAGCCAGCACTGAAGACGCACCAGGCAGAGTTTACTTGCTGCGGTCGAAAGTTAGAAGAACCTACACAATATTAGAGTGGTGACAGTTGAAATACCACTTTTAGGCGTGGCCTGCAGATCCGGCGAGTCATCCATCAAAGAACGTCCTGCCTCTACATCTGTAGAATCACATATTCAGGCCGTAAAGGCCTCACCGTAAATTTGTGTTCCGAAGTAGATCTTGGTACTCGTGAATGATAATCAGCAAGTTCCAAATTGCTCCCGTAAGTAGGGAGTTTAAAAAATTGTTTTAGTGCGGTGGATTGGCACTGCTAGCTACAGGAGAGAAACCGTCAGAAAGCGAAGTTATATGCGTAATATCTGTCGATCGCAGCTAGTACAGGTCCAACCTGTTCGGCCCCTAGCCGAGGATGCTTTCGATCTCTGGATCGCATCTCCTTTTATACTCCTCATGACGTCACAGGTGCAGGCTCCAACCAATCATCGTTCGAGCAACAGCCAATCAGCGCACAGCTAATAATGGCGCAGTCAGATGTTCTAGACCATTCTAGAAGTTCTGCGTCCACATGGTTATGACGTCACGGCAATATTTTGAAGATTATCAAGAAGGGTTTTCCGTAGATAACGTAGCCATTTCTTAACCGATTTTGAAATGGTTTACAAATTTAAAATGCCTGTCGAATTCTGGTCTTGATTAATGCCAGATTCAACGGGAACAGGTAATCAAAACGGATTACAGGGTACTATCTCGGTACACTAAAAGCGCCATCCTATCTTGGCCGTAAACTACGTGCTCCATCGAAAATAGCATCTAAGCGTGCGCATGTGCACTATGCGCTTTAACGATCTTAGCCGTTTTTACAACACGATCTCTCCCATAGACCCATATATGCTTATGGCTCTACCAAGGGGGGGGGAGCGTGTTCAGGGAATGAATCCAGGATGGGCGGCGCGTACCCAGCTTAGCTGGTACAGCTGGTACCCGACGGGTCGATCCGAACTACACCCGAATTTGGTGCATAGACGACAGACACGCATTGGAGATGGGGCGGTGGAGGTGCCATTGGACGGGCGGCACCTTGGGTGGGGTGGGGGAGGGGGGGGGGAGTGATTTGGTGTATGTGAACAGGTACACCGAGTTGTGCAGTTCTGCTGTTCCTCAAAACAAGCCAATGTCTTATCCGGCCTCTTCACTTCCATGCTATTTATTACATGTTCCATCCCACAAGAAGCATGACTTTTCCATCCTTCCTGTTGGACAACGCAAACGAGAAAGTCTTCAGATCCGACTTCCCAGATCGAGTAGACCTGCACTGAGGAGGGTGAGGGCGAGTACTTATCAGGGTTAGTTGATAGTTCACCAGACTCCTGAAATCCAGGACGTGCGGCACGTACCCAGCTTAGCTGGTATGGCCGGTACCCGACCGGTCGATCCGAACTACACCACCCCCTCCTAGTTTGACATCCGTGGCAAACGATCGTGCAGGGTGGATCGACGCACGGACATATGCTAGGTGGGAATTATAGACTTCCCAGGTAGGCGTGTGGCCGGAGAGCATAGTGATGCATTAGATGCGTATTCAAGAGACAGAGCACATAGAGGTGCCAAGAGGAAGGGGGAGGCATACTTTTAGTTTTCAATTTTTGACCTGGAATTATTTTTCCAGGCCTTTTCTTCTTTTTTTTTGTTTTATTAATATTACGGTGCGTGCTGTAACTTTATTTAGTAAATGATTCTAAACAATAGCTCGCATGGGTGTTCTCTCTGAGTGCGGATAATCATTATCTCCGCAGAGAACACCCAAGCTCCAACGTACCACAATTTAAGTTTTAAATATAATATAATAAAATAGGACAATGTATGTATATATGAACCAGTAACATACTCTTATGGGGTACTTAGTGAATCACTCCGAATTACTTGCATACCCCGGGTAAATAAAGGGGCATACAACACGTATCTCTTATTATTATTTTAAAATATACTTGTGGCCCGTTACAGCGGGTCCGCAACGGAGAGCTCTCGCTGACCCCATATCCGTCCTGACATCTAAGACAGGAAGAAAAATAATAAGAAAAATAGAATATAATAATAATAACTTAACAGTTAGTTTATCAGGCAGCCCCAGCGTAGTTGAGACTGCATGACGGGATTATGACATTACTGCACTGCGGGATGTTGTATTCTTTATGTCGCACACAACGTTCTTACAACATCGGAGTCTGCAGTGCTCATTTCAGGTGGGACACAGCCAGGCACCGAAGTGCGCGGCTGTGTCGGATAGCCGTAGTGATATTAGGGACGGGATTCAATTGATCTAACATATATAATAAGAAGAAAAGTATTTAAAAAATAAAGTAATAATTAATACATTTCCACAAATCGCACCATTGATGTTTCTGCTGTATCACAAATGATCACACCTCTGCAGCGAAATTTCCCAATTGAGTCTGGATTCCGCGACTGATGGTGGTTGGTCGCGGTGGATGCACTATCATTGCTGAGATGTGTTCATTATGACAGGCACTGTTGGAAATGTCTGATGTGATGGTGGCGGAAATATGAGCATCCATAATGTCTCTCACAGTTACTGCCAGTTCTAAAATATCCGTCCGTAAGGCAGCGGCGGTGCTAGTGGTTGCTAACGTCATTGATGCTGTAGTGGTGGTAGTCGTCATGGTGGCTGCTGTAGCTGTTGTGGTGATGGTGGTGAGCTGTTCATAGGCTGAGGCCGTGATGCGGGAGCGGATACGCAGGAGATGACATCTTCCGAAACTTAGCGTATTTTAACAGACGATTTGCGGTGAAGTTAGGTACTGGCTGAATGTCCTGTGTGCGGGCGATTCGTTTCTTTCCCACGTATGGTCGTTCCGGCGTAGTTCCCTTTCTGATGGCTGGGTCAGAAAGGCTAGGAGGCGGATGCTGGATAACACGGGTCGGAGTTATACTAATCGCCGCAGGCTGCGACAGTCCTGGTCCTTCGTCTATGGTCAGTTCTGGCAGAGATGGTGACTGCAGGTAATTTGGAATGTCTATTTCCGCAGGTGTCGTGATCACTACTGAAATCGGCTGACTGGCTAACACTGTCTTAGACACTAATGGTGCGAGTGCAGTGACCATAGCTGGATGGCTAATGCCTGATGCAGGTGCTGCCGGACTGGATTCTGTGGGAGACTTTCACTTCCTACTCCGCTTCAGGACCGGTGTAGATGAAGTAACTGGTATCGGCGTAACACTCCCTGACGTGGCTGCGGGCAGGATTTCAGGTCTGGCTGTTGGTACGTTGCTTATGGTAGCCGCAGGAAGACGATGACTAACGGGATATTTACGAGTAGTGTTCTTCGTGCAGGCCATTTTCTGAGTCGGGAGAACTTTGACCGGGAACCAAGATTCGAAATGAGTGGCTTAAACGGCACGATCTTCGTTCTCTTCTCCAGGAACTAATGTTACTTCTAACACACAGTGATGATAACGGAGTGCGTGGGTCACCCCGTAGCGAGTAGCGGTGTAGAGATACTAGCACATCACGCAGAAGGCTGACTGGAAGAGATGATCCTTATTAACATGAAGGGTGCGGTCGGATTTTCTCGTAAAAGTTCTGGTACAGGTCTCTCCACTAGCTAATAAACAGCTGCATGGGAACCGTTTTGGAACTGGTACCGATTCTTCTTCATACGAATACGCTAACGCTAAATCTTCAAGAGTGACATCTCGTTCCCGCATGGTAGTTGGCTGTGGGAACCTTATTCAAAACCTAATGCCCTATCTCTTCATTGTATTTAACTTTCCAGGCCAAGTATAATAAGGAAATAATAAAACGGCAGAATTTGGTTTTCGACACAAAAAAAGCCTAATGCTATCTGTTCTTCCCTGGTGTCGCGTTTTGACCAGAAGACAAAGTTTCAAAGTGTGCTTCCTCCTTTAATACTATTTGGTGACGTCACAGGCGGCGGATGACCACGCCTAAAAGTTTTAACAGGTCATTCGGTCAGCCCTATATGGAAATTTTCCTCTTTTACTGCTCTAGACGTCCAGGGATTAATTCTTCCCATATAAATGGATCACTTTTAATTATAGGAAGAATGGCTCGTTAACTTTGTCCTAATTTCGCGCAATTAACTGTCTTCGATCAACATAGAAACGTGGTACTACTTTTTCTTTGTGGGGGCCTCACCTTGTAATTAGCACGAGGCGGTTCTCCAGATTGGATGCTTATAAACTTGCCTGTTTTAATTTTAGGCTGGAGCACTCGATGGGGTGTGTGGGAGCCCCGTGACGTCAGCAGCAATTGCCCTGACTCACCCTCGCCACTCCTCCATGACGCTGTCGTAGTCGCGTCTTTGGGCGGCTCTTGTGTTTAAAGCATTTGATCCAATTTACTGGAAATAGCAGTAAATGTCACGTGGCTCTAAAAAGCACGTGGTTGATCGGAAACATATATGCTGTTTATGGTGACGGCCAAAATGCTGTTGCTGAGGTGTAGTCTGTTGTAGATGCGAGAGATAGAAATATATATGTTACATCAAGATCTTTATAATATCCCTTATTTGCGCGAGTTCTTTAACATGCGTCTTGGTATATGTCTGTAATAGATGTTCTCAGCCCGTGTTGATTATAGACTGGAACGCAAGGAAGAGAATTTTTGAAATTCTCTGTAATTATACTGTCAGATTTTTTATGCCGCTTTACCGGCCCGTGCGCTAATGATTTGTAGCATGGTAGAGCAGTTGTGTTCTTAATCAAAAATTTAACAGCAAAGGTGTAAGTAATTTGATGTGTGGTTTAAATAGATCTATTCAGGCGGGAGGGCTGGCCAAGCATTCTCCTCAATGGGTAGAACTATCTCCGTCCCGGCCTAGACCAGACACATTAATACCATTTAATAATAGTTAAATTACAGTACAACTCGGAAGTGGGTGCCACAGTTATTACAATTTACAATGCCGTCGTTCAGAGATTGTGAATACAGTCAACCTGAGTGTCTGTGTTTCTGACATGTTGGTGGTTTGAATCTGATACACGTGACTGGTTATCTGTGGATGATACTTGCGCTGTGGTGACGGTGACATGTTTATGGTCGCCAAGTGCGGGAGTGGGGAGGGAGAGGCGGCATGAATATCAACTTTATCGAACCCTGAGGGTATTTCACTCTGTAATGGCCGAGCCTGTGGGTGGGACAGAGTTACTTTAGAGTGCAGATGGCCTGTTGGATGCTGTTGTAACTTTGATCAATCCATTGTCGAATTCAACTTTTCGGTAGTAAAATCTTACTTGTGACTGACAACAATGCGGGCATCTTGCTCTCAATAATATCGACTGTTATTACGTGTAGATGAAGTATGTTGATTCAGCTGTTTCCGTACGATGTCGGGAAAAGAAAAAAGGGAAGATCGTTGGACAAACGTTCCTCCCGTGACGCGTACTGTAGATGACTGCATTCCTTATATCCATATGATCAGTTCTCCCTTAACTGGATAAGAAGGTGTGTGCGGGAGATTTGTCTGTTGTTGTCTGTTGATGATAATGCTGTTGTCGGAATGTTCGGGCTGATGTATGATGCCGATGTTATAAGCGAAGTGGGCGCATTCCAGTTTTCCACGCTGGTGAATGCCAAGTCTGTTGTTATTGCGGGAGGTGTGGTCTGCGGGAGATTTATTTATCCCGCAATTTGTGCGGGAGGAACTGTTGCGGGAATTTTTATGTCTCTATCGGGAATAATTAATACCGGTAGGTGCTGCTAAATGTTGTTGTTACCGATGTTGAATGACTCTGTTATGCTGAGTATAACTGAGTAGGTATGTGATGTACGCGCAGTGACGAATTGATGTATCCAGCTTTGAAGGCGGTGTGTTCTGTAGGTGTTGACGTTCTGTCTGTTATGTGATGTCGTGACTGCTCACAGGGGGAGTATGGTAGGCCAATTGGAGGGGTGGCCTTTGGAGAGGGGTGTGTGGTCATCTCCCATTACACGACGGTTGGTGACTTGTCATAGTTTTTAGACACCGGAAAAATTCGAGCCGAGAATCTGGTCAATGTTGGTCGGTGCGGTGCGGGATGCCACCTCCTCTGTTGCAGCGGTCTCTCTCATATCTGAAGATTGACGGTCAACAGACGATGAGTGGAGTGTGAAATGGACTGGGCCGGTGATGTCCGAACTTGGTGTATGGATAAGGGACGCGAATTGGAGTGATGGCGTGGGTGGGACTCTGGGAGAGGGTGTCCCTTGGAGGGAGCGTGGTTTCACGATTTCGGGAATTGTTGTATGGTTCTGCGGATCTAGACATGCCAAGGCTTCATCCAGCCTCTTCACTTCCATGCTATCCACCATATGTCGTACCCCACAGGAAGCATGGCTTGGGTCAGCCTCAGCCTCCGCTTGTGGTAACTCTATGACGGGGGGCATAGCATGAAGTGGGTGGGAATGGGCAGAGATCGGAGGAACAACTTTTCCATCCGGTCCTTTGGACAAAACAAACACAAAATTCTTCAGATACGACTTCCCAGATCGAGTAGACCCGTGCTGAGGAGGGAGAGGGCGAGTACATATCTCGTCATCGTCGTAAGCGTCAGCTGCTTGTTCACCCACATTCTGGCTTGGTAGAAGTGTGGCTGAACTGGCACCACAGCGCTCTGCGCTAACCATGGGAATACTAATTTCCATAGAAATATCTGTCCGGGTATCGGTGTCACGATAAATGCCCAGTCCGAGCACTGGTGCTGGGTCGTCACTGACACAAGGTTTAAGTTGATCGAAGTGGATGACTGAGATCAGGCCATCCGAGGCATGGACACGGTAGGTCACGTCCGACGTCTTACCTACTACCACATAGGGGCCTCTCCACTGGTAACTCAGTTTACATGGCACATTTGCAGACCGTCGTGAATCGTGTACCGAGACCATCCTTCCTGCTTCATACAGATCTCCATGCACCCTCCGGTCGTGCCATGTCTTTTGCCGCCGGTGTGCAGTGGATAAGGTTTCTCTCACTAACTCATGGGCTTGTTCTATCCTTGGCCACAAGAATTCAACATACAGAGATGGTGAATTTTTCTCTCCTGGTATCCGAGACATAGCCAGATCCAGGGGTAAGGTTAATTCATGGTCTAACATTAGCCGAGCCGGGGTGTAGCCCGTGCTGGAATGTACTGAAGTGCGGTAAGCCATGAGTACATACGGGAGCCGTAGGTCCCAATCTCTACAATCAAGGCGTGTTTCCTTAGTAAGCATCTCCGCGAGAGTTCTGTTGAATCTCTCTACCATCCCGTCACTCCAGGGGTGGTATGGAGTCGTCCTTGTCTTGACGATATGGAACAATTTGCAGGAGCTCTGATATGAGCCGGCTCTCAAAATTACTTCCTTGATTGGAGTGCAACTCACAGGGCATACCAAAACGGCAGAACACAATGCTGGCCAAGACCTTCGCTACGGTGGATGCCTCTTGGTCCGGCAGAGCAAATGCTTCTACCCACTTCGTTAAATAATCTTGTGATACGAGGATGTATTTATTTCCATCATCCATCATATTCAAGGGTCTGAGCCCGTTAATAGCCACTCGCTCCCACGGTGCACCAACAATCTTAATTTGAGATGGTGCGATATGGTGTTGGCCAACAGGGCGTCTTTGGCATGGGATACATTTTGGCAACCCATGCCTTGACACTATCGCGAATCCCGATCCAGTGGAATCTCAATTTGCTACGGGCAACAGTCCTTTCCACGGCCAGATGCCCGGTGTTATCATGTAGTTGTTTCAGTATAAGTTCACGATAACTTTCCGGGACTACCAGACGGTCATTAATATATAGCATGTTATTTATTAATTGACATTCTCTGAACCGTTGGTAATAATTTTCTGCCGTGGTAGATAGAGGTGTTACCGATTCCCTAGGAGGACATACCCCCTCCTGGATCCACGCATATATATCTCATGTCTGCATGTCTGTTGTTTGGTGGTGTGCGATTTTCTCCCGATTCCACTCTGCGCACCTCAATTCGGGGAACTCTGGAGATGGCTGTGTTGACTGTGTCATGGTGGCGGCATCTTCGTGCTCAACTTCAGCACCGATTCTGCTGAGGGCATCGGCATTCCCATGCAATTTGCCGGGATGGTGAACAACGTTAAAGTTATAGGCCTGCAGGGATTCCTGCCATCTCGCTACCTGGTCCTCCGGATTTTTTAAGTTTCTGAGCCACCGTAGTGAGGCATGGTCTGTACAGAGTGTAAAAGGGTGCCCATACAGCAGGTGTTTATAATACTTGACAAAATGGACCGCCGCCAATAATTCTCACTTGGTGGTTGCGTATCTTCTCTCCATTTTATTCAGATTACGCGAACCATAACCCAATACCTGCTCCGTTCCATCTTCCGTGACCTGAGATAGAGTCGCGCTCATAGCGTAAGCTGACGGGTCAGTGTCTAAGATGAAATCGAGGTTTGGATTAGGGTGAGCAAGAATCGGGGCGGTCGTCAAGAGTTCTTTCAGTGCCCTGAAGGAGCCTTCACACTCACTCGTCCACCGAAATGGTCGATCTTTCTCGGTGATCTTGTAGAGGGGTGAAGCAATCTCGCTGAAATGTCGGATGTAACGGCGATAGTACTGGAATAGGCCAAGAAAACTCTGTGTTTCCGTAATTGAAGAGGGTGTTGGCCACTCTGCTACTGCCTTAGTTTTTGAAGGATATGACATGTCCCAGGAACTCAACGCTCTGTCTAAAGAGATGACACTTCTTTGGTTTGAGTTTCGAATTGGCTGTGTGGAATCTTGATAGCACCGTGTCCAAATTTATTAAAGCGTGCTCAAACGTGGGTCCGAAGACTATTACATCATCGATGTAACAAAGACAGATTTCCCATTGCAGGGTGGTTAATACCTGCTCAATGATTCATTCAAATGTTCCGGGAGTGTTGCACAACCCATAGGGCATCTTGCGGAATTGGAAAAGGCCATCCCTACAAACGAATACGTTCTTTTCCATGTCAGCTTCATCTATGGCTACTTGCCAGTAACCGCTAGCTAAGTCAAGGGAACAAAACCACTTGTCTCCGGACAAGGAATCCAAGGCCTGATCCATCCGAGGTAACGGATAAGCGTCCTTGACGCTAAGATCATTAAGGCAGCGGTAGTCTATACAAAACCGCAAGGTTCCGTCCTTTTTGCCTGCTAGTACTATTGGGCTAGCCCATGGAGATGCTGAGGGTTCGATAATACCAGTCCGCAACATGTCGTTCACTTGTTGGTGTGTTTCCGCTTCTTTATGAATGGGAAGACATCATACCGGATGTCGTACAGGGCGATTATTGCCTGTGTCAATGGAGTGTCGTACGAGATGAGTCTCTCCGAGATCCATGTCTCCGGAGGAAAAACTATCGCGATATATATGTAGTAATTTCCGAATTTCACGTTTCTGTGATTGCTGTAATCCAACTGTGGCACGTAGATACAAATCATGTAAATGTTCGGGTAAATCATCAGTCATATGCGGTGGTGTGTCAGCGGGTATAGGTGATTTCAATGAGATTATGTCCACTAAATGGCCGCAGCGTACTCTGGGTTCCAGAGTGATGGGATCTGCGGTACCATTGAACCCTCTAAAAGGTTTATTTTCCTTATTAGTAGTGTCTACTATTATGCGGGGACTTGCGCATTGTGAGGCGATCATATAATCAGGATCAGGTTCCAACTGTGGTGCAGTGGCCCATAAGATTTGTCCCTGTCCTGGCTCAACTGTGGCTGTACTTGATAATATTACTGCACACGTGTCATATAATGACGACGCCGGGCCAAGAAGTATTCGTCGGCTGTGTATGTCGAGTTCCTGTTGTTTGCAGTGTATGATGACTTCGCTGGCACTGAGGAAATCGGAGCCAAGTATGGCATCGTTATGAATAGAGGCGATGACAACTCTCTGTATGAAATGCATCTCCTTTATTTGGATAACTAAATTAACTACACCGGCTATGGGCACATCAGCTCCCGTAGCCGTCTGTAGGTAGATGTTTTAGGCTTAAGGGGAGGCTTCTTATGAGGTGTGATGCTCTCATATAAGTGCTTGTTAAAAACTGTGATAGAAGCACCAGTATCGACGGTGGCACTGGTGGAAACGCCACTAAACAGAGAGGCACATTTGTATATCACTTTGCGGTGTAGCTGTGGAAGAGTTTCCAATGATGCCATCTGTGACAATAGCATCAGAGCAGAATCACTCTGTATGTACTCTGACTTAGGCGTGCACGACTGTGTTGTATGTGTCATGGTGGTGGCCACTTCCAGTTCATCCTCAAGCCCGATTCTGCTAAAGGTATCGGCATTTCCATGCAATTTACCGGCTCTATGAACGATGTTGAAGTTGTAGGCTTGCAGGGATTCCTGCCACCTCGCTATCTGGCCCTCCAGATTTTTTAGGTTTCTGAGTCAGCGTAGTGAGGCGTGGTCTGTATGGAGGGTAAATTGGCGCCTGTACAGAAAGTGTTTGTATTGCTTGATGAAGTGTACTGCCGCAAATAATTCTTGCTTAGTGGTCGCGTAATGTTTCTCTGTTTTATTAAGAGTATGTGAAACATAACCCAGTACCTGCTCCGTTCCATCTTCCATGGCCTGAGATAGAACTGCGCCAATGGCGTCAGCTGATGCATCAGTGGCCAAGATGAAATCGAGGTTATGGTTGGGATGAGCAAGAATTGGAGAGGTGGTCAAGAGTTCCTTCAGCGCCCTGAAGGAACTTTCACACTCACTCGTCCACTCGAATGGTCGATCCTTTTCAGTGATCCTAAATAGGGGTGATGCAATCTCACTGAAATGACGGATATATCAGCGATAGTACTGACAGAGACTTAGGAAACTCCAAGTATTAGTGACTGACGTCGGTGTCTGGCACCCCGTGACTGCTTTTGTGTTTGATGGCTGTGTAGCCACTCCATCACCAGATATAACGTGTCACAGGAACTCGACATTCTGTCTGAAAAGATATGACATTTCCGTGCTTTGACCTTTAAATTGGCCGTGCGGAATCGGGATAGCACGGTGTCCAAATTGGTTAGGGTTTGCTCAAACGAGGGACCAAGGCCGATTACGTCGTCAATGTAACACAGACAGATTTCCCATTGCAGGGTAGTTAATACCTGTTCAGTGAGACGCTCGAAACATTCCAAGAGCATTGCACAAGCCATAGGGCACCTTGCAGAACTGAAAAAGGCCATCTCTCCATACAAATGTGGTCTTCTCCATGTCAGCCTCATCCATGGCTAGCTGCCAGTAGCCACTAGCTAAATCAAGGGTACAAAACCACTTGGCTCCGGACAAAGAATCTAAGGCCTGATCTATTTGTGGTAATGGATAGGCGTCTTTGACGCTAAGATCATTAAGGCAGCGGTAGTCTATACAAAACTGCAAAGATCCGTCCTTTTTGCCTGCTAGTACAATGGGACTAGCCCATGGTGATGCTGATGGCTCAGTTATTCCAGTCCACAACATGCCCTCTACCTGTTGGTGTGCCTCCACTTCCTTATGTATATGGAGACGCTGAACGGGCTGTCGAAAGGGTCTATTGTTTCCGGTGTCGATAGAGTGTTGTACAAGATGAGTTTCACCCAGATCCATGTCTCTGGCTGAGAAACTATTGCAGTAATTGTAAAGTAATTTCCGTATTTGTTGTTTTTTAGGTTGCATCAATCCAACTGTGGCACGCAAATATAAGTCATGTAAATGTTCTGGCAAATCATCAGAAGTTGTTGCTGGTGTGGGTGCGGTGGTTGCTGTTTCCAGTGAGATCACATCCACCAAATGGCCACAATGGACTCCTAGTTCAAGGATTATTAGGTCTGCGGGGCCATTGAATATCCTAAAGGGTATGTGGTCCTTGTTGGTGGTGTCCACGATCATGCGGGGATTGACGCATTGTGAGGTGATCATGTATTCATGGTCGGGTTCCAGCATGGCTGTGTGAGTGTTGTTTCTTAACTGTGGTGTGGTGGCCCACAAGAGTTTCTCCTGTCCCGGATCAAATGTGGCGGTCATTGCTAAAATCATGGCACATGTATCGTACAGTGATGATTCCGCTCCAAGGGGTATCCGTCGGCCATGTATGTCCAATTCCTGTTGTCTGCAATGTATGACGGCTTCGCTGGCACTGAGGAAATCAGAGCCAAGAAGGGCATCGTTCTGGATAGAGGTGATAACAACTCGCTGAATCAATTGCATCTCCTCAATTTGTATTACGAAGTTTACTGTACCAGCCACGGGGACATCAGCTCCCATAACTGTTTGCAAAAATATGTTTGTAGGCTTAAGGGGTGGCTTCTTATGAGGTGGGATTCTCTCATACACGTGCTTGTTAAAAGTGGTGATGGAAGCTCCCGTGTCCACAGTGGCACTGGTGGAAACACCACTAAATGGGCAGGCACACTTATATATTACCTTACGGTGAGCCTGCAGAAGAGTTTCCAATGATACCATTTGCGGAAGTGAGGGTGGTGCGGTATCATTCTGTATAGAGTCAGCTTGTTTTCGGATGGCTTCCGTGAGTGCATTTGGTGGCTGTGTGTGGAAAGGGCCAACCCGACGTTGCTGCTGTTGCTGCGATTGCTTAGGCGATGATGGAGTTGGGGGTAGCAATGGTGGTGGTGTTGTTGCTGATTCCGTGTATGCTGAGTTGGTGTACACAGCAGTGCTGATAGAATTCTCGCGCTCACGGGTGAGGGCTACCTGTGCGAGCCATTTTTGACAATGCATCATGGGATGTTTAGGCAAAGCACAGAAGAAACAAGGACGGCATGCTGGTTTTCCGTCCTTTGTATGATGCTTCTTCTTGTGGACCCAAGATGCTGAATGAGCGCTCCTTTCGGAATCACTGCTGCAGCTGCCGGTAGACGGTGTAGATGATGTTGTAAGTGGTTGTGAGTTGCATACCACCATAGGACACCAGGTGTTAAGTGCCTTGGTGGTGGGTCATGGTGCTTGCCGAAACGTTGTTTCAGTGGAGGTGCTACAACCTACCACTGCTGTTTTACATAGGAAAGAAGGTTGAGTATAAGTGGAATTTGCGGTGTCACATTTTCCAGAGAGGGAAGATGTCAGTCCTGCAGATGCAGCGTGCATCATTGGTACCGACATTGAGGAAGCGGATGCGAGTACATGTATCGTGTAGAGGAGAATTGAGTGTTAGTGGTGGCCGCCTGATGTTGTGGTTCAGAGGCTGTAGTTGAGCCAGGTTGTTTGAATGGGCAGCGAAGTGACTCTGTAATCGGTGCCCTTGCTAGTTTGATGGATTCTCAGGCTGCGGGGTGCATCGGTCAGCGGTCGGAGTTGTTGAGGGAGGACGATTAGGGCATCGATCCTTCTAGTGGCCCGGCTGACCACATCCAAAGCACATGTTTATTGGAGGTGCTGAAGCTATAGTGGTGGCTGGTCTGGTGGTGGATGTCGCTATGGTGGTGCTGAGTGTGGTGACGAGATTGATGAGTGCAGAGATCTGTTTAGTAATCTCCTCTAACCTATTGTGCATGTTCTGACGACTGTTATTGTTGTGCTGTGTTGTGGGATAAGCATGGGTAACTAACCGACAGATGCGACTAGCTAATTCCGGTAATGTTTCCGCTGAGCATAGACATAAGTTTTTAAACTGCAATTGACTCGTTTCCCCGAGGGCTGTGTCACCGAATCTTTCCGACAACGCATTCTCCAATTCCATGTACGATGGTGTGTAGTCTGTGCCTAAGTCTGCCAAGGCCTGTAGAGCTTTCCTGGAGAGCTTTTCAGCTAAGTACTCTCCCATTTAACGATTATTCAACCGGTTTGTCCTACTTATGATTTCGAACTGAACATTATAATTGGCCCAATTAGTCTCCCCGCTGAATTCGGGGATGGGTGGGGGTGGGGGGTGGGGTGATCCAGCGTAGATGGTGGTGGCCTATCGCGGGGATCTGATAATGTGATGTATTGAGTACACAACATAGAGCCATCCGGTGTTCTTTCCCCGTGGTTTCACCGGAAATACCACACACATCCTTGAATCCGCAGAGGTATCCCCGCAAGAAAGAGTTTCCACAACGAAGTCCCTAGATAGTTTAATATAAACTAGTATACCCCTAACACACACACACAAAGAAAACATTGTTGTTGCGAGAGGTAATGCCTCGCGCGGGCCTTCATCACAGGAAAATGCCTTCAACGCCAAAGTGGAGGAAAAGAGCTGGCAAAAAGGGCCACTCTTTTGTTCAACAGAAAATGCTAAATGCTGAAAATCCTAGTGAAGCTACTGTTAAGGTGTTGCACGCTGGTTAACGTGAAGACGGGACGAACGATTTCCGAAGAATTCCCAGGTCACCGTCTTATGTAGTTCCAAAGTTACTGCATTAGTAGTTTTTGCTTTATTTATGCGGGCCTTCTGCTACATCCTAACCTACCAATTGGTTGTTAGTAACGAAAACAAGCTTTGGCCACAAGTGGCAGGGTTCACCACCTAACTTTTAGATATGTTTATCCATTGGGCACAGATGGCCAGCTTCCCTGAGGTTGCCCCACATAGTATCTACCTCCAAGGATAGTGTGCGTACATGTTACGGAACAAAGCTCCCAAATCAAGTAACGATCTGTTTACCCGGCTCCGCAAACACATATAACATCATTACACGAGTTTCACAGTTCACATAGGCAAATTTAAATACTGACATGTCATTATGGTGGTGGTGGAGAGATGGATATCCATAGCGAGCGTCCTTCCCGTAAGGCTCTAAGGCCTCACCCAGACACTACAACGAGTTGAATGGAGATCTGCATCTCATCCGTCACCACGTTCTACGGAGCTAACATTTGACCTGTCGTTAGGGTTATTTCTATGATTCCCAGAGATGCACTGCAGGCCGGTATTACAACATATAAATTAATATTATTATTATTTTTCCGTGCTTCCTACTTTGGCAGGGTATCTACCTAATAAGTATCCGAAGACACGAGGGAGCATGTATGTAAATCGGCACTTTACCTATCACCGCTCGGAAACCTCTGATAGTTTCCCAGGGTCGGATCCAGTCAACGTGTCAATTGGGAATCTGGACAATTAATAAGCCATGCGGCTAGTGGATCGTGGAAAGAGACAATCACTCAATAAATATACGAGGCCCTATAGGTAACTGGCCAATTTTACACAACCTTACCAGTGCATGGGGCTACATTACCACAACAACCGGAAAAGAGGCATACACTATACCTTAGTATAAATTTGATGCTGGCGGGAATCATGATGCGGATATATATATATATATATATATATATATATATATATATATATATATATATATATATATATATATATATATATATATATATATATATATATGTGTGTGTGTGTGTGTGTGTGTGTGTGTGTTGCTGTTTAGTATTTCCTAGTGTACTGCGGCCTAGAATTTTTTTAATAAATAAACAAAACATATGAACTAGATGGCTACTTACCATATACACAACTAACCAATACACAATTTAACAAATATAATGATTATAAAGTATCACAGGTCATTGGACCCTATGGTGCGGCTAGTTGAAAGCACCGGTAAGGCACCTATTAGTCATCAGTGCCATTATATAGAAATAAAAATTAATTGTTCAATAGTGTAGCTACTTGAGTACCTATTGGTCATCGGTACTGAAATTGAGGCGCTAACATATGAGTAGCACCAGATGGCACGATCTCAAAGGCTGGAAACATTTCTGCAGGAAGACATCCACAGGCAGGTATCCGCAGCCAGGTCTCCGCAAGCTGACTTCTCCAGGCAGGTCAGATACGGCACACTCTCTGGACAGGTAATGGAACAATTCAGGAGATGTCCATTAGATAGTCTCTTAGCTGCTACATAATTTACACAGTGGTTAAATTTAAACAGTAGTTGTAAAGTTTTCCGTCCGGCAACGGTAGTATGAAATTTAAGGTAAACCACTAACAGGGAGGGCTGCTCATACAATGTTATGCATGTACAATAACTGGCACATGGTGCAGGGTACATCGCATAGCTCTTGCGGCGCACCGGGCAAAGTTCACCCAGACTGGTCGAAAAGTTAATTAATACACACACGACATGTGCGAAAGTCCACTTTTCAGCGTGGTTGGCAGATCTGGCGAGTCATCCACCAAGAATCACCCTCAGCTCTACATTCCGTAGAATTACATCTGTGCCCGCATGGCCGTCCGACGGAAAGACTCCTTTCGAAAGGTCTGGACGTGGGAGATTATTACTTTAAGTTAGTTTATTACCTCCTGATGGCTGTCCAAGGGTGTACACAAACTATGGAAGCCGAGGACTCCTTACCACCGCAGATGAGCTGAAATCTGAATGGCACCAGATGATGTAGGTATCTCGTAGGTTACCAGTGACACATGTCTATCCTGATGGTCCAGTCATCCTGCATGGGCTGGCTTCCACGACGGTGATGCTGCTGATTCTCGATTTTTCTCCCCTTTTATACTACTCGTGACGTCAGAGCCAGGGGCCTCAGCCAATCAGCGGCCGAGCAGTAGCCAATCATCGTGAAGACAGAAGTGGTGACGTGGCCATTACGAACACAGCACAGTCCTTTATTTATTTATACATACACGCGATTACGACGTCAAGAGAAATATTTTATATGAAAATAATTTAACAGGATTTTCGACGATAACTCAGCCGTTTCTGGGCCGATTTTAATAATTTAAATGGTTCTGAAATCCTCGTTTCATTTTGGTCCTGATCACTAACAAGAACAACGAGGAGGATATAAGTAAAGTCAATTCCGAGACGTGTGGTCAGGGAAGCTCTGACACGCGCACATGCGCACCACACGGTTTAACGGACTTAGCCATTTTTAATGAACACCTCTCTCATATGGCTTATATGCGCATATTATCCTACACAATACGGCTTATATACGTGTATTATCCTACCCAAGGGGCATGCTTGGAGCGAATCCAGAATGGCCATTCCGTACCCAGCTTAGCTGGGATGGCCGGTACCCATCCTGTCGATCCATGCTACAACAGTCTGTACATCTTATCAAGCAGAGAACCTGATCAAGGAGATCCACACTTTTGTACAGATAACTCTAGACAGCTCCTGAGTCTTGCCGGACCAGTTGATGCTGCGATACACTCAACAGACATTACACATCACCTATGATACAGACGCTAGAGAGTTGCAGTCACGATTTCCTTCACAAGATCCATGCCAAGCGATGCCATTTCTTGGATCTGAGACCATAAGACCACCAGATCGGTTGTTACTCACTTTTGTTGCAGTTATAGTTCAATATCTACAAATCCGAATTAACTAATTGACACTGTGTGGCATATCTGGTTACCACTAATCATCTTGTTGCGGCCAAGGAACTTTATATCTTGTTTGATTAATGATTTTATGATATTCATGGAACTGTTTATTATAACATTTGTGTAACTGTAACCGCTATATAATGGACTGTTCAGCTGCATTAAAAAAATGTGTGTAGTTGTTGTTATCGTGATATTTCTCGCGTACCAAGTATATATTCACTATATAATCTGAGAGGATAATAATGCAAAATGTGTCGACAAATTTTTCAACGTATGTCATTGCCAGGGAAACCTGGGTGCACTGAATGAAAAGGCGGGATCCACTGAACAGAATAGAACAAGCCGCTGACACGTGTTGAGTTACTTTTGCATTAAAATACGCCGCAATCCAGACAGTTCCTATGATAAACTAAAATCATTATATTATTTAAATCATATATCATTGGAAAGCGCATTCAATTGTCGAAACATTAATGCATTATTTTTTATATTTTTGTGACGTTTTCACTGAGTTATTTGCATATATATATAATACACTATTCAACTTAGATTCATTAAATCAAGTGGACAATATGGGGTATTTTAAAATTACAATCAACTGTATTAAATTTTATAAAACTATAAAAACTAATACAGAAATGTATAGAAAATTGCCTTAGCTTTCCAATGATGTATGACTTCAAAAATATTATGAACATAGGTTTTCATATGCACTGCCTAAAGCGCACTGTATCTGATTCCCATAGTAAAGTAATGCTGGTTGCGCATCGGCTATCCCGGTTACCAGCCGGAAGTGGTATGCGTGATGCATTCCGGGAAGGTATTTCCCCAAAATACGCTAATATAGGAAAGGTCTATTCAAGTAAATTTTTTTTGCTTATTTATGGTATTACTTACACAAAGCATATATGTATCCCATCAAAGGCAGAGCTTGTGAGGTAACAGCTAGCTAACTAGAATACCGGTCGATCTTCAAATAGTTAACCAGGGGCCTGTTTCATGACTGACGGAGTCAGTAATCCACTGACACAGTCTGTGGCTCGTGCGTTTTGGCACTCCCGAAGTTGAAAAGTCACTGATTTGATTAGGCGAACAAGTGACTGAGTTTTGATCTCGGTTCTTTGTTGCCAATGGTTACTGGTTCGTAAATTTCAAGATGGTGGCGTCCAGCTAGATTTTACAACTTATTTGAATCACGAGATCTCGTCAATATTTTGGTGTATGCGGTCGTCTGCGATTTACATAGAGCGAAATTAAAGTCTAAATCGAATTACTATCAAATTAATTGCTAAAGTTAGCACAATTTAGAATGCCTGTGGGTTCAGAACATTGCCACGAAATTGTAATTGGCAAGCCTCGTCAATTTACATAAATGCCGATTTGGCGTTTCTAGTCTGTGGTCAGTGGTTCCTGGGTCTGTGGTTCCACGAACCAAGTCACTCTCGAAAACAAGCCCTAGCTAGTCAACTATAGTCAACCGAGCACTCGAGCTCGAGTCAGATGGTTAGTGCAAAATTTGTGTAAATTTCAGAATGGATCACTTGCCATGAATAAATGCATATAAAAGTGTAAATATTTCATTAAATAACTTAGGTTTGATGAAATTATGCTTTCCCATTGCATACCAATGTTCCTAAACCCATATTCCTTCCCACTTTATGTCATATGGACACTTTTTGACGTCTCAGCGGCCAAAAATAGCCCATTTTCGGAGGTCATTAAAACAGACGACAGAAATGGTTAATGGAGACTGGTACCCGGCTCCAAATTTTCTGCAATATTAATTCAATGGGGAACCGGGTACCAATGAACTATAGTTAACTATTCAGCGTTCGGCTTGACATAGCGACTGTGCATGTTCAGTAAACCATGAAACTGTTCAAGTTCAAGTTCAAAGTTGCTTTATTTCATGGTTTTTCTATACATATAAATAGACTCTAAACAGGCAGTCCATCAAAAGCATGGCCTATGGAGCGACGGACTCCGTAGACACATTTCAAACCGTGTGTACATTAACATATATATGACACACAAGACAATAGCACAGTGACAGAATGCTAAAAATTAAGCTACCTTGATATGAATACTTATACAGGGACCTGACTACCCTTCTGACTAAACTTGACCCAAGTAGACGTAACATCGTAAGCGTATGGAGATACAGTACTGCAGCTAGTATGGTCAGTGCAGTGGTCAATGGAACACTGTGTTCTGTTCTGCATTTGGATAGTCCTCCAGTTGGATGGAGCACCCACATGTATGTGGTAGTAGCTATTATGATTATAATCACACAAATTACAGTTCGAATATTACAGTTACACGAATTACAGTTCAACAACGATACATGATGCGGAAACTTGATAGCATAAGCGCGAATTACGAGCAAGTAGACAGGCTATGGTATAAACGATCATCACAATGCAGATGATATGCACAGTCAATGGTATCAAGCGAACATAACAGACAGATGCAGTCTATATGTTATTTTGTAGACGGAAGTAATAACAACAGCTAAATCACTTCACTTCAGTTTTGGCTGCATTGGGGATGAAGACTCTACGGCAATGTATATTGTAGCAGAGTTTCCTGGTGATCATTTCTATCTCCTGACAGATTCGGTGGTAATCCGGAATTATATCAGAATCTATTAAAACTGTGCAGTCGATTATGAGTTGGTTGAGGATGTTTATATCGCTGCAGATGGATATCCATGTAGGTTGACCAAGGTTGTCTTTGATATATTCCTGAGCTCATGAAAGTGTCTCTGTCTGTCGCTAAGCAGGGCATTACAGTTTACCAGCATGTTGGGATAGTCCTCGGTTTCCAGTTGGCATAATGCACACAATGGGTTGATTTGACCTTGGTTGAATCTGGCTAGTTAGACTGGACCAGGTATGTTCCAGTAACGAATCTAGTCTTGATGATGGCTCTACGAACGTTGTTTGTGTCATTTTGTATGGTGGACATGGTATAATGCATATTGCCTATTAACAAAAGTGTGAAGAGAGTACTCTTTGTGAAGCACTGCTGGATCAATTGGGTTGTCCAATAGTTGTCTACTGCTGTGCGTGTTTTGAGTTTCCACTGTTGCTTTGTTATAGATTGCGACCTCAGCTCTGCTAGAGATGGAAGTTCATACTGGTGTAGGATGGTCTGAATGTATACGAACCAGCTAGGGACTTTACCCAGGCTTAGGGCTATATGCTGCTCCAAGATGCTGCTCAGGGTACAGTTTTGGCTTCGGATGATGCTTCCCAATAATGAAAGTTGGCGAATATGTTGCTCTGTGTTAATGGGTCTTGCTCCAATGAGTAGAAAGATAATAGCCTCGGCAGTGCGAACTGGTGCAGAGAGTATCTTTCTGAGCATGCTGATATGGATAGCCTTAAGACTGTCTAACTGTTTTGATGAGATGGCAAATAGCTCCAGGCCATATAGTAGTCTCGGCATGACATACAATATGTAGATATGGTAGCAAACCCTCCGGTGAGAGACCATTTGTGCCATGTCAACCGGTACCTGTCATAGCGTAGAATGTTCTTCGGGCAGTTGAGATCCTCTCGTCGGTGTTGATTGATGCTTCATTCTTTGAAGTACGTGAGAGGCCAAGATGTGTTGTCCTGTCTGTAACCGCTAGAGTTGTGCTCCTGAGGTTCCAAATTGGCGATGGTACTATACTATAGTTAAGTGGATCAGATCTGGATACATGATTTTTCAGGATGAATGTTGTAGCGTTCTCTGTTGGCAAATATGTATGTTTTGTCTAGCATGATCTGTAGTTCTTGAGCTGAGTTGCTGCACAATGTGAGGTCATCAGCAATGGTAGGACATCCAGTGTATGTTGATGTGATGTATGTACCCAGTTGCTGCATCTGTAGCTGGTCTAGGAGGCTGTTAATATATGTCTTATATAGCTCTGTCGATAGGATGCCGCCTTGCTTGACACCCTGCTCTACACGAAATTCTGTACTTGTTATCCCTTTCCATTTAACCTTTGCCGATAGATTCACATAGAGGTTGTCAACTACTTGCCATATATGAGGATCTGTCTTCTGATTGAAGAGATAACATTTGAGTGAGTTATGGTCTACGACGCCAAATGCTTTCTGAGTATCAAGGAATGCCATATAGAGTGGTTGGTTGGTGGCAATCGCCTCTCTTGCAGTCTCTGATACCACTAATGCTGCCATGCTTGGTGAGAGGCCTTGAGTGAATCCAAACTGGAGTGGTTACTGCTTTACTGGGAGACGTTCTTCTATTCGATTGAGTATTATATGATCGAAGATCTTTCCAAGTAGCGATGAGACTGTGATCCCCTGGTAGTTACTAAGGGACGTTGAGTCCTTACTTTTCTTGTTGACTGGCGTTATGATACCAGACTTGAATGACATAGGGATATTTTTGCTTTCAAGTATGATATTCTAGACATGTTTCAGTGCAGACAATATCGAGTCTCCAGAGTTTATTATATGTTCAGCCATGATCACATATTTATCAGGCGCTTTGCCCTTGTTCAGCTTACTGATGGCATTTTGAACTTCATATGAGGATGAATCGGACAGGGTTCAAAATTCTGTTCGCACACATCCCGTATTAGGGAGAGGTCATACTAAACCCCGCACTTGTAGTCAGAATCGATGTGTGGTTAGCTTTTGGGAATTGTAAGGGCTTCATAATATGATGTGAAGCCTCCACATTGATCTGTTGGCTCAACGAGTGTGATGCCATTCTCCATAAGTGACCTAGTAGTAGAAGTCTTTCCCCTGTTCCTTTTGATGAGTTTGTAGATGTTGCTGGTGGTCCATGTCTCCATCATCTCTTCATAGAATCCATCACACTTCCTTGCTTGCTCAGTTCTTTGTTGTGTAGTTCGGATCGACCGGTCGGGTACCGGCCGTACCAGATAAGCTGGGTGCGCCGCCCGTCTAGGATTCGGTTCCTGAACACGCCCCTCTGGGTAGAGCTATAAGCGTATATAGGCCTATGGGAGACAGAGCGTGTCGAAAAACGACTAAGTTCGTTAAAACGCATTATGCGTATGCACGCGCCGGGACGCTGTTTCTATGGAGAGCGTAGTGTGACCTAGATAGGATGGCGCTTTTAGTGTACCGAGCTGGTACTCTGTAATCCTTATTGATTGTGCGTTCCCGTTAAATCTGGCATTAATCAAGACAAGAATTCGACGGGCCTTCCAAATCTGTAAACCATTTCAAAATCGGTTGAGAAATGGTTGAGTTATTCAGGAAAATATTGCTGTGACGTCATAACCACATGGACGTAAAGCTTCTAGAATGTCAAGAATGTTCGACGACGCTATTATTAGCCGTGCGCTGATTGGCTGTTGCTCGAAAGATGATTGGATGAAGCTTGCGCCTGCACCTGCGACGTCACGGAGAGTATAAAAGGAGAAGCGTTCCAGTGATCGAGAGCATCCTCGTCCAGGGGCCGAACAGGTTGGACCTGTACTAGCTGCGATCGACAGATGTTATGCATATGACTTCAGTTTCAGTTATAGTTTCAGAGCCGGCCGTTTCAGAAAATACAGGAGCACAGAAGATCAAGCAACACATCTTGCACAGGTCATAGAGGACACTTTTCAAGCCAGGAAGGTGATACTAGCTGCCTTTATCGATCTGCAGAAGGCATTTGACAAGGTGTGGAAGGATGGCCTCCTCGTGAAGCTCCGGCACACATGCATCGGTGGAAACATGTTCCTATGGGCCAAGTCATACCTACACAATCGCAGAGCTAGGGTGCTGGTGGATGGACAACCTGGACAGAATGTATTGCTGAGACAAGGGGTGCCACAAGGCGGAGTATTATCACCAACTATGTTCATACTCTTCATTAATGACATTGTAGCAGAGCTGTCCAATGGGATCCAAGCAACCCTCTATACAGATGACCTCGGACTTCGGTGCACCGAGGAGTACACAACGACTGCCACGTACAGAATGCAGCTCCCCTTGGACATAATTACAGCCTGGGACAATCGTTGGTGTATTACCATCAACAATGAAAAATCATCAGCCGTGCTATTCTCACTGTCAACCAAAACCAAGGTTGGCAATCTGACACTGGGCGGGACTCCACTCGAGTACGAGGACCAGCAGACATACCTGGGAGTCACCTATGACAGAAGATTAACATGGAAGGAGCACATCCAGAATGCAGGGGCAAAGGCCAGAAGAAAGCTAAACATCATGAGGAAGATGGCAAGAACAAAGTGGGGTGCCAATGAAAGGATCCTCAAGACCATCTACCTAGGTGCCGTATGACCACATCTTGAGTATGGATCCAGCTCATGGATGACATCAACTAAATCTCATCAACAGAACCTCGACAGAGTACAAAACCAGGCACTGCACATCATCACTGGTGGAATGAGATCAACACCAATAGCAAAAATGGAGCAGACAGCAGGCATCCCCCCACTTAGCAAAGGAAGGGAATGCAAAGCACTGATCCAAGCTGCAAAGTTCAAATCGTTCAACAACCACCCGATGAAGATCAGGCAAGCACAGCTGTCATCAGGAAGACTTAAAAGATCAAGTTTTGTGAAAGAGACAAAAGCACTTCAAAGGAAACACCAAGAAATGTTGCCAGCACAAATAGAAGACCCAAACCACACACTTGATCCCCCACCCTGGGAAAACAAACTAGAGAGCAAAGCTATTCGCACCACAGTACCTCATCTCACAACCAAAGATGAACACAGTGATGTGAGCAAGAAGGCCCTGACCCTAGCCATGCTGGAACAAATGTACCATCAGCCGACATGGATAAGGATCTACACAGATGGATCAGCCAAAGATGCAATTAGGAGCGGAGGTGCCGGACTGCACATACAGTATCCAAACGGACAACATGAGTCAGCTGCAATACCGACAGGCAAACACTGCACACACTACAGAGCTGAAGTCGAAGCACTGGTTCATGCAGCTAATACCATCAGCAGAACAGCAGACCCTATTGCACAGATTATCTTTTTATCTGATGCCCACTCCGTCCTTGAGGCTATCACCAAAGGTAAGCTGCCACAACTTGAAGAAGCACTACAAACCATAAAATGCTTTTGGATAGCATTGCAGTGGATCCCCTCACACTGTGGAGTCCAAGGAAATGAGGAAGCAGGCAAGATGGCAAAGGTGGGTGCAGAAGAGAATCAGACAGAAAACATGGTTACCCATACAGAGATTAAGACTATCATCAAGTCACTCTATAGAACACCTCAATCAGGAGATGCCTACCATCATCTCTCGAGGCCAGAGCAAGTGACCATTTTTCGTCTCAGAACTGGACACAACAGACTAAACCAACACATTTACCGGCGGTTCCACCTTACGACATCGCCCGCTTGTCCTTGTGGAGAAGCAGAACAGACCACAGAGCACATACTTCAATGTTGCAGTTGCCTAAAAGTGGTATTTCAAACAACGACGCACCAATCGTGTAGGTTCTTTCAACTTTCGACCGCAGCAAGTAAACTCTGCCCGGTGCGTCTTCAGAGCTCGCTGACGCACCCAGCACCGTGAAGCCTTGTTTTGTATCTTTATTTGCCTCTGACAACCCCCGCTTGTGATGGGTTGTTTACACCTTCCATCCATGCCATCTGTGTATGGGAACTTTCTTCACCACATTGTACTATTGTATCTTTTACTGACTGTCCGTTAGACATTCTATTCGGCCTACATCACTAAGCGATGCACTCCCACCATGAGTGTTCTTGCGGGACTCTTGTTTGTGTAGCACAACCTGCGAGAACCAGCCTGCAGGAACTTTCCAGCTTCCGGAGAGCACATCATCTTACGTCGACTATGGATTGACGTGTCAATTTCAGTAACACGGTTGCCTAACTTGGGAATGACTACCAAGTATTCAAGTAACTATACTCAAGAGTATAATTATTTCTCTTTATAGGTTTTGTTAATTATCTCGTATCCGTACTAATGGTCCCGATGACTAAAAGGAACCGTGATGGTCTTAGGACCGATAGTTATAATTTCTGTATTTGTTAATAGTTATTATAATTTTCTTCTATGCGTTGCTAATCACACTATAGTAGGTTCGTTAACCTGTATTAATATATATATCTTAATCGTTTGACACCGTAATGTTTGTTCTGGTTAGATTATGTATGTATATGGCCAGTGGCCATCCGTTAATTTGTTTTGCTTAGGTTGTAGAAAATATAGGATTGCGGTGCACGTAGGAAACACTATACAGCAACATTTATATATGCAGCATTTTCTCCCGCCACCAACAATTTTTCAGTGAGGTCGCTGTCCGTGCTGTAACTCTGTTTAGCCCAGCATGCTACCGACTAAACCTTTTCTATTCAGCTCGATAGGATAGGTTCAAAATGATTAGAGACACTTTCTTCATTACATAGTGTGTAATATACTCTTCTCTTCTGGCAGTGCGATAATCTCATAACTCTAAGATTTTGTGTCTCTTCATATTCCTCTTAGCCTCGTGGCTTCTTAATTGTTTGGATGTCCCTATCCGCACCATGGGCTGATCCGAAACTATTGGGGTTTCCAAGCGGTGATGACTAGGGTACGGTATCACATACACTCCCGTGTATCTTCGGATACTTAGTAGATAGTACTTTAAGCCAATGTAGGAAAGCACTGCGAAAACACATGTATTAATTATTATTTTATTTACTGACAATCCTCCCCCACCGTAGTGCAAAACTGGCAACTTGTATATAAACATAACGACAGGTTAAACGGTCAGTTCCATAGGACCCGGTGACGGGCGAGATGCGTATTCTCACCGAATTCTGATAAAATGTCTGGGCATGATATTTAGATCTGCCACGCCCTTACAGGAAGGACATTTACGGTGTGCATTCGTCTCTCTTACCTCCACCATAACGATAGGAGATATGGCCTAATAATGCTTTCTTGAAATGTAAACCATGTCTTGGAATGTTTCATGTGGTTGCGAAGCGGAATGTCCGGATTCTCACCAAGTTCGGAGATCCCTCTAAGTAACATGTATGAGCGCTGTCTACAGTATTGATGTCCTCGGCCATCTGTTCTCCGTGACAGCCGTGTCTAATAGCTAGGTAGATATCAGCCAGTTGCTGCCTAAACTAATTCTTGTTTTGAAAACAACTAAAAGGAATTAGGAAAAGCAGAAGGCCCGTGGAAATAAAGCGGCAACTACTAACTCAGCATATTAGGAATCACATAAGACGGTGACGAAGGAATCCATTGGGAATCTTTCGTTCCGTCTTCACGTAAAACAGTACTCACCCCTATAGTCATAATCTCACTAGGTATGGTTTTTTCTTTCTACAGCATTTTTGTTTGAAATAAGTGGGCCCATTTTTGCTACTATTCTCCTCCCGCTTTAAGCCGTGGCGACACCTTCCTGAGATGGAGGCCCGCACGAGGCACTTGCCTCTCGCAAGGATTCAGCGACGACGGACCATGCCAGGATAATACTCCTCACCCAAACTAGCACTAGAAGTACTGCCCGCGTGAGGCACCTCACCTTTTCGTCTGAGATAGTCTTCTTCCTTTCAGCTTAGAGGTATAATAACTTATATTAAGTTAAATAGCTATGTCTCGTGTACGGGAGCCTCTCTTGCGGGGATACCTCTGCGGACCTACGAGTCTGTGTGGTATCTCCGGGAGCCCCATGTTTAAAAGTTCATCTACCTGCCTCTATGTATGGTATTTTCGTATGCTCTTACTGTAGGTTTATCTAGCATAATTTTAATTAGTTAGGTAAACGCATTTGTATAGACTTATATTTTTAGGTCACCAAATCAAATCTTGTAAGTCCATAGATCACGAAATTGCTATGGACAGGCATACTGGTGACAAATTCTTGGGATGAGACCGTTGTGTTTAATGTTCACAACAATGGTCGCACTGGAATGATTGACTTCCACCGGTCTTAGGAGCCGGTTTTTGTTTCCCGCAGGGCAGTCTTGTTCAAGGTCCATCACCCCGAGACCGGATGCTAACCAGCGTCATCACTCATGCACTTGCAGCACGGCGAGTCGACATGAGACATCGGAATGGCCCGACACTACCCAGTGAGCTAAAAGTGGCGCCCGATGTGGGGCTCGAAGAACAACAGTAATAAAGCGCAGCGAACTCACACCCACACCATATAGTGAGCTCAGTTCAAACCAATCTATGTTCAGCGAGGACTCCCTCGATCACGAGGTAGCCTCATACGACTGATTTTCAGCACACATGCTCACAGACTATGCCAGAGATTCGGCGGAATCAACAACTCCGCACTATAACCTGTTTTCGCCTGTTAGCGATGGCACCTTTCGAGATGCCTCACAGGCGGGAACAGAATTCAGAACCATCTCGGACGTCCGCGACAGGCCAACTCCATCAGGGCCGAATTATGGACGACTCAGACAAAGACCCGACTACGGGCATATCTACAGCCCTTCAGACTACTATCGCTCACCCGTGCCATCTATGGAGACAGTATGGCCTGGTGATAATCCACCACCTAGATAACCTCCCGCACCGCCCCCTTCTAGCGAAATGCTACATTCAAGGGGAACACCGCGGAGTCATCGGGAGGAATCGGCACCACCATTTCGCCGGTATATCAGTCATGCCACATATCATAATCGTCAGCCAATTGCACCACCACCATATGAGGAACGACAGTCCTCACCACGGGAGGAACGACCACGCACTCTCCACCGCAATTCGCCTCCCATTCATAGACCCATGCCAGTCTGTGGCTTAACAAACGGGGCGGGCTCAGTAAATTGGAGTACGCATGTCCTAGCTCCTCGGCATCAGCATCGACGAGAGACACCAACACCACCTCTACCAGCACCACGACCAGCTTCAGTGCAATCATCGACTTCTCAGATACCCACACCACCCGGATTTCAACCACTTCACTCTTCCCGCAGTTTTGGCCGAGTCATCCTCCCTCCCGAATTTAGCAGGGAGAATGACTGGACCAATTATAAAATCCAGTTCGAAATAATAAGTCGGACTAACCGCTGGGACGATAGACAAATGGGTGAGTATCTCGCAATGAAACTTTTGGGAAAAGACCTGCGAGTTCTTGCGGATCTGGGAACGGATTGTACACCCAACTACACACAGTTGGAACGAGCACTCACGGAGTGATTTGGCGACACAGCTCTCGGAGAAATTAGTCGTCTCCAACTTAAAAATCTTCGACGATGCTCGGGAGAAACTCTTCCTGAGTTAGCTAGCCGAATTCGGAGGCTAGCCACCCGCGCCTATCCGAGCACCAATACGGAGGGTGTACTTCACTTGCATTTCGATACTTTCATCGATGCATTAAGCGGTGAACCTGCTCTAAAAGAAAAGCTATTTCTCAGCGACCATGGAAGTTTAGCCCAATTAATGGCAACAGCAGTTCGTATTGAGAACTTTCTAGAGTGGGAGAAACATAACCAATGCCAAGTCCATCCTATCAAAGAGATAGAGGTTGCAGCTATCGCCTCGCCCGCTAGTGCTCCCCCCCCCCCACCCAGATCAACAACACCAACCGCACAGACACAACCACCATCAGATATGCAGAAGCCCAGTCAAATTCAAGCGCCTGGAGGTAGGGACTTTGCCCGCAGAGGAGGGTACAGCGGAGCCCCAGAGCACAGGAACCAGCGCAACAACAACAACAACAACAATGGCAACATGCGAGAGCGGATAGAAGAGATTAATAAGCAGATCTCCGCACTCACCAATTTGGTAACCACACTCAGCACCAACCTCGCCACAGTTTAGGTCATCAAATACTACCAGCACCGCACCCCCACTGAACACCTGTTTTGGATGCGGTCAGCCAGGACATTGGAGGGAGCGGTGTCCTAACTGACCTCCCTCTACAATGCCTGCTCCAGATCACAGCACACCGCAACCAGAGAAACAGTCAAACTCCTAAGGGTACCGAATCACAAGGAGCCACTTCGGTGCCCGTATCCTTCTCCCGGCTCAACTGCGGCTTTCACGCAACAACGTCCAGTGACTAACCATCATCCACAGAAATCAGCTTTTACACCAACACCAAAATGCACGGCTTCACATGTGTCAGTGCCTACGGTGCCTCCCCCATCCGCAGCAAGGGCATCCCCTTCTTTTTCCGCCCACAACAAACCTTCTTTCCTATGTAAAACGGCAGTAGTAGGTTGTAGTACCTCCGCTGAAACAACGTTTTTGAAAGCACAACGTCCCGCCACCAAGATACTAGATTCTCGGTGCCCTCTGGTGGTATGCAGAACACCACCCCAATCAGCAGCATCTTCCGCACCCACAGACAGTAGCTATTTGGGAGAGACAATTCATACTGCCTCATGGATTCGCAAGCGCCGACATAGACAGAGGAACACATGTCCATGGAGACCGCGTTGTTTCTTCTGTGCTTCAACAAGACATCCTATGAAGTGTTGCCAGAAATGGCTTGCACAGGTGGAACTTACCAGTCATCCTGTACGCGCCACCGTCTATACCAATACTGCTCACACAGAAACAACAACAACACCACCACCATTGCCACACCCAGCTCCGTCTTCACCACAGCCTACACCCCAGCAGAGAAGACGAACTGGCCCATTCCTCACTCAGCCACCTGCAACATTACGAGAAGCAATACGGAAACAGTCAGAATATATACAGAGTAATGCTGCTCCAACGCCATTATCGCGGACAGCATCATTGGAAACTCTTCCGCAGGTTCATCGAAAGGTAATCTACAAATGTGCCTGTCTGTTTAGTGGCGTTTCCACTAGCGCCACCGTCGACACCGGAGCTTCTATTACAGTATTTAACCAGCGCTTATATGAGAGCATCCCACCTCATAAAACGCTCCCCCCCCCCCCTTAAGCCTACACATATTTACCTACAGATGGCTACGGGAGCAGATGTACCCGTAGCTGGTGTAGTTAATTTAGTTATCCAAATAGAGGAAATGCAATTTGTCATCGCCTCCATTCATAACGATGCCCTACTTGGCTCTGATTTTCTCAGTGCCAGCGAAGCCATCATACATTGCGGACAACAGGAACTCGACATACACGGCCGACGAATCCCTCTCGGACCAGCATCGTCAATGTACGATACGTGTGCAGTAATATTATCAAGTACCGCTACGGTTGAGCCAGGACAGGAAAGGATCCTATGGGCCACCGCACCACAGTTAGGAAGCAACACACACATCTCCATGCTGGAACCCGACCCTGATTATATGATCGCCTCACAATGCGCAAGTCCCCGCAAAATAGTGGACACTACTGATAAAGGGAAGATACCCTTTAGAGTGTTCAATGGTAACGCAGATCCCATAACTCTGGAACCGGAAGTACGCTGCGGCCATTTAGTGGACATAATTTCACTGGAAACACCTGCACTTTCTGATACAACACCATCGCTGACTGATGATTTACCCGAACATCTACACGATTTATATCTGCATGCCACTGTTGGATTACTGCAATCACAAAAACGCGAAATTCGGAAATTATTACATAAATATCGCAATAGTTTTTCCTCCGGAGATATGGATCTCGGAGAGACTCATCTCGTACGGCACTCCATCGATACAGGCAATAATTGCCCCGTACGACAACCAGTACGACGTCTTCCCATTCACAAAGAAGCGGAAGCACACCAACAAGTAAATGACATGTTGCGAACAGGTATTATTGAACCCTCAGCTTCTCCATGGGCTAGCCCTATAGTGCTAGCAGGCAAAAAGGACGGAACCATGCGGTTTTGTATAGACTACCACCGCCTTAATGATCTTAGCGTTAAAGACACTTATTCATTACCTCAGGCCTTAGATTCCTTGTCTGGAGCCAAGTGGGTTTTTTACCCTTGATTTAGCTAGCGGTTACTGGCAAGTAGCCATGGATGAAGCTGATATGGAAAAGACAGCATTCGTTTGTAGGGACAGTCTTTTCCAATTCCGCAAGATGCCCTATGGGTTGTGCAACGCTCCCGGAACTTTTGAATGAATCATTGAGCAGGTATTAACCACACTGCAATGGAAGATCTGTTTCTGTTACATCGATGACGTAATCTTCTTCGGACCTACGTTTGAGCAAACCTTAATCAATTTAGACACCGTGCTATCAATATTCCGCACGGCGAATTTGAAACTCAAACCAAAGAAATGTCATCTCTTCAGACAGAGCATCGAGTTCCTGGGACACGTCATATCCGGTGATGGAGTGGCTACACAGCCATCAAAAAGTAAGGCAGTAGCAGAGTGGCCACGGCCCTCTTCAGTTACGGAGACGCAGAGTTTCCTTGGCTTATGCCAGTACTATCGCCGTTATATCCAACATTTCAGTGAGATTGCTTCACCCCTCTACCACCGAGAAAGATCGCCCCTTAGTATGGACGAGTGAGTGTGAAGGCTCCTTCAAGGCGCTGAAGGAACTCTTGACGACCACCCGATTCTTGCTCACCCTAATCCAAACCTCGATTTCATCTTAGACACTGATGCGTCAGCTTTCGCTATCGGCACAGTTCTATCATAGGTCACTGAAGATGGAAAAGAGCAGGTGTTGGGTTATGGTTCGCGTACTCTGAATAAAACGGAGAAAAGATACGCAACCACCAAGTGAGACTATTGGCAGCGGTCCATTTAGTCAAATATTATAAACACTTCCTGTACCGGGGCCCTTTTACACTCCGTACAGAGCATGCCTCACTACGGTGGCTCATGAACGTAAAAAATCTGGAGGGCCAGGTAGCGAGATGGCAGGAATCCCTGCAGGCCTATAACTTTAACGTTGTTCACCATCCCGGCAAATTGCATGGTAATGCTGATGCCTTTAGCAGAATCGGCGCGAAGGCTGAACACGAAGAGGCCGACACCATGACACAGTCAACACAGCCATCTCCGGAGTTCCCTGAATTGAGGTGCGCAGAGTGTAATCCGGAGAAAATCGCACGCCGCCAAACAACAGACGTGCAGACACGAAATATATCTGCGTGGATTCAGGCGGGGATACGTCCTTCTAAGGAATCAGTAACACCTTTATCCCCTATGGCTAAATATTATTACCAATGGTTCGAAGAATGTCAATTAATAAATAACCTTCTGTACATTAATGACCGTTTGGTAGTTCCGGAAAGTTATCGAGAACTTATATTGAAACAACTAAATGATAACGCCGGATATCTGGCCATGGAAAGGACTGTTGCCCGTGTCAAACTGAGATTCCACTGGATCGCGATTCGCGATAGTGTCAAGGCATGGGTTGCCAAATGTATCCCGTGCCAAAGACGCACTGTTGGACAACACCATATCGCACCATCTCAAATTAAGATTGTTGGTGCACCGTGGGAGTGAGTGGCTATCGACGTGCTCGGACCCTTGAATACGACGGATGACGGAAATAAATACATCCTCGTATTACAAGATTATTTTATGAAGTGGGTAGAAGCATTTGCTTTGTCGGACCAAGAGGCATCCACCATAGCGGAGGTCTTGGCCAGCAATGTGTTCTGCCGCTTTGGTATGCCTTATGAGTATCACTGCGATCAAGGAAGTAATTTTAAGAGCCGGCTCATATCAGAGCTCTGCAAATTATTCCATATCGTCAAAACAAGGACAACTCTGTACCACCCCCGAAGCGACGGGATGGTAGAGAGATTCAACAGAACTCTCGCGGAGATGCTTACCAAGGAAACACGCCTTTATTGTAGAGATTGGGGCCTATGGCTCCCATATGTGCTCATGACTTACCGCACTTCGGAACATTCCAGCACGGGCTACACCCCGGCTCGGTTAATGTTAGGCCGTGAATTAGCCTTACCCCTGGACCTGGCCATGCCACGGATACCAGGGGAGAAAAATTCACCATCTCTCTACGTCGAACTCTTGCAGCAAAGGATAGAACAAGCACATGAGTTAGTGAGAGAAACCCTATCCACTGCACACCGGTGGCAAAAGACATGGCACGACCGGAGGGTGCATGGAGATCCATATGAAGCAGGAAGAATGGTTTGGGTACACGATTCACGACGGTCTGCAAATGTGCCAAGTAAACTGAGTTACCAGTGGAAAGGCCCCTATGTGGTAGTAGGTAAGAGGTCGGACATGACCTACCGCATCCGTGCTTCGGATGGCCTGACCTCAGTCATCCACTTCGATTGACTTAAACCTTGTGTCAGTGACGACCGAGTACCAGAGCTCGAACTGGGCGTTTCTTATGACACCGGTACCCAATAAAATATTTCTACGGAAATTGGTATTCCCATGGTTAGCGCAGAGCACTGCGGTGCCAGTTCAGCCCCAGTTCTACCAAGCCAGAACGTGGATGAACAAGTGGCTAACGCTGACGACGATGACGAGATACGTACTCGCCCTCTCCCTCCTCAGCGTGGGTCTACTAGATCTGGGAAGTCGTATCTGAAGAATTTTCTGTTTGTTTTGTCCAAGGGACGGATGGAAAAGTTGTTCCTCTGATCTCTTCCCATTCCCACCCACTTCATGCTATGGCCTCCATCAAAAAGTTACCACAAACGGAAGCCGAGGCTGACCCAAGCCATGCTTCCTGTGGGGTGGAACATGTGATGAATAGCATGGAAGTGAAGAGGCTGGATGAAGCCTTGGCGTGTTTAGAAAAGCAGAACCGTACAACAGGGTGTACCCAACCAATTCCGGAAATCGCGAAACTACAATCCCCCCCAAGGGACACCCTCTCCAATAGCCCCACGACCGTCATCACTCCAATTTGCATCCCTTATCTACACACCAAGTTCGGACATCACCAGCCCAGTCCATTTCACACTCCACTCGTCATCTGTTGACCATCAATCTTCAGCTATGAGAGAGACTGCTGTAACAGAGGAGGTGGCATCTCGCACCGCACCGACCAACATTACACCCCCACCCCCCTGCAGTGTGCAGGGAAGCAGCCTCTTCAGCACACTCGGCTCGAATTTTCCTGGTGTCTAAAAACTACGACAGAACACCAACCGTCGTGTAATGGGAGATGACCACACACCCCTATCCAAAGGCCGCCCCATCCAATAGGCCTCCCATACTCCCACGTGAGCAGTCAGAACATCACACAACAGACAGAATGTCAACACTTACAAAGAACACACCTGCCTTCAAGACTGGATGCGTCAATTCATCATTGCGCCTACATCACAGACTTGCTCAGTTATACTCAGCATAATGGAGACATTCAACATCGGCAACACCAGCATTTAGAAGCACCTACTGGTCTTAATTAATCACCGGTAGCGACATAAATATTCCCGCAACAAATCCCTCCCGCACAAATTGCGGGAGAAGTAATACCTCCCGCAAACTACACCTCCCACAAATAACAACACACTTGGCGTTCACCGTCGTGGAAAACTGGAATGCGCCCACTTCGCTTATAACATTGGCATCATCAACAGACAACCACCAACAAATCTCCCGCACACACCTTCTTATCCAGTTACGGGAGAACTGATCATATGGATATCAGGAATGCACCACAACCATCTACAGTACGCATCACGGGAGACGCGATTGTCCAGCATCCTCCCCTACCCCTTATTCCCGACGCCATACGTGAACAGCTAAACTACATACTTCATCTACATGCACAACAGTCAATATTATTAAGAGAGCAAGATGCCCGCATTGTCGTCAGTCACGAGTAGGATTTTGCTACCAAAAAGTTGAATTCGACAATGGATTGATCAAAATTACGACAGCATCCAACAGGTCATCTTCGCTCTAAAGTAACTCTGTCCCGCCCACGGGCTCGGTCATTATGTAATGAAATACCCTCAGGGTTCGATAAAGTTGACATTCACGCCACCTCTCCCTCCCACCTCCCACACCTGGCGGCCGTAAACACATCACCATCACCACAGCGCAAGTACCATCCACAGAGAACCAGTCACGCATAACAGATTGAAATCACCAACATGACAGAAACACAGACACTCAGGTTGACTGTATTCACAATCTCCGAACGACGGCATTGTAAACTGTAAAAATTGTGGCACACATGTTTGCGAGTTGTACTGTAATTTAGCCATTATTAAAATGGTACAAATGTGTTTGGTCTAGGCCACTACCCATCGAGGAGAATGCTTGGCCAGCCCTCCCGCTCGGAAAACACAGCTATCTTGACGGTATCAGTAACGTTGATCTACTGCATGAATAGATCTGTTTAAACCATGCATAAAAATTACTTGCAACTTTACTGTTAGATTTTTGGTTAAGAACACAACTGCTCTACCATGCTACAAATCATTAGCGCACGGGCCGGTAAAGCGGCATAAAAAATCTTGCAGTAAAATCACAGAGAGAATTTCAAAAATTCTCTCCCGTGCGTTCCAGTCTTTAATCAACACGGGCTGAGAACTACCTATTACAGACACCTACCAAGACGCATGTCAAAGAACTCGCGCAAATACGTGACATTATAGAAATCTTGATGTAACATATATTTTTATCTCTCGCCTCTGCAACAGACTCCACCTCAGCAACAGCATTTTGGCCGTCGCCATAGACAGCATACACGTTTCTGATCAACCACGTGCTTTTTACAGCCACGTGACATTTACTACTATTTCCAGTGAGTTGGATCAAATGCTTTAAACAAAAGAGCCGCCCAAAGACGCAACTAGCACAGCGTGATGGAGGAGTGGCGAGGCTGAGTCCGGGAGATTACCACTGACGTCACCTG
Organism: Chaetoderma sp. LZ-2023a; assembly: GCA_034401795.1. Taxonomy (NCBI): domain Eukaryota; kingdom Metazoa; phylum Mollusca; class Caudofoveata; order Chaetodermatida; family Chaetodermatidae; genus Chaetoderma; species Chaetoderma sp. LZ-2023a. The sequence goes on along the minus strand of CM067373.1, from coordinate 96,679,499 downwards.
TCTCACACGCACCCCATCAGGCGCTCCACCCTAAAATTCGAATGGGCAAGTTTTTAAGCATCCAACCTGGAAAACTGCCTCACGCTAATTAAAAGGTGAGGTACCTCAAGGACAAAGTAGTACCGCATTTTTATGTTGATCAGAGGGTGTTAAATGTGCGAAATAAAGACAAGTTTAATGAGCCATTCTTCCAATAATTAAAAGTACTCCCTTTATATGGGAGGAGTTAATCCTAGACGTCCAGGCCGGAAAACGAGGAAATATTCACATAAGAATGACCGAATCACCTATAAAGCTTTTTAGGTGCTGTCATCCGCCGCCTGTGACGTCCCCAAATAGTATAAAAGGAGGAAGCGCGCTCTGAAACTTTGTCTTCCCGTCAAAACTCGACACCATGGAAGAACATAGCATTAGGCTTCTTTCGTGTCGTAAACTAAATTCCGCTGTTATATTTGGCCTGGAAGGTTATAAACCATGAAGAGATAGGGCATTAGGTTTCGAATAAAGTTCCCGCAACTAACTACCATGCGGGAACGAGATGTCACTTCTTGAAGATCTCGCGTTGTCGGATTCCGAAGAAGAAGAATCGGTGCCAGTTCCGAAGCGGTTCCCATGTAACTCATTATTAACTACCGGAGAGCCATGTACCAGAACTTTCACTAGAAAATCTGACCGCACCCTTCATATTAATAAGGACCATCTCTTCCGCTTCTGTGTGACGTGCTAGTATCTCTACACCACTACTCGCTACGGGATCACTCACACGCTCCGTCATCATCATCGTGTGTTAGAAGTGACATTGATTCCTGAGGAAGAGAACGAGGATCGTGCCATTCTAGCCACTCGATTCGAATCTCGGCTCCTGGTCAAGGTTCTCCCGACCGAAAAAATGGCCTGCACGAAAAACACCAGGCATAGATATCCCGTTGGACATCGTCTTCCCATGGCTACAGCAAGTAACATACCGACAGTCAGACGTGAAATTCTGCCCGCAGTCGCATCTGGAAGTGCTACGCCAGTACCTATCACTTCATCCACACCGGTCCTGAAGCAGAGTAGGAAGCAGAGATCTTCGGTAGGATCCAGTACGGCAGCTCCCGCATCAGTTACTACCCAGTCAGCTACGGTTACCACACCCGCCACCATAGAATCACAGACAGTAGTAGCCAGTCAGCCAATCTCAGTGGTGATTATGACACCTGCGGAGATAGACATTTCCAGTTATCCGCAGTCTCCATCTCCACCTGGACTTACCATAGACGAGGGACCGGGACCATCACAGCCTGTGACAATCAGCTATACTCTGACCAGTGTTATTCAGCATCTGCCTCCTCGCCTTTCTGACCCCGCAATCAGGAAGGGAACCACGCCGGAATGTCCATACGTGGGAAAGAAACGGATTGCCCACACACAGGATATCTATCCCGTACCTAACATTACTGCTAGTCGTCTACTAAAGTACGCTAAGTTCAGAAAGATGTCGTCTCCTGCCGTATCCGCTCCCGCACCACAACTTCAGCCGACGGTACAGCTCACCACCTTTACTACGACGACTACAGCGACCACCACGCCAACTACAACTGCCATCATCACGTCAGCTCCCGCCACCACCGCATCAGCAACATTGGCAACTACTAGTACAGCCGCTGCTACATGGACATATATCTTGGTACAAGCGGTAACTGTGAGAGACATCATGGATGCCCATATTTCCGCCACCATCACTTCGTATGTTTCGGACAGTGCCAATAATAATAATGATGAAAGCATTTCAGCAATGACAGTGCATCCACCGCGACCTACCACCGTCAGTCGCGGGACCCAGACTCAATATGGAAATTTCGCTGCTGAGGTGTAATCAGGTGTAATTCAGCAGAAATGTTAATAGGCGATTCGTGGAAATGTGTTAATTATTACTTTATTTTTTAAATACTTTTCTTCTTATTATATATGCTAGATCAATTGAATCCCATCACTAGGATGACTACGGTTATCCCACACAGCTGCACACTTTAAGTGCCCGGTTGTGTCTCATACAAAATAAGCACTGCGGACTCGCATGTTGTAAGAATGGTGTGGTCGATGTAAAGAATACAACGGCCTACAGTGCAATAACGTCACAATCCTGTCATGCAGTCTCAGCCGTGCTGAGGCTGCCTGATAAACCAGTTTTTAAGTTATTATTATATATCTTATTTTTCTTATTATTTGTCTTCCTGTCTTAGACGTCAGGACGAATATGGGGTCAGCGAGAGCTGCACATTGCGGACCCGGAATGACGGGCCACAAATAGATATTCTAGATATATATATAATAATAATAATACTTGGTGATACGTGTTGCGTGCCCCTTTATTTACCCGGGGTACGCAAGTAATTCGGTATGATTAGTAAAAACATACCTCATAAGGGTATGTTACATAGTGTAGATATGGGATTGTCTTCTGGGGGGTCATGACCCCGGGGACATCTTATATTTGCAGTCTAAGACCCGAGTGAATTACTATATTTGAATACCAGGCGAGCTAAGGAACAGATAACACAATGAGCAGGAAAATAATAGCGCGATCTAGTGTGTGCATCAAGTCGATGCAAAACTGACACGAAAATGTAGCTGAACCAATAAGTGAAATTGGAATAGAATAGACTAAGACTTAGGGCAGTGAGCTGATGGAGTCCGTCGGTGGTTGAAAGATGAAAGTTATTGCTGCAGAGGCGGCATGACCTTTTATAGTATTCAGCAGAAGTTACGACCAATAGTTTTCTAAATATTCAAGCAAGAGCGTCGGTAGGGTGCTACGGACAGAGTGTACGTAGCACAGACTGAATGACTCATAGAATGACGTAGTAACGTGGCGACGACCGACTTACCATAGGACCGTGATAATGTGACCGAGTTTCTATATTTCTATAGAGTCAAGTTTGTGGGTGGTAATTTTGTCGAAACTGAAATCGAAACTGAATCTAAACCGAGCGCAAAAGGGATACTTGTGCCGAATAATGGCTGGCGCCAGGCTGGGCGCCAGGCAGGAGTCAACCAAGGGGTTAGATATGACAAACGGATGTAGTTAGTTACATGGTGTCCTGTAGGCTAAGAGAAATGGTAACTTGAGTGCCGATAACTCTAGCATTCTACAAGTGGTCGATTGTATAGCATTCTACAAGGGCCGACTGTCGCCTACACAAATCGGAAATTACTATCAAAAAGATATGAGTCAAGAGGCGTGCCGGTCCACCAGCAAGCCTTGGTATGAACAAGCATCCGTCATTCTAGACAGGTCGTCGTCCGGATGAAGAAGCCATCCGGAATTCTAAAATGGGAGAACAAAAACTAAGATAGTATATAAAGGGGACTTTAACTTTAATCGGGAGTCCGAGTCCGAACAACAGTGCGTTGAAGTAAACCTAGCCTCGAATCCATATAGTTCTGTGGAACTGATTTTTGTCGAAATTCAAATAAGTTCTTGATGAATGGTTTTAAGTAGCCAAGAACAGTATTCGGAGAAATTGTTTAGCTAGTCGCGAAACGTAACATTATTTAAGTAAAGAACCAGTAATCGTATTTCTAATTAACTACATAGAATACTGAATCAAATAAATAAGTTTGTTTTTATAAATTCTGTTGTGACAGTATAAGTCACTTTCACGTAAAAGTACATAGTTAGAATTAGGAGAATAAAGCTATCACCTTGATACTTTACCTCAAGGCACGAGTTCGTGTTTTAAATAGTGTTTACTCTGGCACCTACGGGAAACCACCGTAGCTTACCGACATCTTCTGTAATCAGATCAGGCCCAGATTACCAAGTACAAATATCATCATAATCATCTTCTGACGAGGCGAGCTGGTAATCACGCTACTTCCTCTTTGGAAAGATCGGTTGTCGCAGCAACCGCAACATCATAGTCTTGCCGGAGATAGTAGCGAAAAACAGAATCGAAAGATATAGAATCCGAAATCTTCATTGGCGAGCGCCTGCCAGGATCCGTGGCAAAACCAAAACGCAGTGAGTACATAGCGTATGGCACAAGTGAACGAGGGGAGACCAGCTACGCTATTACTGAACGATTTAGCCGACAGAAGGCAGCCCAGAACTGCCAGGGCTAGCTAGGATCAGCATAACATTAGAATACCAATAGGAGCAATGGCGACGCCAAGAGGCCCACCGACCGACCCACAACTACCCACCGGGGAACGACAACTACGCCCTGAGACAGTGGCGGCCATGAAAACGACGTTACATTTGAGGAGTTTAGGGAGTACGTGACCTTGAACTTCGTGTCAGCCAACGAGGGAGAGCGCATTAAATATGACCTTGAGGGGGTTTGGCAGAGGCGCAATGAAACCATTATCACCTTCAACCGAAGGGACAAAGAACTGAGCAGCCGGCCTACCCACAGGAGAACGACGACAATCGACGTACCGTACTGGGAATCTACCTGAGGGCGTTGGCTGATCATAGCCTAAGCAAACGAATCATCCGGAAGCGTACGACCATCTTGAACCGAGCTATTGAAATAGCTGAAGAAGAGGCAGTGAGTGACGACTTACTGCGCGCGATGAAGATCGATAATGATCATAATCGAGAGGAAAGAATGGAGGTAGATATGTTAGAGTTGGCAGAGGAACGGGAAATATGGACGGTCGTCAAGATGTTGGAAAGACAGACTGCTCGACAGAGCAAAATGATCGAGCAACTCTGTGGCTTGGTTAGGGACATGCAGCTACAGCGATGGAAGCCGGTGACCAGGGCCGCCCAGCCCACGAAGAAGACAGACCCGCAGGCAAAGCAACGCACCCCACCCTCGCCCCGACCAGTCAGGACGAGGGGACGAGAGCAGTACATTACCTGCTATAATTGTGGCCGGGTCGGTCATTACAAGAGTGACTGCCGTCAAGCGGTACAGCCACGGGAAGACGTCAGCAGACAGCCTGCCCAGCGACCCCAACAACCGCGATGGGCGCCGCCCATAACCTGTTCCCAGTGCGGGAGAGAAGGGCACATGGCCCAGAATTGTTTTGGGGCGTACAGGAGCCGGCAGATGACTTCCGCCGTAACAGTGAAGTGTTTTGGGTGTGGCAAAGATGGCCACTATGTGAGAGACTGCCCACAGCACGGATATCCGCTGCAGAATGGTCCTGCCGGGACCCAACAAAAGGGTCCGAACGACCGCAGGGCGATCAAACGTCCACGCACCGACGATATGGACATTGACTTAGTCGACCGACGACAGCAGGAAAAGAACATCACGCCGCGCGACTGTTCCAGGAACATCAGGAAAGACTTGAACAATCGTTTGAAGAAAAATGACGAATATGAAGACAGAGACGGTTTTATCTTGACTGGGGAGGGGACGGATGAAATGGGCCATTATTCATACGTGTCGGACACAATTCATCCTCCCACCGGAACAGCTACGCTGAAGTCGTCAATGGACGAAGGAGCCCGGGAAACGACGACGGAGAGAGCCGTTGGTGAGATCACTGACCGAGCGGTTCTTAATCCGTCTAAAAATGGATAAAGACAGTCCATCGGATTAGGGTAAGTACCTGCATGCCTTAGTGGATATTGGTGCTAGCACATCCTTGATTCGTAAGGATATATGGCGTAGCATGTTGAATGCTATGCCATTGAAAAGAGCAAGAACGCTCTTAGCTGTAAATGGTTCCCCGATAAAGTTGTTGGGGGAAACACAAGTAAGATTTGAGAACGCCCGACCCATCCCTAGTACGATTGTGGCCAGAATGAGGCATGAATGTTTACTTGGAGCGGATGCTTTGCACCTGGGAAATGCAAAGATTGACTATCAGGCCAAAATAGTAGTATGGTTTGGCCAGGTATATCCCTTTGAATATCCACATAGGGAACAGACGAATTATGTCTATGCTAGTTGTAAAGAAACGACCGGATATAAAGATATCAACCAAGTCATGGTGGACTTTGCCGATATCTTTGATACGGCTCATCCAAACACGTTAGGATTGGTCTCCAAAGTGAGGTGTACGGTACCAACAGGAGATGCTTATCCTATAAGGCAAAAAGCCTATGTCTACCGCTGGCCAAGCAGTATATAGTCAAGAATCAAGTGGCTGAAATGCTGGCAGCGGGCGTCATAAGACCATCGTCATCGCCATGGGCGTCGCCCATTACGGTGGTCCCTAAAAAGGACGGGGGACTAGCTTTTGTGTCGACTACAGAAAGTAGAATTCTGTGTGCAAGAAGGATAGTTATCCACTGCCAAACATAGCCGATAGTTTTGATTCGATGTGCGGCGCAACGATATTTTCGACTATGGACTTGAAGTCTGGCTATTGGCAGATACCAATGGACAGCCAAGACATAGAGAAAACAGCGTTCATTTGCAGTGAAGGTTTGTTCGATTTTGTTCGGATGCCATTCGGTTTTGCGAACTCAGGTGCCGTATTTCAGAGGGCAATGAACAATATTTTCCGAGAATTCGTGGGAAAATATTTGCATGTGTTCGTCGACGATATAGTCGTATATTCGAGAAATCCGGCTGAGCATGCACAGCATTTGCGTAAGGTTATGCGTAGGATTCGAGAATACAATTTACAGGTTAAGAAAAAGAAATGCGAATTTGCCCGTAAGTCTGTGGACTTGTTAGGGTATCACATTTCGGCACTAGGAGTGGCTCCTCAGGTTCAGAAGGTCAAGGTCATAAGAGAAATGTCACCGCCACGCGATGTGAGTGAAGTGAGAAGCTTCCTTGGAGCTACAGGGTATTACCGCTCTTGTGTGCAAGGCGATGCCGAAATTGCTAAGCCTTTGATAGAATTGACTAAGAAATATAAACGTTTTGAGTGGGGTCAGGAAGAACAGCAAGCGTTTAAGAAATTGCAAAACTTGCTGTGTAGTGAGACGGTTCTCACGTATCCGAATTTGAATACTCCGTATAGATTGTATACTGATGCGTCTAGCTATGCGATAGGTGCGATACTGGTACAGGTAGATGACAAGGGTATTGAGCGGGTGATTCAGTACGTTAGCTCTACTCTCAAAGACAGTCAGTTGAATTGGCCTGTGATAGAAAAGGAAGCTTATGCGGTAATATACGCGCTAAAGAAGCTTAGACCTTATCTATTTGGTGCGCAGTTTACCGTGTATACCGACCACAAACCCCTAAAGAGTTTGTTTGTGGGCGAAGTTAAAAACACGAAGGTGCAGCGCTGGGCGGTACTGATTGCCGAGTACGGATGTAAGATTGAATACATCCAAGGCTCGAAGAATATTCGAGCGGACATGTTGTCCAGGTTACGTCGTCCGGTGGAAGTCGTGACGCTAGATACGGGCGACTTTGTAATACCAGACGTCGACGAGGGAGTGTTACCTCACGTCCCTCTGGAAGCATTCGACATACCATATGACGAATTGTGTGCCGAGCAGACCAAGGAATACCCGGAGTTGTTCAAAAACACCCCGGAGGAGTAAATGGTCAAGAATGGCATTTTGTATTCTTTAGTTACCCCTTCAGCGTTAGACGCCGAGTACCCCAGAATAGTCTTACCTACCATGTTCCGTGAGAAAGTGCTCCGGATGGCTCATGAACGAGCTGGTCACCAAGGTCTGCAGAAGACCATCGGTATGGGGTGGGATTCTTTTGTATGGACGTCTTTAAGAAAAGACGTAATTCATATGCTTGAAACATGTACGAAATGCCAGGTCAACCAACCTGTCACTACCCGACCCAGGTATAGTGAAATGCCCATGGCCAATTATCCGAGTCAGATAATTGGAATGGATTTGATCGGTCCACTATTAGAATCGAATAAGGGTAACGTGTATATCATGACTGTGATTGATCACTGTTCTGCATGGGCAGAAGCATACCCAATCACGGCGAAGACATCTCAAAATGTGGAAGAAAAGTTCTTCAACGAGTATGTCGCGCGTCATGGCGTCCCTGAAATTGTGATAACCGATCAGGGCAAAGAATTTTGTTCTCATTCTCTGGAGGAGCAGTTCAAAGAACACGGTATCGACCACAGGCGGTCTAGCCGGTACCATTCGCAGACCAATGGACGTACTGAAAGATTCAACCACACTCTTAAAGAGTTGATCCAGAAAGGGGTGAACAATGCCTCGAGGGTGTGGGAGGACGAGTTGGGTGCGGCTTTGACAGCGTACCGCAGTACTCGTCATTCGACGACCAGGTATACGCCATTTTATTTGACATACGGGCGACAGGCGAGATTGCCGAAAGCCATTCCCATCGATGCGTCGCAGGACCTTGGTGAGAGACTGACGTATCTCAACAACGCCTTGCTGCGTGCTCGTGAGGGGACAGCTAGATCTCGGGAGGTTCACAGGGAACAAATTAATAAGCGTGCGAACGCTGGTGAATTTAAAGTGGGGGACTCGGTGGTCGTAAAAGCTGAGGAGAGGATGAAGTTGACCTCTCGCAGTGACCCCGAGTATGAGATCTTTAAGATCAACGGACCTGTGGCGCACGTCCGCCATCAGAGGTCTGGTAAGGTGCGTGTAATTAATATATGTAAGTTGCGCGTAGTCGACTCAGAAATGTGCTGGGACGCGGTACGACCACGCCCGATTCATAACCCTACCAGGGGGACGAAGGCTAGCCATCACCCCAGGGCGATGTTGCCCGAGCCAGAACCTATGGTTACTGACGCTGATACGACACCCCAGGCTCGTAAGAAGCGGCCAGCTTCGGATATAGAGCCAGAGGTGCGTACAGGGGGTAAGAGGGTTGACCGGAAAAAGGTTCAACCCAGTACGAGTCGCAATCAAAACCATGAGTCACTGAGTGATATCATCGAAACTCCTAGGCCTATGGTGATTGACGCTCCAGAGGCGGCACCAGGGCTGCCCTCTGAGCCAATGGAGACGCTTCCAACCCATCCTTATATGCTGCGCAAGTGCGGGCGTATGCCGGATGACGATTTTGACAGCAAGCAACCCCGGCTGGATATGAAGCGGAAGCACGGGTATAGGCGGGAGAACGAATCCGGTAACAAGCGACTCCGGATTGGCGTAGTAGACTCCACCCTTTACGATGACGTGCTATACGCTGATTTCATCAGTCGTATAAATGCCGTTATTCGGCGGCACGACCACCAGTAGCGTGTATTGTATCGCTATACTTAACATCGCAAATAGCCAGTACGTAAGGTATCATAACAATTAAGACTAAATTCGTTCGCAAGATACTAAAATGTATTCGTTTGAATTGTGTATAATGGCGTTGTGGTTTAGCAGGATATCGGGTATATGTAAGGACTCGAGTATACACCGCCTACCGAACGGCGTCATGATAACTAAGCTGGAGACTGTGTCGGTGATACGGGCCGAATGGACCGTGATAGTATCCATCGACCACCCTTACCTACCAGCGGAGTTCCTGGGACGGTTGGCCCAAATGGCCAGTCTCGCCGCTAGCATGGGTACCAAAACATCGTTTTTAAGCGGGAACGATATATACGGATTACAGCATCGAATACGGGGGGTAAGGAAGATGGCAAGCCAAACACAGCAAACCATGAGTAGTCGAAGTGGCACTAGGCAGAAGCGAGGGTTATTTAACTTTGTGGGCGACATCGCATCATCGCTGTTCGGTACCGCTACATCTGGGGATATAAACGCCATACGAGATGTGGTAAAGAGAGCGATGAGATACCAAGACTGGGTGCTACTTTACCGCGTCGGGGTGTCATGGTGCTAACCCTAGGGTGTGCCAGGGACAACTACGGGTCGACAAGACCCACGTGCCCTGTATTGTGAGTGTATTGACAAATGCGACTGATAGCAACTGTAATATTCAACTAACGAAGTCAAACGTAACCACTAGTAAATTATTTACCAATAAAAAAACCGGCGTAGTGTTGCAAACGTTCGGCGAGACGGTGGAAATTCATTGCGAAGGATGACTGACGGACCGATGTATGGTGAGTAATGGCGTGTATGCATTGATGTCTGGGGAATGCGGGTATAGTTGGAGGGGCTGGCGATTCGAGCCTGTAGCGTCTTATAGTCGGACGTACACTCGAATAGGCCTAGCCATTGAAATGTCCCACTTGGATGTGTCCAGCATTCTAAATCAATCCATGATAGTTGACCATTTAAAACTACAACCATGGAACCATTTACAAAAGTCTAAGTACGTGCCGCTAGCACCGTTATCCATGATCGACCCAGTGATGGTCGATGGCATTGGGGTACATTCTTTCGTATCATATTCAACGGGTTCCTTCATAGTTGTGTTAGTAGTTGTGCTTATATTATACAAATGTGGCGTGTTATCACGCATGTGGAATGCGCTTAAATGCAAGCCACGTGCGGCCCATAAACGCAGGCCACGTGCGGCCCATAGTAGTGAACCGCATATCATCACACCAACTATTCAGACCCAGCAGCCCCGGAGAACTGCAGCTCTACCGGAGCCGCTGCGGATGGCAACCGGGTCGTCGCCTAATGCTAACGCCAGGACTGAGATCGACCCGACGGCTGCCGAATGGATAGAGATGGAGATGTACGTTGACGTGGTGGATCCTAACGTGAGCATAAAGCGCTTGGAGGTATCACCATGACATTTTGGCACTAACTTTATATGTTTCTACTGGAACATTAATTGGTGAATATTAAATGTTGTAGCACGAACATTAGTATGGTGCCATGTTGGTACTGTATTATTTAATAGGAAAAATTCACATCATCTGTAATGATATTTGCACTGTAGGATTAAGGACTGACATTTATGGTGACGTCGTCACGACTAGATGACGTCATTAGAGTAATTGATTGTGGTATATTATACTATTGTATTGCTTGATTGATCGTATTGTTCTCTATGTTAAGTTACGCGTGGATCGAGGTTATCGACCACGGTTTAATGATGCTATTAATGTGTTTCCGGGGGGCGGTCTTTTGCGCTCGATATTCTGCTACCTGGACATGTATGTTTGTATAGTTATCACCCATACACTAATGTATGCTACTAACGTATTTCCGAGCATTCCGCTACTCGGACAAGTATTGGTGTATAATATATTGACCTGTATTATTGATTTCTTGACAATTGGATAAATATCAGGTGGTATCCGTTCAGGCTGCTGGTATAGGTTTAGGTTGTTGATAGTCCACAACGAGTTAGTTGACACTCTCTTAAGGCCTTAAGAGAGATGGTCAATTAACTTTGGTTGTGGGGCGTATGTAGATATGGGATTGTCTTCTAGGGGGTCATGCCCCCGGGGACATCTTATATTTGCAGTCTAAGACCCCAGTGAATTACTATATTTGAATACCAGGCGAGCTAAGGAACAGATAACACAATGAGCAGGAAAATAATAGCGCGATCTAGTGTGCATCAAGTCGATGCAAAACTGACACGAAAATGTAGCTGAAACAATAAGTGAAATTGGAATAGAATAGACTAAGACTTAGGGCAGTGAGCTGATGGAGTCCGTCGGTGGTTGAAAGATGAAAGTTATTGCTGCAGTGGAGGCATGACCTTTTATAGTATTCAGCAGAAGTTACGACCAATAGTTTTCTAAATATTCAAGCAAGAGCGTCGATAGGGTGCTACGGACAGAGTGTACGTAGCACAGACTGAATGACTCATAGAATGACGTAGTAACGTGGCGACGACCGACTTACCATAGGACCATGATAATGTGACCGAGTTTCTATATTTCTATAGAGTCAAGTTTGTGTGTGGTAATTTTGTCGAAACTGAAATCGAAACTGAATCTAAACCGAGCGCAAAAGGGATACTTGTGCCGGATAATGGCTGGCGCCAGGCTGGGGCGCCAGGCAGGAGTCAACCAAGGGGTTAGATATGACAAACGGACGTAGTTAGTTACATGGTGTCCTGTAGGCTAAGAGAAATGGTAACTTGAGTGCCGATAACTCTAGCATTCTACAAGTGGTCGATTGTATAGCATTCTACAAGGGCCGACTGTCACCTACACAAATCGGAAATTACTATCAAAAAGATATGAGTCAAGAGGCGTGCCGGTCCACCAGCAAGCCTTGGTATGAACAAGCATCCGTCATTCTAGACAGGTCGTCGTCCGGATGAAGAAGCCATCCGGAATTATAAAATGGGAGAACGAAAACTAAGATAGTATATAAAGGGGACTTTGACTTTAATCGGGAGTCCGAGTCCGAACAACAGTGCGTTGAAGTAAACCTAGCCTCGAATCCATATAATTCTGTGGAACTGATTTTTGTCGAAATTCAAATAAGTTCTTGATGAATGGTTTTAAGTAGCCAAGAACAGTATTCTGAGAAATTGTTTAGCTAGTCGCGAAACGTAACATTATTTAAGTAAAGAACCAGTAATCGTATTTCTAATTAACTACATAGAATACTGAATCAAATAAATAAGTTTGTTTTTATAAATTCTGTTGTGACAGTATAAGTCACTTTCACGTAAAAGTACATAGTTAGAATTAGGAGAATAAAGCTATCACCTTGATACTTTACCTCAAGGCACGAGTTCGTGTTTTAAATAGTGTTTACTCTGGCACCTACGGGAAACCACCGTAGCTTACCGACATCTTCTGTAATCAGATCAGGCCCAGATTACCAAGTACAAATATCGTCATAATCATCTTCTGATGATGCGAGCTGGTAATCACGCTACTTCCTCTTTGGAAAGATCGGTTGTCGCAGCAACCGCAACATCATAGTCTTGCCGGAGATAGTAGCGAAAAACAGAATCGAAAGATATAGAATCCGAAATCTTCAATAGGTAATATTTATATACCTTGTCTTTTTGTTATTATATTTTTCATATACTAAATAAAGTTATGGCACGCACCGTAATATTAATAATAAAAAGAAAAAAAAGGCCTGGAAAATAATTCCAGGTCAAAATTGAAAACTAAAAGTATGCCCCCCACCCCCTCCTCTTGGCACCCCTATGAGCTCTGTCTCTTGAATATGCGTGAATGCGTCACTACTCCTCTCCGGCCACGCGCCTACCCGAGAAGTCTATGATTGCCGCCTAGCGCACGTCCGTGCGTCAATCCACCATGCATGATCGTTTGCCACGGATGTCAAACTAGGAGGGTGTGGTGTAGTTTGGATCGACCGGTCAGGCACCAGCATAGGCTTATGGGAGAGAGAGCATGTCGAAAAACGACTAAGTTCATTAAAACGCATTATGCGCATGCGTGCGTCGGGACGATGTTTCTATGGAGCGCGTAGTTGTGACCTAGATAGGATGGCGCTTTTAATGTACCGAGCTGGTACTCTGTAATCCTTATTGCTTGTCTGTTCCCATTAAATCTGGCATTAATCAAGACCAGGATTCGACGGGCTTTCCAAATCTGTAAACCAATTCAAAATCGGTTGAAAAATGGCTAAGTTATTCAGGAAAAACTCTCCTTGATTATCTTTTAAATATTGCTGTGACGTCATAACCACGTGGACGTAAAGCTTCTAGAATGTTCTAGAACGTTTGACGACGCTATTATTAGCCGTGCGCTGATTGGCTGTTGCTCGAACGATGATTGGATGAAGCCTGCGCCTGCGATGTCACAGAGAGTATAAAAGGAGAAGCGATCCAGTGATCGAGAGCATCCTCGGCCAGGGGCCGAACAGGTTGGACCTGTATTAGCTGCGATCGACAGATGTTATGCATATGACTTCAGTTTCCGTCGCGTTTCCGTAGCTACCAGTAGCCAACCCACCGCAGCAAAAACAGTTTTGTAACTCCCGATCTGCGGGAGTAATTTGGAACTTTTGATAATCGTTCACGAATACTACATCTACATTCGGAACACAAACATGCGGTGAGGCCTTTGCAGCCTGAATATGTGAGTCTACAGATGTAGAGGCAGGATGTTCGTAGATGGATTACTCGCCGGATCTGCCGGCAACGCCTAAAAGTGGTATTTCAAACGACAACGCACCAATCGTGTAGGTTCTTTCAACTTTCGACCGCAGCACGTAAAGTCTGCCCGGTGCGTCTTCAGAGCTGGCTGACATACCCAGCACCGTGAAGCCCTGTTTTGTATGTTCATTTGCCTCTGACAACCCCCCGCTTGTGACGGGTTGTTTACACCTTCCATCTGTGCCATCGGTGTACGGGAACTTTCTTCACCACATAGTATTATTGTATCTTTTACTGACTGCTCGTTAGACATTCTATTAGGCCTACATCACTAAGCGATGCACTCGCACCATGAGTGTTCTTGCGGAACTCTTGTTTGTGGAGCACAACCTGTGGGAACCAGCATGCAGGAACTTTCCAGCTTCTGGAGAGCGCATCATCTTACATCGACAATGGATTGACGTATCAATTTCAGTAACACGGTAGCCTAACTTGGGAATGACTACCAAGTATTCAAGTAACTATACTCCAGAGTTTAATTATTTCTCTATATAGGTTTTATTAATTATCTCGTATCCATACTAATGGTCCCGATGACTAAAAGGAACCGTGACGGTCTTAGGACCGATAGTTATAATTTCTGTATTTGTTAATAGTTATTGTTATTTTCTTCAATGTGTTGCTAACCGCACTATAGTAGGTTCGTTAACCTGTATTGATATATATATCTTAATCGTTTGACACCGTATTGTTTGTTCTGGTTAGATTATGTATGCATATGGCCGGTGGCCATCCATTAATTTGTTTTGCTTAAGTTATAGAAAATATAGGACTGCAGTGTACTTAGGAAACACTATACAGCAACATTTATATATGCAGCATTTTCTCCCACCACCAACAATTTTTCACTGAGGTCGCTGTCCATGCTACAACTCTGTTTAGCCCGGCATGCTACCGTCTAAACCTTTTCTATTCAGCTCGATAGGATAGGTTCAAAATGATTAGAGACACTTTCTTCATTACATAGCCTACTGTGTAATATACTCTTCTTGTCTGACAGTGCGATAATCTAGCCCCGCACTTTGGTAAGACTCAAAACTTTAAGATTTTGTCTCTCTTCATATTCCTCTTAGCCTTGTGGTTTCTTAATTGTTTGGATGTCCCAATCCGCACCATGGGCTGATCCGACTCTGGGAAACTATTGGGGTTTCCGAGCGGTGATGGCCAGGGTGTGGTATCACATACACTCCCGTGTATCTTCAGATACTTAGTAGATAGTACTTTAAGCCAATGTAGGAAAGAACTGCGAAAACACATGTATTACTTATTATTTTATTTACTGACAATCCTCCCCTACCATAGTGCAAAACTGGCAACTTGTATATAAACCTAACGACAGGTTAAACGATTAGTTCCATAGGACCCGGTGACGGGCGAGATGCGTATTCTCACCGAATTCTGTTAAAATAGCTGGGCATGATATTTAGATCTGCCACAGCCTTACAGGAAGGACATTTACGGTGTGCATTCGGCTCTCTTACCCCCACCATAACGATAGGAGATATGGCCTAATAATGCTTTTGTGAAATGTAAACTATGTCTTGTAATGTTTCATGTGGTTGCGAAGCGGAATGTCCGGATTCTCACCCTGTTCAGAGATCCCACTAAGTAACATGTATGAGCACTGTCTACAGTATTGATGTCCTCGGCCATCTGTTCTCCGTGACAGCCGTGTCTAATAGCTAGTTAGATATCGGCCAGTTGCGGCCTAAACTAATTCTTGTTTTGAAAACAACTAAAAGGAATTAAGCAAAGTAGAAGGCCCGCAGAAATAAAGCGGCAACTACTAACTCAGCATATTAGGAATCACATAAGACGGTGACGAAGGAATCCATCGGGAATCTTCCGTTCCGTCTTCACATAAAACAGTACGTACCCCTATAGCCATAATCTCACTAGGTATGGTCTTTTCTTTCTACAGCATTTTTGTTTGAAATATTAGAGTGGGCCCATTTTTGCCTACTATTCTTCTCCCGCTTTAAGCTGTGGCGACACCTTCCCGAGATGGAGGCCCGCATGAGGCACTTGCCTCTTGCAAGGATTCAGCGATGATGGTCCCCGCCAGGATAATACTCCTCACCCAAACTAGCACTAGGAGTAGTGCCCGCGTGAGGCACCTCACCTTTTCGTCTGAGATAGTCTTCTTCCTTTCAGCTTAGATGTATAATAACTTATATTAAGTTAAATAGCTATGTCTTGTGTACGGGAGCCTCTCTTGCGGGGATACCTCTGCGGACCTACGAGTCTGTGTGGTACCTCCGGGAGCCCCATGTTTAAAAGTTCATCTACCTGCCTCTATGTCTTTGTATTTTCGTATGCTCTTACTGTAGTTTTATCTAGCATCTTTTTAAATATTTAGGTAAATGCATTGTATAGACGTATATTTTTAGGTCACCAAATCAAATCTTGTAAGTCCATAGATCACGAAATTGCTATGGACAGGCATACTGGTGACACAAATTCTTGGGATAAGACTGTTGTGTTTAATGTTCGCGACAGTGGTTGCACGGGTCCACCGGAACGATTGAGTTCCACCGGTCTTAGGAGCCGGTTTTTGTTTCCCGCAGGGCAGTCTTGTTCAAGGTCCGTCACCCCGAGACCGGATGCTAACCAGCGTCATCACTCGTCATGCACTTGCGGCGCGGCGAGTCGACATGAGACATCGGAACGGCCCGACACTACCCGGCGAGCTACAGTTGGGACCTCAGGTCCCGTTTGAGGATATTCATCTTGAATGAGATTGGTTGTTCTGGTTTATTGAGCTGATGCCATGTCCGATTAAGTTGCTTACCATGTAGGAGAAGGTTTTTAACTGCAGGTGATGCTTTCCACTTTCGACCATTGTTGCAGATTGGCTTGCACGGTATGGAGATTCTCGCTGCTTCATTTATGGACTCGTGCAGATGTTTGACAGCCTGGTCAACTTCAGCAGGCGAGTGGATGATAGATTCTGTCTTCTCGAATATTTGTTGCTGATATGAATTGATGTCAGCCTGGTTCCATAGCAGTTTACTAGCCCTTGACTTTTGGAGTTTTGTTGATCGAGTTCTCTCAAGCTGTATTGCTAATTCACCCAGAATTGGGACATGTGTGGATGTATTCGCAGGGTCCCTCTCATTTATTAGTGAACTAATTGCAGGATCACAACTACGACCCAGGAAGTAGTCAATTTGCGAATTTCCATTGCCATGTGTGTATGTTGGATTGCTATCTGGGGGGGGGGGGGGGGGCGCTAAGTTTTTAAAGTTTGTCCGGCCTAGAAATGATTTGAATTTCTTGTCGTTGGAGTTGCCTCTGTCTAACAATGTTGCGTTCATGTCGCCACACCAAATGCATTTGTGTGTGGCCTGGTATTTCTCAACAATGCCCTGTATGAGATCAAGCCATTCTGCATATTTTTCAGGTGAGTTTGAGTAGACCGCTGTGGGCATGTATGTGTTAATCATGCAGTAGGGTATTGGTTCAGGTAGTAGCTCTATAGCAATGGTACATTCATTACCATCAGGCACCTTCTGATGCATGGATCAATACACCTTTCCCACATTGATGTCATTACGCCAGGATTCCCGTAAATCAACGCGCAGAGCAAAACTGCTGGCTGGTACCGCCACCAACAAGCTGCTGACCTGCGTTGAGTTACTTTTGCACTAAAATACACCATAATCTAAACCGTTCCTATGATAAACTAAAATCATTATATTATTTAAATCATATATCATTGGAAAGTGCATTCAATTGCCGAAACATTAATGCATCATTTTATATATCCTTGTAACGTTTTCACTGAGTTATTTGCATATATAAAATACACCATTCGACTTAGATTCGTTAAATCAAGTGGACAATAGGGGATAATTTAAAATTGCAATCAACTGTATTAAATTTTACAGAACTATAAAAACTAATACAGAAATCTATAGAAAATTGGCGTAGCTTTCCGATGATGTATGACTTCAATAATATTATGAGCATGGTTTTTCATATGCACTGTTTAAAGTGCACTGTATCAGATTCCCATAGCAAAGTAATGCTGTTTGCGCGTCGGCTATCATGGTTACCAGCTGGAAGTGGTATGCGCGACGCATTCCGGGAAGGTATTTTCCCAAAAAACGCTAATGTGGGAAAGGTCTATTAGGCTAGACCAGACTATGGCAACGCCTCTGTATCCTCTTTTTCACTCGAATTTACAGGTCAGAGTTTCTGAGTCGTTACATCTGATACTGTGATTGAACTTTGGTGTAAATTGTTCAATTGTAGCTTTCTCATAGTCCCATAGCCAATGCTCTTGGAGGCAGATGATATCTATTTCACTTAGTAAATTGTGTAGGTAAGGGGCATTGCCGCGGATCCCTTCTATATTGAAGGTCATGCATCTTAGGTGCTTCTTGTGCATGTTTCTGGTACTGTTATCTGGTCTGGTGGTGTGTCTTTGTGACAGCGGAAGGCTAAAAAGACTGTATATTTGGTTGGTTGTTACTAGCAGAATTAGATGCTATTGTGCTAGGTGTTGGCTGGTTATCGGCTCTACTGCCTATTGCTTGTTGTTTCTTACTTGACTCAGAGCTACTCAGCTGATTACCAGTTGCAGCAGCACTACTTGTAGCTGGCTCTTGCTCCTTTGTGAAATGATTAGATGCTAAGGTCCACGGAGGGCTGTAGCAGATTACTGCTCAGAGCGGTTTTTGCTATTTCTTGAGGGTTCACAATGACAGGCAGTGGGCTACTGAGTGGTAATGAGTGAGTTCTGTTGGTAGAGATATCATTGATATGGACGTTTGTCTGATTTTGGCGTGTGTCTTGTGGCCGCGGTGCATGGTGCCTATTTGTTATAGACTTCGGTACACGTTGCATTTGTTTAATATTTTGGAAGTATGGCAGCTGAGCCACAGGGGGATGCCTTAGACTCTGTGTCCTTTGGGCTGTACTGTATGTGGTGGATCTCTCAGACTGACTATGGTTTACTGAAAATTGCTGAGTCATGAGTAGTAACTGCTGCTAGCTTGGTGGCATTGGTGATCTGCCTAGATGCAGCATCGCTGGACGGCTATCAGGAGCAGGCCTACCCCAAGGAGCCATGTGTGGAGCTAACCATGGCATATACAAGGCATTACTCTGTCATCCTGTAGCTTGCTGTACCGGGTTGATAGTGATGGTTGGTCTATAGTAGTTATTGGAGTGTGACGTTGATAATAACCTAGTGGCGGATACTGTACTTACAGCAGACTGTGGCTAGATGGGTTTGTATATGATGCTGGCATATTATGACTAGCATGGGATCCATAAAATGGGATGTCCTGGTGGGAATTTTGTTGTGTCTGAATGGGTCTTTCTCGATGCAGTTGATTCAGCGATTCTTCCATTTCTCCGAGTCTTTTTAGCAACATCAGGAAAAACAGAACTTGCTGTGTCTGATCTGTATCTTTGGTAGTCAATTTGAGGAGCTCGATTTTTCTTTCAATAAACTCTAGGCAATCCTTTATAAGTGGCAATTGTGGGTCTACCGTAGTTGCGACCAATTGGGGAGCTGGTATGCTGATGACTGCTGGAGTGACAAAGTGCGCTCCTGGTCTTTGATCTTCTGCTCTATTATCTAGTATCCCGACGTAGGCATTTAACTGGAGGTACTGTTGGTGATCAGATGACTCAGCCGATACATTGTCTTTTTGTGGCCACTGGCTTTTGTTGGATGACGCTGGTTTTCTACTCGATTGAGCCAGCACTATGCTGTCATTAATTATTGCAGCAGGTGGCAATGGTGCTGATTAACTCGATACGAAGGGTGGAGTATCAGTTGATGAACTACTACTCATTTGAGCCGACACCAAATCACCATTGATATATAGGTGCTGCGGCATGTGGCAGTGATGTTATATGCGTTAGCCAGAAGGATGGAATATCCATTGGTGTTTTTCTGCTCATTTGAGTCAGCGCCATATCATCATTAATAGTTGCAGCGACATGTGGCGGTGATGCTATCGGCGTTGGCAGGAAGGTTGGAATATTCATTGATGTTTTTCTGCTCGTTTGAGTCAGCACCATATTATTGTTAATAGTAATTGCTGCGGTATGTGGCCGTGATGTTATCTTCGTTGGCCGAGTGGATGGAATAGCCATTGATGTTTGTCTGCTCGGTTGAGTCAGGACCATACGATCGATACTTGCTGTGTTATCTGTCATAATCGGGAAAGTCCCACTGCGGCGATAGACTGTGGCACGACCGCGACTGGTCTCCGAAGTGGAGTCTGTGTAACAAAAGTGGCGAATTGTCCCTAATACGAATTGTTCCTTAAGTCCTTTACCATAATCTGGAAAGTCGATTTTAAAGTAAAATGGCATCTTGTTGAAAACATAATGTCATTGTGAGTTAGCAGTCCTTCGCACTGTTATAAAGTCAACACCTATCAGAATCTCACGTCATTTACTGTAGTATGTAATGTATATGATTCAAGAACAGAACGTCTAGACATTTTGATAAGTCGATATACAATATGGAACTGGTAGACATGTTGGAGGAGAATTATGAAATTCAAAAGGAACATTATTATAACAAATATCTGCCGTATTATGATAAATTACAGTCAGCGTCAAAGATTCAACTGTCAGAGATTAAGGCACAATTGGGGAGAGCTGTGGCAACGAGAGATTTAACATTCAGTGCTAATCATTGGACAGGAATGCTTGTCAGGTAATTCAATAATTGAGAAGGGTTGACGTACAGCGATACAGATACTGACAATATGACTGATCGATACTGTTTTAAAGTCATTGTTAGACGTTAGTAGTATATTTATTTAACTTGCTCATGTATAAATATTGGTACAAAGACTAATATGGTGGATATATCTTCTTCTTTCGCAATAAATCCCATCTCTTGAACAATGTGATGTTCTTCAGACAAACCTCCACACCACAGGGAGTACGTTTGGTACAGATACTTAGTTCCTTCTGATGTGTCCAACGATACTGCTTCTACTCCAAAGAGCACTCTGAGCTTCCTCTTGGTACTCATAAGAGTATTTCATTGCAAAGTCCACTTGTAAAACTCTTTTGGTTGGATTTGCCTGATCATTTCGGAACTCCTCAGCCTGAAATCTCTTAATGCTGATATGTCTAACAATTTCCTCAAAGTCTGCTTCTACAAGCTCCCTTAATTCAGCAGCACAACCCTCATGCAACACAGATTTGAGCCATTTTTGCTTTTTACCATGTTCATTTTCAGTCACACAGGTTTTTCACTCCAATTCACCATCTGTTCCTGATCTAAGCTTACAACCATCTTTTTTGCATCAGAACATTCAGAACATTTTGACTGCCAACATTTGGAATTCATAGCAGTATCGCATAATACAGATTCCCAAAAGTTACTTGAATCATACTTAATACGCAGTCCGTTAATTTGAGGAAAATGTTTCATGAGCTTTACATTTGCATTGTTCAGCTGGTGTTATGTAATGGCGCCGTCTGGGCCTGCGGGCGGGCGGCAGAGTGCTTTCCGGATGATAACTCTTACCGTTTGTCGGATCGCATTGAAGCTTTATAGGGTGGTTAGACTTGCTCATGGGAAGAAACCTATCGAAATCAACGATGATCTGAAATCCATGATGGCCACCAGCCAACGGCGGCCATCTTGAAAATTGGTTTCCGGATGATAACTCCGTTACCGTTTGGCGGAGTGCATTGAAACTTCATAGGGTGGTTGGACTAGGTCTGGGGAAGAAACCTATCGAAATCGACGACGATCCGAAATCCAAGATGGCTGCCAGCCACCGGTGTCCATCTTAAAAATTGGTTTCTGGATGATAACTCCGTTACTGTTTATCGGATCGCTTTGAAACTCCATGGAGTTGTTAGACTAGGTATGGGGAAGAAACCCATCGAAATTGACAATGATTCGAAATCCAAGATGGCTGCCAGGCACTGGTGGCCATCTTGAAAATTGGTTTCCAGATGATAACTCCGTTATCGTTTATCGGACCGCTTTTAAACTTCATCGTGTGGTTCAACTACGTCTGGTGAAGAAACCTATCTAGATTGACAATGATCTGAAATCCAAGATAGCCGCAGATGTAAATATGTCATACGGGACATCCGCTTGAACTGATATTCATTTAACAACCTGGATTTAAAACAAAATTTCACGCTTACAAATTGGTGTTTTGTATTCAGAATATAACTCTCTAATGACTCAATAACATTTTAAGATTAAAAATGTAATTTATTCTAAAATATCTTTTAAAAAATGAAAAAGCTAATTACCACCCCCCCCCCCCCCAAAAACCACCCCAGCAAAGTTTTGACACCAGTACATTCACCTCAAAATATACATGTTTGTCAAACTTTAGACCAAAAATTTTGACATATCCCGTAAATTGATTAGTTTAAGCAGGGAAATAAATCATTAGTAAAGCTTGTAAGGCATTTTGAATTTTTACTAAGAATGTCCTCTGTTTCATGAAATTGCCCTGTAGCCCTTTTCCAAACTGAACTGTTTTAGTAGCTTGTCATTTTTGTTCTCCATTTCTCTCCCCAACATACCATTTATATCGCCCGCCCGCAGGAAAGTGTAGGCTCCGGAGTACTCCTGTGTTAGTTCGGCAACTTCATGTAGTACACTGATGTAGCTAGTAGTTTTGTCGAGAGTACCTTCTGCAGGCATGTATGTATTTATGAGCAGAAGCGGCTCAAGCTCTGCATTGATGCGTACTGCAACTAATCGATTACTGCCATCAGGTAGGGGTTCTATACAGTGGCTTAAGGACTGGGGCCATAAGATAGCCACACCTGCTGTACCTTTCGATCTGTGGCAGGGGAGCATTGGATCTCCATCATCCGAGCATTTGGCTACATATGCATGGTGTGGAAATGGCTTTGAAATGTAGTCCAACTCATAGTTGAAAAGTCAGTGCTCTTGGACACATACAATTGTTTGCTTGTCTGATAACAGCTCACTAGATATGCATGGTTTGTTCTCAGATTTTCTATGTTTATCGTAACAATCTTAGGGTTAGAGCAGTTGCAGCTGGTTTTCTGCTCATTTTTGCCCTGTTTTATTGTTGTCTGTACATTGGTGCCAAGCCGCTTTTGTGGTCTGGAGGCCTTTGTGGAACACATCCCTTGTCAAAAAAACGATTGTATATATCCTCAGTCCTTTCACTCCTAGTATCAATTTGCCTTCTGCTACATGGGGGTACCTCAGCAATGCTCTCAAACTCTATACGGTCCACTTCTACGTCACAATCAGGCTTCTGTGAGGGGACTTCTGGTGCAGTCTTTTCTGTTGGCGCTAGATGATTGTTAGGGAATTGGTTTTGTAGATTTTGCATACTGGTACCACGGTCGAGCTGTGACCCATGGTTATAATCATACACTAGACCTTCTACACTATGTGCACTGCTTACAGTTGCCCCAGTAGTGGGAGTTTGGGGATTCTCCCCCCACTTCTGGCAGTTTTCAGCATGCAACTGATTTCCATCATCATGTTGGTATATCTCATGCTCTCCCACGGAGACAATTCTTTTGTAGCTAAAATTAGAGCTATTATGTACTGTCTGTGACCTAGGTTTTCTCGATCCCGGTTATGTCCCGGGTAGTATATGCCACCCACGTCATGTCTATACAGTTGCTGTGGTTCGGAACTATGCCCAGCTCTGCTTTGCAGCTCAGATCCATGATGCTTGGGTTTTAAATGTTGTTTTTTGTGGCAGCTTTCTGATCTATGTTGCTCTTGTTGTTCAGCACTGCTTCCATCTCTGTATTGTAATTCAGTTTCATGACTCGGCACATGTCTGGATTCTAAGTTATGACCACGCCCAACCCCTTATAGCGGCTGAGGTTCACGCTCCTGTTCACGCCTATGTTTTGCATGGTGCTCGTAACGACCTTCAGGTCTATGACCACATTTATATCTATAACGTGCGTAGGAATCAGTCGCGCTCACGCTTATACCACGTGTATGTCTATAACGTGAGTAAGAATCAGAGTCGCGCTCACGCTTATACTGGGAGTGGGTATTATAACTGTGCTCAGACCTATAGTTATGCGAGGCCTATAGTTATGCCATGGTTCATAGCCATGCGAATACGAGGCCTATAGTTATGCCATGGTTCATAGCAATGGTCTCGTTTGTTCAATGTCGGGGGTGGTTACGTTCATTGTAAAGCATGCAGACACAAACAGGGCTGGGGGCAATTCCTAATGAAAGGAATTGTTCCAATTCCTTTGCTTTTCATCAATTCCAATTCCTAAATACAAAAGGAATCAATTCCTTTGAAAAGGAATCAAATTCCAATTACCAATTCCGTTTCATAATCTTGGGGTCTGGAGAATGTTTAATAAAATGACATCATATTTAACATTTACATATGCAATGTTAGCCCTTTGAACCCAAAACAAAATACCAAATTCCATTTATAACGTAAGACTATTATGTTTAATATTTTGAAACTAATTTGCCTGGCCGCTGTTTTTGCTATAGGCAGCAACTGGTTCCAGTCAAACTAGTTTCAAAGTATTAAACAGCTTTCATGTATAGTGGTCTATTATAAGATAAAGGGGTATCTATGTAAAATGCTGAAAACAAGCTTTTGTCTGGTGAACTAACCATATTAGATCAATCAGTTCTTTACTTTAGTGGTCAGAACCACTAACAGTTCTTTCTGATTTACCTGAAACATAGTGTGACCGAGAACATTATAAAACCAGAGTATATTTTGAAAACAACATTACTATCAGTTCTTGCACTTTAACTCATCTTTCATAGTTCTAAACACTAAGAACCGTTTCAAAATAATCTGCAGCAACAATTCGTAGATGTTGATTTATGCATGGAAGGATACGGGTTCCTTTAACCATTTAAACATTTCAGACTAGAAACGGAACTTTATGAAGAGAGGCATATTGTGTTGACTATTTCGAAATAATTTGACAGGAGCAGTTCCTAGTCAAGTTAGCTTCAAAATAGTCAACAGTTTTCCTACATACATACAGTTAATTTGAAATTGAGACCTGAGAATTTCCGTAGAGAGAGGATGTGGGCCATTCAAGTCCAAGGAACACAGGGGTGACAATTTTCACACCTAGTAAATACAGGGGATAGTGCTACACCAGATATTATTTACTCATTTCAGTAATTACATCTCAATTTCAATGTAACCGTACAAATATGTGGTAGCTACCATGGGTAGCAACTGCTTCCAATTAATTTTTTTCAAAATATTCAACAGAATATTACTTTACAATGAATTTGTTATATACATCTATGGTGTGTAGAGCTGAAATGGTTAATTTTATATAATTTTTGTTGGCTAAATTATAAATTTAATCAATGGGCAGCTTAGCTCCCAGTCAAATCCGTTTCAAAATATTCAACAGAATTTATGCTTTAGATTATAAAGATCAAAAAGAATAAAACAAGTAAAATAGATGAATAGTCAGAGTTATATATCTAAGAGAAACTCTAGTTGTTATTACGCCACAAAAACATCTTGACCGTTCAATCACTACTTGCTAAATCAATAATTTGCATTTGGCTACCAAAATAAGATTTTTATGCTTGCTTACAATACCCCCTTATGGCTATTCCATCATCATGCATACCCGTAACCAGGCTACTGGTTGGGATCACCTTCAGCATAAGCCCTGATAGAGACTGGCACCAGTCTGTACTCATTCCTAGGTGACGCCTGTCACTAACTTAAGCATGCCCGCACATGCGCAATAGATCCCAACTAGGAAACGGATTCACTTTTCAAATATTCTGCAAGCAGAACAGTTGGCCTGCTATCCAGCTTAAGTTCTTATAGCTTTGCGCTGAAGTTCAGCTACATATTTAAGAGTCAACTGATACAGGAATCATGCCTATAATAAACTCTATTCTCTCTAATATGTCTATTGTGTACTTCGTGGTGTTTTGGGTTTTTTTAACTCCGGTTTATGAGTTACCGGTTTTTGTGTCACTACTCCCGTTTTCGAGGTATTACAATCTATGCCTATTGTACTATCATCATCAAACCATGCTTTAAAATACCCTTAGTACTCGCTTACTAATTCCATTTAGTGCCTACATAAAAATATTCCTACGAAACTTCGTGAAATTCCTGGTCTTTCTGTGAGATTTTCAGATCCGTTTCTCAGCCTCTTGTATAGAGGTTTTTGTCTTCTTTAGCAGATTTCCCTATCTAGAGATCTCTTATTAGTTATTTATTGGAGCTGTTGCTTCATTCTCCTATTTATGTTAATTTAGGAGTCAGTTTTTTCATACCAGAGAGTGAAGCGTAGTCAAGATTTTGGGGGACACATCTGTCTAATATATCCCTCTTGTACTCCGCTCATTATGTGGGTGTTATGTAGGGCTGGTTCCTCTCTATGGCTGATTATAAGGCAGGCTTGGTTCGAGTCCTTTGCGTTTGCCTTTTCATAATCACTAGTTGAGCACTTATCCTCTTTCTCCTTGCTATCTATAGAGGATTCGTCTGAATCAGATGATAGTTGTAATTCTTGCTGTCGTTTTAGCAAATGGGGGAATCCCACGTTCTTCACGACCAGGCAGGTATTACGTTCTCCGTAGACAAAGGATTATAGTCTCAGAAAAAGCCTGTAATATGACTTCTGGTAAGTCTCAGTCTAAAGACCACAAAGTCTTGAGGGCGTGCATTACCCACATGCAGTGGTGTTGGTGACAGAAGTTACCGATAATTCATCCCATGCAAGGTACATGTAAAGCCAGTAATGTTAAGAGATCTTCTTTTTCCCGTTATTGCTCCTGGCTTGTCCGGGCAAGCGGGTTCTAGATCCGGATTGTCTTCTGGTTTGACCGGGCATCCGGATATGAGGTCTTCTGGTTTGACCGGGCATCCGGATATGAGCTCTGTGATTGTTTTGGCTTGGCTGAATATTCAGAGTCTCATGTTCATCTGGTTCTTTCGGATTCCGTTTCCGGTAGTAGTGTATCTGCTTCTTGTTTAAGAGGGGTTTTTCCAGGTCCGCTAGATCCGGCCAACCATCCGTCTGCCATTTCCGGTTCAGGTTTTTCCGCTTCCGTTTCCGGTAGTATCTCTGTGATGACTTTTTGTTTGGCTTTCGGTTTGGCTGTACATCTGTGCATCCGGGGTCTCGAGATCTGGCAATACTGTACATCCGGGTTGTAGGATCTTGTTCAGTTTCTGGTTGTCTACTTATGGTTTAAGAATTTCCGTTTCCTATTTTTCCACATCCGGATTTTGTACAACCGGGGATATAGGGTCATTTCCGGTTTTAATGGATCTTTCTGGTGTTCTAGGATTATCTTCCGGGTCTGTCTTCCTGTTTTGGATTTCCGGTGATAGAGAACTTCCTGGGGTTCCAGGTTTGTCCAGGACCGGCTTACATGTTCGCTTTCCCAGAGTAGTCATCTTCTTGTCTAAGAATTAGTCTTATTTCCGTATTTGTTTAATATTGGGAATGTTTAATGGCTGGAAATATTCATACCGAGTGATTGCCAGTCTTGTAGTCTCTTTTGGAATTGTAGTCTATTCAGACATTTATTCTTTTATCAGTGGCAATTTTCAACGTAATTAAAGAATTCCGACGGGTTGCCGTATGGGTTTTTTGTTGCAGCTTATTCTATATGCGTATATCATCAGCGGATAAGTCAGTCTGTATTCTACGCATTATCGCGAGATACCTAATTTTTACTTTCATCCAACTTTAGATGGCCAGTTGTCTTCGGACCGTTCAGCGTTTTCAAATGAACTCGATCGGCCAATTTGCCCAGCGGCCATTTTGGATTTCGGCCAATTTCAGGAAATGTTTTTAAAAATCTCAGAAACCACTTGGGGAATCTTCATCTAGGCCAAGAGGTAAGCCAAGTTTGTTCAAGAGGACTTGATTGACTAAATGGTTTGGCGACCATCTTGGATGACTTGGTTATCACAAAAATGACTCCTCCAGAACCATTGACGGGAACAGGCTGAAATTTGGGCCATTAAAATTTGTTCAAAGGAAGTTGATCCATCAAAAAAACATGGGCGCCGTGGGGCAATCAAAATGTAGTGTGTTTGGCGGCCATATTGCACTTGCAAAAATGTCCACAAACTCATTTAAAAGACTGCTAAACCACCTACCAACAATTTTGACAAAAATTTATGGTGCTCCAGGTGAGCGACACAGGCCCCTTGGGCCTCTTGTATGATTTTTAAATTAGGTAGTCAAAGGTTTGCCATAGTTCTCTTAACAGGCCCTTGTCATGCATTCTATTCGTAGAATTGTGATAATGTCATCACAAGTAAGTTTCCTTTAGTTCATCATTTCGAGTGGTGGTTTGGGAAACCGTAATTTCTGTTCTTCATTCTATCTTGCTAAATTCTATCACAAGTTGAGGTTTTCAAATTCCAGACAGGATTATTGCAGATTCTCAGGTACAGGATTTGGCTATATCTTGATTCTAAGCACTCCCATAGACTTACTATGGGTTTTTGGTTTGCCACGATATCTGGTTAAATCTCTATAAATAAAATTATCTATGATGTTTGCAGAGTCCTTAGCATTTTAATAAGTTAGGCTATACTGGTATGAGACTCTTCTCCATTCAAAGTAAGCAGTATTATTAAAATATCCATAATAAACGTGAGTTTCCTCTTTCGTGAGGGCTAAGCATAAGGATATAGCCCAGGATTTTTGGTTGGAGCATCATGGCATATGTAATCTATGTGGTTTCTATGAGCAGTCCTCTTTAGCATATAGTAAGTTTGCCACATCTTTAGGGGCAGCCCTTATCAAAAGGGCCAGATATTCTTGGGTCTAGAACCCTTCTCTGCAGTTTCTTCTCCCAAATGGTCTTGTGTTCCTTCTAATCAGAATCTATCCCCTGTTTAAGTCTATATGCTCGGCCTCGAGCGCAGGGGTGTAGCCCACTGGGTGTCAATCCAGACATTTGAAGGGGCTACCAGAGCGTTATGCACAACGCCAATGAAATGACACGATCGAATCAACCGAAATGGTGCTCGCCCTGTAAGGATTCGCCTGGCAGGTGCAGCACCGGGCTCCATGCCTCGAAGGAGCCCACCCTCAGCTACTGGAGGTCCCATCAACTCGTCTTGTGGAGCCAGGCGATGAGGATGGAGAGCTACTGGCCAACCGAAAGAGAAGACCAAACCCAAAGAGAACCCCAGTATCAACATCATGCACTGGAACACAGAAGGGGTTACCAACAAGAAATCAGAGCTCGAACAGTTCTTGTATGAAAACAACATTGATATCTGCTGCATCCAAGAGACACACCTGCAAGAAGGAAAACCATTTAAGATCAGAGGTTACCAGATTTTCCGGTGTGATCGAAGAGGAAGAAAGTAAGGCGGGGTGATCACCTTGGTCCGAAACAGCAAACCTTTATGGAAGAGGCAGAATATATCAAGATCAAGGTAACAACCAGCAACTCTGTGATTGACATTGTCAATTATTACTGCCCTAATGACAAGAATCTCTCACTTGACACAATCCAGGTCCCGGACTGCCACTTCCTCATTGCAGGAGACTTTAATAGCCAGTCCCAGAGCTGGGGATACAGAACACTTGATAAACGAGGAGAAAACATTGAAGCATGGCAAGATGAAAAGCACCTTTTACTTGTCAACGATCCCACAGATCAGCCTACCTTCTACTCGCGCCGGTGGCACTCGACAACAACGCCGGACTTGGCATTTTGTACAGAAGACATTCACAGAAACCTCAGTAGAGTGGTCAGATCGCAGTTAGGAGGAAGCGACCACCGCCCAGTCCTCCTCTCGCTTTCTGGAAGTATTTCGACAAGTTCACCTCAACATCCAAGGTGGAACTACAAAAAGGCAAATTGGAGTCTGTTCGGCATTTGTTCCAATGAGCTTACCCAAAATATAGCAGTAGAAGGGAGAAACATCAACAATGTGGTCAAGGAATTTAATTCAAGTATTCTCAAGGCTGCCAATGAAGCGATTCCTCGAGGGTTCAGGAAAAACTACCGCCCCTAATGGACAACAGAACTGCAAGCAGCACATGATAAACTAGACAAGGCCAGAGAAGATGCAGAGGGTAATCCGTCATGAAAACCACTTCACGCTACAACAAACTAAAGCCAGGTATCTAAAGACCAAGCTGACGGCCAAAAGGAGAAGCTGGAGGGAAAAGACGGCATGGTTTAATTTAGAGAGACACACCACAAAGATATGGAGACTGACTAAAGCACTGAATGATGAGGGTGTCGGGGGAGTGAAGATTACTCTTGAAGAAGATGGACAAACACTGTCAGGAAAGATGGCTGCGGATGCCTTTGCGAAGGCATATGCAAAAGAAAGCAACATTTCTATACCACGAATGCGTCAAAAAGAGGTTAGAAAAGAGCAAAAGGAAAGAACAGACACCAACACTTACGATGCAATGAAAGTTGACATTAGTTTAGCAGAACTGAAGAAGGCTATCCGCCAATTGAAGAAGAAGAAATCTCCCGGGCCAGATGGCATTACGAATGAAACGATCCAACACCTTGGCAATGCATCTCTTCGCAAGTTGCTAGATATCTTTAATCTCAGTTGGACCAATGGAGAGGTTCCTCAGTGCTGGAAGGAAGCCAGAATGACTCCTATTCTGAAAAAAGGGAAGAACAAGACGAAAGTGCTGAGCTACCATCCTATCAGTCTTACAAGCTGCATATGCAAGACCATGGAGCGCATCATCAACCAGCGGTTGCAGTGATACCTGGAGTCGGAGAGCATAGTTTCAGAGCAGGCCAGCTTCAGAAGATACAGGAGCACAGAATATCAAACAACACATCTTGCACAGGTCATAGAGGACACTTTTCAAGCCAAGGTGATGCTAGCTGCCTTTATCTATCTGCAGAAGGCATTTGACAAGGTGTGGAAGGATGGCCTCCTCGTGAAGCTCCGGCGCACAGGCATCGGTGGCAACATGTTCTGATGGACCAAGTCATACCTACACAATCGCAGAGCTATGGTGCTGGTGGATGGACAATCTGGACAAAATTTATTGCTGAGACAAGGGGCGCCACAAGGCAGAGTATTATCACCAACTCTGTTCATACTCTTCATTAATGACATTGTAGCAGAGCTGCCCAATGGGATCCAAGCAGCCCTCTATGCAGATGACCTCGTACTCTGCTACACAGAGGAGTACACAACGACTGCCACGTACATAATGCAGCTCCCCTTGGACAGAATTACAGCTTGGGCCAATCGCTGGAGTATTACCATCAACAAAGAAAAATCATCAGCCATGCTATTCTCACTGTCCACAAAAACCAAGGTTGCCAATCTGACACTGGGCGGTACTCCACTCGAGTACGAGGACCAGCAGACATACCTGGGAGTCGCCTATGACAGAAGATTAACATGGAAGGAGCACATCCAGAACGCAGAGGCAAAGGCCAGACGAAATCTAAACATCATGAGGAAGCTGGCAGGAACAAAGTGGGGTGCCAATGAAAGGATCCTCAAGACCATCTACCTAGGTGCCGTACGACCACACCTTGAGTATGGATCCAGCTCATGGATGACAGAAGCTAAATCTCATCAACAGAACCTCGACAGAGTACAAAACCAGGCACTGCGCATCATCACTGGTGGAATGAGATCAACACCAATAGAAAAAAGGGAGCAGACAGCAGGCATCCCCCCACTTAGCAAAGGAAGGGAATGCAAAGCACTGATCCAAGCAGCAAAGTTCAAATCGTTCAACAACCAGCCGATGAAGATCAGACAAGCACAGCTGTCATCAGGAAGACTTAAAAGATCAAGTTTTGTGAAAGAGACAAAAGCACTTCAAAGGAAACACCAAGAAATGTTGCCAGCACAAATAGAAGACCCAAACCACACCCTTGATCCTTCACCCTGGGAAAACAAACTAGAGAGCATAGCTATTCGCACCACAGTACCTCATCTCACAACCAAAGATGAACACAGTGATGTGAGCAAGAGGGCCCTGACCCTAGCCATGCTGGAACAAATGTACCCTCAGGAGACATGGATAAGGATCTACACAGATGGATCAGCCAAAGATGCAATTAGGAGCGGAGGTGCCGGACTGCACATACAGTATCCAAACGGACAACATGAGTCAGCTGCAATACCGACAGGCAAACACTGCACAAACTACAGAGCCGAAGTCGAAGCACTGGTTCATGCGGCTAATACCATCAGCAGAACAGCAGACCCTATTGCACAGATTGTCTTTTTATCTGATGCCCACTCCGTCCTTGAGGCTATCACCAATGGTAAGCTGCCACAACTTGAAGAAGCACTACAAACCATCAAATGCTTTTGGGTAGCACTGCAGTGGATCCCCTCACACTGTGGAGTCCAAGGAAATGAGGAAGCAGACAAGATGGCAAAGGTGGGTGCAGAAGAGAGTCAGACAGAAAACATGGTTACCCATACAGAGATGAAGACTATCATCAAGTCACTCTATAGAACACCTCAATCAGAAGATGCCTGCCATCATCTCTCGAGGCCTGAGCAAGTGACCATTTTTCATCTCAGAACTGGACACAACAGACTAAACCAACACATGTACAGGAGGTTCCACCTTACAACATCGCTCGCTTGTCCTTGTGGCGAGGCAGAACAGACCACAGAGCACATACTTCAGTGTTGCAGTACGTATCAGCTGATGAGAGAAGAGATCTGGCCTTTGTCAACCTCTTTTCTTGAAAAGCTGTATGGGCCTGTGGAAGAACTGCAGAAAACCACAGATTTCATCTTGAGAGCGGCTCTCCAAGTGTGATACCAGCGATCGAAAAGAAGAAGAAGAAGATCAGACGCTATTAGCTTTAGAGGGGTTGTTGTTTTCTATGATTATCAAGGAGTCTATAGAAGAGGCTCTTCTTTGGAAGGTAGATCCAGGCTTCTGTTCATTGGTCGGATTGTCTGATATGCATCTAAATCTTGATTCGTTCAGTCATTGCCATGGGGTTGGTTTTCTTTCATTTTTAGAAGGAGGAATGAGGTTTTCTTAGGATGTCACTAGATCCAAATCTTTTTGCGACATGTCTGATTGGCCAGATTTTATCTTTCATGTCTCCCTTTTTCGACAGTCAGGATTGGGCGATGATCGCACTGTCTCAGTTCTGGACAGGATTGTTTGATTTCATGTTCCTTCCAATATTCCTGATTGTAATGGTTCTGAAGATAGTCATGAACCATTTTCAAGAATTTCTTCTAGCTACTCTCTTTTGGTCAAAGAGGATCTGATTGGTAGCCTTTCTCGATCTTCTGGTAAGATTTTGCTAGCCTTCTCCCAGTATCATCAGATCTCGCTCAAGTAAGGGGCTTTCATCTTCATCCAATCAATAATTCTTCATCTTGTTTGTTTGGAGAATTTTCGAGTGTCCAGTCTTTCTGTGAGATAATTTGTTTTTCAAGAGGTCACAATTTCGAGCCAATTGGATCTATCAGTCTCAAACATTTAACTCGTACGGCTGTTTTCCTTGTTGCTGCCTTTTCAGCTAGGAGAAGATCCAAAATTAATTCTTTTTCCACAGAAAAGGACAGATTTATCGATTCTGGGAACGCAGACCTCGATATTTGGCATAGCCAAACAGATAGTTCCCGTGTTGTTTACGCAATATTGTTAAGTGCAGACCGAAAATTAGGTTACGTAAAAATGATCTCTTGATTTATTTCAAGTGGAGAAATAGTCAAACGCATGTTCAGTTTGTATCATAGACTAACAAGGCATTTAATAACCTGGAAATTCTTTTTGCTGTATATATTAGCCTCTGAAAGCAAATATTAAGGGGCCAATCTATGAGTTTATGCAATGTGACTGGCTCACATCTGAACTATAGTTTACATGAAGGAAATACCCGTAACCTATTGATAGGTTACGCAGATTTTCCAAATTTCATGACCTGGGATGGTCTAATTTTATATCCCAGAAGGGTTTTTTTTATCGAAGACCCAGTCTAACCGTTTCTCAGCCAAACCTATTATTCTGAAATTTTTATTATCTTTCTTTGGTGTCGGACAGATTCTGGTGTCCTTTCAGGGCCTTAATAGTCTATAAACTTCGTACCAATTTTAATAAGATCTGATTCTTCGCTCTTATGGGTTCCGTACGCGGAGGAGCTGGCTAGACCAGTTTCTAAAGCCACAGTTGGTTTTGTGAGCCCATATAATTATGCTATGAGATTGCCTCCCCAGGTGAGATTAATTTAACCCATGTCAAGGCTCTCGACCTTTGTAATATGGCTTCCTCCTTCGCTGTTTTTTCCGGCTCATCATTGGTCGATGTCATACAAGTCGCAGGTTGGAAATCTGAATCGACTTTTCTATTTCTATTTAAAGGATCAAAGGCCAGTGGCCTCATTTTCCAGAAATATAACGCTTTTAACAAAACAAGACAAGGACCATTTACCAAGCACATCTCACCAATTTCATTAGTCTGTATATCTGTCAGATATGGTGAGAATATTCTCTTGTTTTGTTTATTTCATTGAGTTGACATTTTTCCTTGTCTGATAATCACTGCGTGATTGATTAAGATGCACCATTATGTTATTAACATTTGGTTATGTTTTGTTTGATTTTTATCCTTGCTTATGGATTCTCAAATCTCCTCCCACCATGTGTTGTTATTACACCACAAAAACATCCATTACCATTCAATCACTACTTGCTAAATTAATTATCTGCATTTAGCTATCAGAATAAGATTTTTATGCCTGCATACACACCTCCCCATGCCTATTCCTATTAATATGGACCCTCAACCAGGCTACTGGTTAAGTCCATCTCCAGCATACTGACAGCTATAGACTGGCACCAGTCTATACTCACCCCATAGTGTCACTAAGCGCGCTTGCGCATGCGCACTGGAGCCCAAATAGGAAACAGATTAACTTTTTCAATTATTCTGCTTGCAGAACAACTGCTTAAATATTCTTCAAGAGTTTTTTGTGCTTTGCGCTGTGTCAGTTACACTATGGTCTTCTATATTACATGTACCAAGGAATATGCCTGATATGAAGGCAATCCTCCCTAAGTTATGTTTAAGAAGTGTCTTCGTGGTTATATGGTATTTTATAACTATGATATTTTTGTAAAAAGCTTGTAAGATGCTATGTTGTCCTGACGCTAACGGTTAGTGTCCGTTGGGTCTGGATGCCGATGCACTGTTTGCGCGCTCCTTTTATAGTAATCTTGTACCCGATTGTACCCGATCCTATGTGTATGTACCCGGATTTGGTAGATACATCCCATTGTTGTTGTCGTTTTTGTACCCGACTTGATGTGTAGTTGTACCCGATTTGGTAACAATCTGTGTTCTTTATGTACCCGAGTTTTGGTGTACCCGAGTGAGTGTGCGTGTACCCGAATGTACCCTGTTTGGGAGTAAATGCGTACCCGAAATGTATGGTTTTATACATTGGGTTTAGGGGATAGATCTTTAGTAAAAGGTTATAGCGGCATTGGTCCATTTGTTAGTGGGCCTTTCCATATTTGATCCAGACTCCTGGCGTTTCGTACCCATGTTTGGGTTAACTCATCAGAGGAAATGTGTAGACACTTTGTCACAGTAGTTTTTACTGGGATGTGTATATTAAAAAATCATTGTATAGTAGTTATGATGATAAAGTTTTTATCATGCTATAGTTTTAGAAGAATGCGTGTGGTGTTAAGATGGCTGTGTGCCATTTTTCTTACCTTATCGTTCATCAAGTATTTGGTGCAGGGCGATTGCCCCCAGCTCGTTCTCCCAGATGTTGTCGTCCAGGGGAGGATCGTCCAGGCAGTCAGTGAGGATGTCTGCCTGGTAATCCTCCTCTACGCTCGGACCGGAGATGCCGCTGTCGGGGCTGTTTCGCCCTGGACTGAAAACAGGTGTGGCGGTGGCTGGTGTAGATGGCCCGTCGGTGGAACTGTTTAGTTTGGGGCTTGAAAGAGGTGCTGTGTAGTTGATGATTGGTGAGGTGGGTGGGCTGTCGTATTGTTCTGTAGATGAAGTGGGTGATGGTGATCTGGATGGTGTTGATCTGTAGTCTGTTGGTGCGGTGGATGAAGGTCGTCTTACTGGGCTATGTGATGAGTGAGGCTCAGGTGTAAAGGTGCGTGCGGCGGCGTCCTCGCGTGCGGCCTGGATATGTTCAGCGCTCACCTTGCGGTGAGGGTTGTGGAGGCAGATGATGTTTTTCTGTGCTCTTGTTGAAAGATCGTGTAGGGTGCGTAGATGTGTTCTGAAGTCCCTGGTTCTTGTGGAACTCTGGCCGCACTCGAGGCACCACCAGAAGCCTTGCTTTAGGTGTGCCACACGGTTGTGGCGCATTAAACTGGTCCTCCAAGCGAAGTTGGCGGCGCACTTGGGGCACTGGTGTCGGTGCATGAGCTGTTTTGTGTTACTTCTGAACTGTATGATTGCTACTAATGTTATGAAGTTAAAATCGTTAGATGGTTTGTAACGTTGGGGATGTCAGTGTGACGTCATGCAGGTGTGACGTAATGTGATTACGTCATAGGCATCTCCAAGGGGGGAGCGTGGTGACAGGTAGCTAATTACTGTATTTATTGTACTACTTTCAGGTACAGATTGTCACCATTCAGCGTGATTAATTCCAATTGGGTCCATGCTTTGTAGCTGGTAGATCCAGAATTTCTCGCGTTCCTTACGGATAGACGTTGCTTCCGTGGATTCAGGATCGCGATGGAACACCTCAATGATTCTGTAGTTGACTGAAGAGGTGTTATGATTAGGGAGATTGAAGTGAAAGGCTACTGGTGTGTCTTTTTTGTTTTTAATGTCCCTAAGATGTTCTTTAATACGTATTTGGAATTCTCGTTTAGTTTCACCAATGTATTGTTTAGAACATATATTACACGTTATTAAATAAACCACATACATTCATTGTGTTACAGAATGTTTTTGTTTTGTTATGATAGTTAAGCCCAGTGTGTGAGCATTTGAATGTGCGTTTTTTGTCCATTTGTTGACAAAATGCGCAATTGTGTTTGTTGCATGGAATGACAGGGTTGGTGATGTTTCTGCCTTGAATGCCAAAAGTTTTTGCATCCATAAATTTGGCCGTTATTAGTGTGTCTTTGAAGGAGGGATTCCTTCTGTGACCAAATAATGGCGGTTCCTGGAATGTTGCCCTACATTTGGAGCTGCTCTGTAGTTGGTCCCAGTGGCGTAAGATAACATTTTAAGCTAGTTTGCTATGTGGGTGGAAATCCATAATGCATGGGATGCGAGTTGAAATTTGTTTTTGTGTGTTGGGTGAGAGTAGATTTTTTCTGGGTAACCGCATATGACATAATAGTGTATTACGTCATGCGCATGTTTGAGGAAGTCTTCATCTCTGCTACAAATTCTCTTGATTCTTAGCAATTGGCCAAAAGGGTTGGCCTTTTTGGTGGAATCTGGATGTGCTGAGGAGAATGTAGGTAACCATGTGTGTTGGTAGGTTTGGTGTATAGGTCAAATCCCAAGTGTCTATTGGGTAATAGAAATACTTTGGTGTCTAAAAAGTTGATTGACACATGTGACTTTTCGGCCGTGAACTTGATTGAATGACGTGAGTTGTTCATCATGTGGATGAACTGATTCAATGATTCCAAGCCGGAGGTCCATATCATGAAGATGTCATCAATATAGCGGAGGTAGAGGGCTGGTTTGGTTAGGTTTTTGTTCAGGAGTTTTTCTTCAAACATTGCCATAAAGATGATGGCATAGCTTGGAGCGACTTTACTAAGCGGTATGCTTCATTTTTACGCTTTTTTCGTTTTTAGGAGTCCGCTAAGGATATCTTCTGCTATTAAGGAAGCTAAGATTCTTCAAGTTCTGACGATAGCCCGAAGGCTAGCGGGCGTTCCCGCAAATGGGGGAAACCGATCCCTCTAACCTCCATGCAGGTTAAGAAATCTAAGCAGAAGTCTAGAGCGACTAAGCTCTCGAAGGTGGGCTCGTGTAGTGCACCGGGTCAAACCCACAAGACAAGGGGTGATGGGCATAACCCACAAGCCGTGGAGGCTGAGGCTGACGTCCATAAGGCTGGTACTTATGCTAATGCCAATTTTTCGATTATACCGTTTGTCAAGGTTCTTTGTAGATCGTCCATTGCCAAGAATTCGATTCCTAGTCTTGCTAGTTCTTCCGGTTCCGTTGTGGTGGACTCGGGTCCTCTGGACTCGGGTTTACTTCCTTTTTCCGTTTTAACTTCCGGTTTAGCAAGACATCAGGGTCTTCAGGATCTGGTTCTTTCTTCTCTGGCATCCGTTTCCGGTAGGACTTCCGGTTTGGCAGGAAATCCAGGTCATCAAGGTCCGTTTCCTAGTTCCGTTTCCGGTTTTTAGCAGTGCTTCCGGTGATGCCGGATATCCGGGGTCTGTGGACTCCTGTTATTTTTCATCTTCCGGTAGAAGCGCTTCCGCTTCCGGTTTGGATTCCTGTCTGTACACTTCCGCTTCTGTTTCTAGAGGTGTACTTCCGGGTCGTTCAGACTCGGATAGACTTCTGTCCTCAGGACAGGGGTTACTTCCGTTTTCTGGATCTACCTCCGTTCTTTCTGTATCCGGTCTGACTTCTGGTTTTGCATATTTTTCCTTTGTTTATTCTGTTTGTTTACTGTACATCCGGGTTCAGTTTCCGGTTGTCTTCTTCCGGTTTGCGCATTTCCATTTACTATTTTTTCACTTCCGGATTCGTACATCCGGGGATAGGGTCATTACCGGTTTCATGGTGTTCTATGATTAACTTCCGGTTCTGTTTTCCTTTTTTGGATTTCCGGTGATAGCTCTTACTGAGATTCCAGGTTAGTCTTATTTCAGTAAGTGCTTTTAAAAGTGGAATGTTTAATCGCTGAAAATATTAATTCCGAAACATTGCCAGTCTTGAAGTCTCTCTTGAAATTGTAGATATTCAGAATTTATTCTTTTATCAGTGAAACATTTCAATGTAATTAAAGACTCTTCCGACTGGTTGCCGGATGGTTTTTTTGTTGCAGTCGATAAGTCAGTCTATATTCTACGCATTATCATTAGATGTCGTAATTAAAATTGGTTTTTAATTTCATCCAACTTTAGATGGCCAGTTGTCTTCGGGCCGTTCAGCCTTTTTTCGTGTTCTTTTTTCCTCTTATGTCGGCAGGTTGACATATTTATGTTATCCAAAGGGTGTTATTTTCTTGAAGAAAATCCCTGTTTCTAGCGTAATTCTTAGTCTAATTCTGACAGGCGCTGAAAGGAATAGTTTCAGTAGTGGATTCATAGGGAAGAGAATGGCTCTAAGATTAATGATTACAAGCGCTAGAAAACGCTGAGAATAGAGAAATAAGATTATGGTGAGGGAAGAAGGAATAAAAGCCGAGGTTTTCTTCTGCGTTGTTACAGTCATGGTTTAGGTGAGTCTTTTTGCTTAGATTTTATATCGCCTCTGTTTTTCAGCGTTTTGTTTTGTCTTGTCATCCCGTAGTGTTTAATCATAATCAAGTATTAGTGTTTTGTGTATTTAACATCCAGATGTTCCCGGGATGCATTGTCATTCTATCAATCATTCCTTTTTATTAGCATATCAATCTCAATGACATCCGCCTTTACATGATGATAATATTGGTTGTAAGTCTTTAATAATAATGAGTAAGATAAGTATAGGTCTCTTCCTTCATCCTCTGCTCCTTCTCCTGCTAAAGATTTCTTCTAGTCATGTACTCCTTCCTCTCTCTTTCTGTCTTTCTTCTTTTTTCCCTCCTCTTGGGTTTTCCCGTATTTCATCCTCTATCTATCCTATCCAGGGATCTTCTGGTCCTGTTCTTTCCTCTTTATCTTCCATTCTTCTTAATTCCTCTCTTCCTCCTTCCTTTTTTGATCATCTTGATCTGATTGTTTCTGTCATTCTCTCTTTTGACTGGAGTTTCTAATTGTTGATTAAGGTCTGGTTTTTTCATTGTTTTCTGTTTTTAGGGATTTGTCCGTTGTTCGTTCTTTCATTTCAGCTTTTTCCTCTATTCTTTCCATGTCCTCTGGTCAGGATGTTGTATCTGTTCACATTCCTTCTGATCAATCTTTTTCCGTTTCTGATTCTTTACATTTTTCTAACCTTCTAGCTTCCAAGAGGCCTTGCTCTCCTCTTTCCATTTGAACTGTTGATTCTATGGCCTCTGGTGACTCTTCTCATCTCTTTTCTTCTTCATCTCCTAATCCTTCTTCTTATTCTTCTATTCCCTAGTCGGTCAGGGCTGAGGAGATTTTGTCCAGTCAGGGTCTCTTCGGATGACTGGTCCCTGTCTCTCTGGTGGATTGCTTAGACTCTTTCTCTTCTTTTTAAGGACAAGTTTTCTATAGACCTTCCTTCTTTTGTATCGGCTCTTTCCTCTTTTAATTCCTTTTTCTTGTCTCATGTGGTCCTTTCAATTGACAATTTGGTCATTATCATGTTAGTTTTCTTTGTGAATTATGTTAATTCTAAGGAATTTATACATACATGAGAGCGTTCAGCCTATGGTAGGTTTTCCTACCCTGTCATTAAATCTTAGTAAAATGATCTCTATTCACTCTGAAACATTCATATCTGCATTAATTTTATTTTAACAAGGGGGTATGTCATGATTAAATCTCAGGATTCTTACTCCCAAGTCAAGATGGAGACCATCTCCCAGATCTTTTCCAGTCTAGATCAAGGTATGTGGTCGTTTCCATTGACCAAAATGACGCCTTCTTTCATGTTTTCATTTACCCTTCCTTCAGTAAATTCCTGAGTTTTGCTTACTAAGATTGAGTTTGGCAGTTTCGCGTCATGTCTTTTGGCCTGACCACGGCTCCTTTTCTTTTTCTCGCATAGTCTCAGCCGTGGCAGAAATTTTCACTGTCGTTCTATCCATCTCCACGTTTATATAGACGATTGGTTAGTAAAGTAAGTCTTCTTCAATTCTCTCAGGAATTCTTCCAGAGGTTTGCAGTCTGGCATGCAACCTAGGGTGGATTTTAAATCTAAGGAAATCGAGCCTAGTTCCATCTCATATCCTTACGCATCTAGGCGTTTCTTTCGACCTGGCCCGAGGTCTTCCCCTCAGATCCAAGGATAGAGGCTTTATCAGTGGCAATGGAAATCCTGTCTTCTTCTCCCATGGTAAGAGCAAGATTCTTTTTCAGAGTGATAGGACTGATGGTCAGCGTAGAGAAAGTAATTCCTTGGGCGACGCTGATGAGAAGACCCTTCCAAATGTATTTAATGTCCCTTTGGAAGCAGGCAGTCCACTCTATTTACCATCAGATTCCCATCAGAGAACATTTGATCCCTCATCTAGATTTTTGGAGGGATCGTTCTCTGCTTCTGATAGGTTTTCCACTGGTAAAGTCCTCCCCTCAGGCGATTATCTTCACAGACGCTTCCAAGGAGGGTTGGGGAGCAGTCTGGGACTCCCTGTCAGTTTCCGGCCTTTGGTCCCTGGAGGAGTCGATAGCCCATATCAACATTCTGGAGTTGTAGGCTGTCAAGAAGGCTCTCCTTTCATGGTCAGATCTTGTGATAGGTCTCAAAGTCTCGATTCGGTCGGACAATTCGACAGTGGTGTCTTATATCAACAGGCAGGGAGGTACAAGGTCGTCTCTCCTTTGTCTAGAAGTGTGGAATCTTCTCTTGTGGTTCTGCAAGAGGCAGATTTTTCTAGTGTCTTCCCATGTCCCAGGCAGTCTGAATTTTCTGGCGGACCAACTGTCACGTCCCAGCAAGTTCACCCACACAGAGTGGCAGTTAAAGAAGTCGGTTGTCAGAGCGTTTTTCAGTCTTATGGATCGTCCTCTAGTAGATCTGTTCACGACCTTTCTGAATGCCCAGATCTCCTCTTACATGTCTCCTTTTCCGGACAGTCAAGCCCTGGTGGTGGATGCTCTGTCTCAATCCTGGACAGGAATGTTCGCCTATGCCTTCCCTCCAACAATTTGATTCCGTTGGGCTTGAAGAAGGGCAAGGACCAATATTGCGAGGTTCTTCTGATAGCTCCCTTTTGGCCCAAGAGGATTTGGTTCATAGACCTTCTAGATCTTCTGGTAGACTTCCCTCATCTTCTTCCAGTAGCCCAGGATCTTCTATCTCAAGTAGGAGGTCTTTGTGTGCATCCAAATCCAGAAATTTTCAATCTGTGCGTTTGGAGAATCTCGAGTCTGAAGTCCTCGAGAAGAAGGCTTCTTCAAGATGGCAGGAAATTATTGACTGCCAGAAGGGAATCGACCTGTCGAGTTTACAAGGGTCGACTATAACATTTTTTTAGGTGAGTGGTTTTCAGACCAAGGTTTCGTGCCCGATTCTGTTTCTATACCACAAGTATTAGATTTTTTATCCTATCTGTTTAATTCTTTACATTTGTCAGCTAATACGGTCTGGGGATATAGATTTTCTCTGGCGTCTTCCCTTCCTTGTCTTCTGAATGCTGATGTCAAGGATTCTAAGACTCTTAATAGTTTTATTAGAGGTCTAGGTAATATTCGTCCTCCGATTGCTAAGCCTTTACCTTCCTGGAATTTGGCCTTGGTTCTTCAAGTTTTGGCAGGTTGCCATTTTGAACCTATTTCTTCTATCAGTATTAAGCTTTTAACTCTCAAAGCTGTTTTTCTTGTTGCTGCTGCCTCTGCTAGAAGGCGTTCAGAGATTCATGCTCTTTCTGCTGAAAAGGACAGATTTATAGTTTCAGGAGACGGTTTGGTTTTATATCCCAGAAGGGACTTTTTTTTATCTAAAACTCAGTCTAACCGCTTTCCTGCTAGTCCGATCATTTTAAAATCCTTATCGTCTTTTTCGCTTTCCGATAAATTTTGGTGTCCTGTTAGGGCATTAAGAACCTACAAACAGCGAACCGATTTTAAAAGCGGCGATCCATTCCATTTATGGGTTTCCTATGCGGAAGAGTTATCTAAGCCGGTCTCAAAATCGACGATTGCCAGATGGATTTGTGAGACAATTAAGCTTTGTTATGAGATAGC
This sequence comes from Chaetoderma sp. LZ-2023a, assembly GCA_034401795.1. Taxonomy (NCBI): domain Eukaryota; kingdom Metazoa; phylum Mollusca; class Caudofoveata; order Chaetodermatida; family Chaetodermatidae; genus Chaetoderma; species Chaetoderma sp. LZ-2023a. Next base: position 96,636,694 of record CM067373.1, on the reverse strand, counting down.
CTCGCCGGATCAAATTAATCTCTCCCAGATTAAAGCCTATGCATTAGAGGTATGGCTACTTCTTTCGCTCTTTTGACGGTTCGTCTTTAGATGAGATCATGCAGGTGGCAGGATGGAAATCTGAATCCACTTTTACATCCTTTTATCTCAAAGACCAGAGTGCAGCAGCCTCCTTCTTTCGTAACATTACTATTTTAGCTATAAAAGCCGAAGAGCATTTACCAAGCACTTTCCACCATTTTCGTTAGGACTGTCTGTGCGTTGGTGAGAAATGGTGAGAGTCTTCTTTTGGTTTTTATTTATTTCTTTAAGTTCAAGTTTTCCTTATTTGTTAATCACGGTGTGATTGAGTTAAATGCACTATTATGTTATGTTATTAACATTTGGATAAGATTGGTTCGATTTTTATCCTTGTTTGTTGATTCTCAAATCTCCCACCTAATATTTAAATGGGGCACTGACCAAATCTACGGGTTTAGCAAGTAGTGATTGAACGGTAATGGATGTTTTTGTGGTGTAATAACAACCCCCCCACACATACCCCTTGTGGGTTAGTCTGTTGTTTTATTAACCACTATAAAAACATACCGTTCAATCACTACGACCCGGCCTCAGCCACCCCACGTGGTAAGATTTGAGAATTGGCCTTTAATATTTAGCACTTAAATTTAGAAAAGTGAATCTGTTTCCTATTTGGGCTCCAGTGCGCATGCGCAAGCGCGGTTAGGGACAAGCGTCACTATGGGGTGAGTATAGACTGGTGCCAGTCTATAGCTGTCAGTATGCTGGAGATGGACTTAACCAATAGCCTGGTTGAGGGTCCATATTAATAGGAATAGGCATGGGGAGGTGTGTATGCAGGCATAAAAATCTTATTCTGATAGCTAAATGCAGATAATAGATTTAGCAAGTAGTGATTGAACGGTAAGTATGTTTTTATAGTGGTTAATAAAACAACAGACCAACCCACAAGGGGGTCTGTGGGGGGTTTACAGTGGGGCACTGACCTAATCTACGGGTTTAGCAAGTAGTGATTGAATGGTCAAGATGTTTTTGTGGTGTAATAACAACCCCCAACAGATCCCTCCTTTAGTGGTTTGATCTGTAGTTTTATTAACCACTATAAAAGCATACTTACCGTTTAATCACTACGACCCGGCCTCAACCACCCCGCAAGGGAATGATTTGAGAATCTATGCAGGATATACGGCACTTAAATTTAGAAGAGTGAATCTGTTTCCTAGTTGGGATCTATTGTGCATGCACGGGCATGCTTAGTGACAGGCGTCACCTATGAGTGAGTACAGACTGGTGCCAGTCTCTATCAGGGCTTATGCTGGAGGTGATCCCTACCAGTAGCCTGGTTAAGGGTATGCATGGTGATGGAATAGGCATAAGGGGGTATGTAAGCGAGCATAGAAATCTTATTCTGGTAGCTAAATGCAGATTATTGATTTAGCAAGTAGTGATTAAACGGTAAGTGTTTTTATAGTGGTTTGTAAAACTACAGACCAACCCACTAAAGGGGGGGGGGGGGGGGTGGTCTGTTGGGGGTAATTGGTAAAAAGATTGTCAATTACCAATTACTTGAGCAAAGTAATTACTTCCAATTACAATTCCTCAAACGTAGCCAGTTATCCATTACCAAACAATTCCTGACAAAGAGAATTAAATTACAATCAATTCCAATTACCCCAACCATGGATGCAAGCACATATTTTTTTGCTTTTTGATAATGTGCCATAAATAGCCGTGAAAAAGTGTTGCATGTTAAAAATCAACAATTTTTCTATTTTTCTACCAATCAATCAGGTTTCAAAGCCCTTTCAGAAAATGTAATCAAAATTTTTGAATCAAGTGTATTTAACAAGATATTAGCAATTAGATGATCTGAATTAACTAGAAAATGCATTAGTATGGCTGAATGTTTTCCTCATTTTCTCAAAAGTGACCTTCGTTCTTTGAAATGGCGTAACTTTCTTCATTTCCATCCATTTTGAGTCTGGTTTGTGGCATAATGAAGAGTTGATAGGACTCTTCTCATGAGAGATGCTTCATTTCCTGTGTTCTATCTGTGCATTTGCACTGTCCAAAAATGACAGAAATTTCATCACTTATTTTTCTGTGAAAAGACACAATTCTCACCGATGATGTCAAGTATCTGAGACATCATCATCATCACAGTGCCTGACAATCACACTTTATGTTGTGAATGAATGCCAGAGCAAACTATTGACACATTAAGACAGTTTAAATGATAGCTATTGCACACATGATATCATCATAGTCTTGGTTTCTTAGAATAAAAGTATCATCATTATTTTCCATGAAATCTACACCAACATACATTACACATCCAACTGGAATGACCACGTTATCAGAATCCCTGGCTTTATAGAAACAATCTTTCCTGGTTGTTTTTACATACTCATAATAGAAGCCCATCAAAATGTTTGTTTCAGCATAATACAAATGCCCAGGACAAGTAAGATTGTCTGGTATGGAGAGCACCCCATCGGAAGTGACATGAAATAAAAAATAGTTACTCAGGGACTCCACATTAGGCCTAACAGCAACTACACTGCCTGAAAATATAATTTCATTTGATATGGGAGAGTATGAGCTGTATCCGGTTCGGCATCGTCCGAATTATCCGAATCAACTGATTGGCTATTTGAGTCGTAGAATTTCCTTAGTTTGAAAGTTTCAATTTTTTTTAATTATCATTTTCACATCTCTCATAATCTCTACTAACAAAGTTTAGACAATAACAGGAAAGGATCCTGGTATCAGTGCTCCATCTTCATTTACTGCAGCCACTGAATGTAGTTTTTGTGTCCCCTTTATGGTATAATAATTTGTCCTCCGACGATCTATCACCGGTTCTACAGCACTCACATAATAAAACCTACACTTGTTTGATTTTCTCCAGATGTTTATCTATCCAGGGAATTCAGTTATCATTTTGTTCCTAAAAATGCTGTCCTGTACTATCATTTCCTCTCCATCCTGCTTGCATTGGGATTATTCTCGCCTAGTCTGAATGAATTTTAGAGTATTCAAACACGAAAAATAACTGCGTGCATGAAAACTGATGTGAACCAAAAAATCCCATTGGCCTAACATTGACCTCTATATGGCTTCCTGTGCTTTGGGTCACCTCTAGTGATATCTAGTGGCTGATGTTAGAATCAAACTGAAAAGAGTCTAATTCTAGTAGTACTGTTAATATACACCTGTGCAAAAGTTAAGCACCACCCTATTTTTACGCACATGCGAGGGTATATTCATGTGCTATGAAGAAAGCAATAGCATAAACATTTATGTACCCATCCATCTTAGTGCAAGAGGTAATAATGCAACTAGAGGAATGCTGATTATGATGGTGGGGAAACACTGTATGTTTTTGTTTGAACTTGAAAACGAGGCCTGAATATGGTTACGTTGACACAACTGACAACTATTGCCCTACAGTTGACACACGTGGCTAGATTGTCATTAATGGTGTCTGAAAACGAAGTTTAACATCTGTGCACGAGTTTGAGACTGTCATTATTAATACCGGGTATATCCACCTTGTGCCTGGATGACGGCCTGGACACGACGTCTCATGCTGGTCACCAACCGACTGATACGCCATTGTGGTATTCGTTGCCATTCAAGATGGAGTGCGTCTGTTAATTCCTGTAGGTTCTGCACAGGAGGATCCCTCACCATGTTTCCCAGAATGTCCCAGATATGCTCAATAGGGTTCATGTCAGGGCTCCTTGCTGGCCATGGTAGGGTTTCGATGGCATTCTGGCGGCGGTATTCAAGCACAGCTCTAGCACGATGTGGTCAGGCGTTGTCATCCATGAATATAGGGTGGGTTCCAGGTGCATGATTTACAAAATGAGGGACCACAACTCTATCCAGTATGGAATCTTGATATCTTTGTCCATTTAGTGTTCCAGGTACAGTCAACAGATCCAGCTTACAATCAAATGAGATGCACCCCCATATCATAACGGAACCTCCACCAAATGGAACTTCTTCCATGATGTTACGTTGGTCGTACGCCGTGCGTCTGGACCTCCATACACGAGTTCGACCATCTGTGGCATGAAGCAGGAACCGACTTTCATCGGACCAGTGTACCCGTCTCCAGGATCTCATGTTCCAGTGTCTTCTTTCGTTGCACCACCTCAGACGCTCCTCTTTGTGGTGTGCAGTGAGGAGAGGACGTCTGACAGGTCTCCTAGCTTTCATGCCAGCAGCATACAGTCTCCTTTTGACGGTAGACATTGACACTCTATTGCACGTTTCCCATTGCTGGCTGAGCACTCTGCTGTTGGTGAATGGAGATCTCCTAACAAGGCGTACTAGGGCTCGATCATCACGGGCAGTAGTCTTCTTCGGTCTTCCAGACCTAGGCCTGTCCTTCACCTCGTTAGTTTGCCCATGTTTTGCAATCAAACGACTGATTACAGTATGGTTAATGTTCAGCTGTCTGCCAATCTCTCTGCATGACATACCAGTGGTATGCATGCCTATGATTTGCCATTTCACACGATCACTTAACCTTCGTCTTGCCATAGCGGTTCACAATCAAGAGCTAATTCTCTCTGTACAAATAAACCACGGTCATGAACACAAAATTCCTAATCTTGTCGCCTAAATCTGTATGTAATGTTCTACACCTCAAACTGGACTTTTACATAACTGAACACGTGTGCTGTTTCCCGCCACGCACGGACATCAAGCGGCGTGAAGTCATGCATGCATGTGCATTTCGTACTTGGAATTATGTCAGCTAACGCGGGGACAAAAAGTATGGCAGCCTAGTTGTACCATCATGTTTCTACGTTCTATTGTAACAGGCTGGTGCTTAAATTTTGCACAGGTGTATAGTATGATTTCTCCGCTTCCGCTTCCTCCACCACCTCCGGGTCCACCCCTGACTAGTTTTGTTTATAATGCCCTAGAGTGTTTGTCACTGAACAGAATCCTACAGGAATGATTTCATTTGAAAGAAAACACGTTTAGGAACAATGATATATAACTTCCCTTGATAGATAAACTACATCTGGAGAAAATCAAACTTGTATTGACATAAAAAGTTTAGAGTGTAACAAATCCACTAATCTTGACACGGCTATGTGTGATACTACCTCGTGCTGTAATCCCCCATCGAAATAGAGGCACACAACTTCCTGAGCAGTCAATTTTTTCAATGTTATTTATTTCATTAATTTTTAGCTCACCTGGCCCTCTTCTCCGTACCATCTTGACCGGTTTTAACCAAATTTGGCTGAAAGGATCCTATGGCCATAGGCTCTAAACATCCATTCCAAATTTTGATTCATAAATTATTTGCGTGAAAATTGTCAAATTGCTACCCCTCCTTAGGTGCTTGACATATTTCAACCAAATTTCACTAATGGATTCTATGGTGGTAGGCTCTAGAAATTCTATTCAGAATTTTAATTGATCAATATTTCGGGTGAAAATCTTAGATTTTATGAATAATTTACCGGAAATTGTCAAAACGCTGCTTCTTCTTAGTTGCTTGACATATTTCAAACAAATTTGGCTAGAGTGACCCTATCAAGGTAGACTAGAATTTCTATTCAGAATTTTGATTGGTAAACTTTTGGGATGGCCATCTTGGATTTTCCGAAAATTATCCATCATATCTATTTAAATGCAAATGGTTCAAATGCTAATGGTCCAGGTGAACATCACAGGCGCTTGGGCCTTTTGTTGTCTATAAATACACAACAGGTAGTCCTCCAAAGGCAGAGCGAAATGAATTCATAAGACGGGTGATAGGATCAGATCGGTAGGAACAGCAAATTAGTTTCAAAATATTGAACATATTTATTAATAATAAATCCACCAATTTGCAAATTACATACAATTCGTTTTATCGGTCATTTTTATTGCTTACATTGTATGAAATTGTATATATTATGCTAAGATTATAGGCTAATAATTATATTTATATATATGGAATATGCCGACGATGTGGACTTTATAGATGAGGAAAAGAAACCCCTTGGCGAACTTCTCCCAATAGCTGCAAGCAAACAAAAAATGGAGAATCTCTTTATGAATGAATCCAAAACAGAGTTCACCCACATATACCTATCTACAAAGCATGAATCTAAGGAAAATGACGATCCACTCTGTGGCGGCGAACCATGGAGGAAAAGTAAAATCCTGGGCTCACTGCTTTGCAGTACCGCTGACATTGCTGCACGCTGCATCATGGGGAACATGCCCTTGGTAAAAAGACTACATTTATACAATGCAACCTGCGTATCCTTGATGATCTATAACTGTAACAGCTGGGCAGCTCCAAAGGCAACTGTAGACAAACTTGACGCCTGCCACCGCAAACACCTACGCACCATCACTGGACACCGATGGCCAGAGAGCATAATGTCCAATGATGCACTATACAAGATGTGTAATACGCCACCGCTGTCTGTGAAAGTCGCCCAGCAAAGATGGTCCATGTTTGGCCATGTGCTAACGATGCCAGAAGACACACCAGCACAGAGAGCCTTGGAGTTCACCCTACTCAGAGCCAGCAAATACAGAGTCAGGAGAGGACGCCATTGCATAAATCTGCTAATCGTGCTACGAGGTGACCAAGAAAGCATGATTAGGTACACTCAAGTCAAGAATGGACTTGAGGAAGCTAAGGATTTTGGCTGAGGACAAAATACAGTGGGCAAAAGCGAAGGACTGATTGCAGCTGTAGGATGTTTTTACTTCTACAGCCACAGTAATCATACATACATACATACATACATACATATGTATCAGTTTATTATACCTTAAAATGACCCTTGAATGCTTGAAGACTGTGAAACAGAATGAAACCTTTTCTGCATTTTATACATTCCAATGAAGGGTCCGATCTGTTTCTGAAGTATCTGACATAATAATCTATTACGTCACACATTAGCTGATTTAATGACTAAGTTCTCCTGCGCGAGGATGAAATGTTCAGTCGTCAAGTGTAAGAATTGTATCGCTTGATAGATTTACAATGTAACAAACATTCTGTTGAATAATTTGAAACTAATTCGACTGAGATCTCTTGCAGCATAGCACCCACCCCACCCAGTCAAATCAGTTTCAAAATATCCAACAGATTACTTGCCAAAATATTCAACAGATTACTTACCAAAATATCCAACAGATTACTTGACCTTGTAACTGCCTAACTGGGGAATTCACAAAGAAAATAATAAAACAAGGACAACTTTGTCCAATACCTGTGTCATTGTGATAGATTTTTCAATCGAACGTGAGGCCAAAAATGTCTATTTCCTTTTAAAAAACAATGTTGTTGAAAACTATTGCTATTGTGTTTTGGCTTGTGTCCCTAAACTAGGCACAGCTCTTCGGGCAAGCTCCCGCCCGTGTATGGAGAAGATCGATCCCTCCAGTAGATCCAGAGTTATTGATAAATGTCTTACTTTTTTATGTTTACTTATCTTGTTCTAAAACTCACCTGGCCCGATTATGCCATGGCGGCCGGCCGTCCGTCAATCAAACTGCATCTCACGTATGCTTTGACCGATTTCAACCAAATTTGGCTGGAAGGATCATATGGTGCTAGGTTCCAGAACTTCTATACAGAATTTTGATTGGTCAATTTTCTGGTGGCTATCTTGGATTTTCCGAAAATCGTTTAAAATGCTACTCCAATATAACTGGCCCAACTTCAATGAAACTTGAGTGAACTAATTCTATCCTTATAGGCTCCAACACCTCTAACGAGAATTCTGATTGGTCAACGGCCATCTTGGATTTCCTGAAAATTTCTGGAAATCAGTTAAAATCCTACTCTTCATAAATGATTAACAACTTGGCCGATTTCAAACAAACTCGTTTGGAAGGACTGTAGAGTCGCATACTTTAGGACTTTTATACAGAATTTTGATTGATCTATTTTTTTGGTGGCCATCTTAAATTTTGCGAAAAATAACGGGAAATTGTTAAAAATTCTACTCCTCGTTAACTACTTGGGAAATTTCAACCATACTTGGCCTAAAGGATACTAGGCTGGTAGGTTTCAGACCATGCATACAGAATTTTGATTGATTAATTGTTCTGGCGGCCATATTGGATTTTCTATGGAAATCATTTAAACGCCTACACCTCATTAACTACTTGGCCGATTTCAAGCAAACTGTTGAAAGGACCCTAGAGTGGTATGCTTCAGAGCTTATATATACATAATTTTGATTGATCAATTTTTTGGCAGCCATCTAGAATTTTGTGGAAAATGGGAAATTGTTGAAAATGCTACTCATTAACTACTTGGGCAATTTGAACTAGAAGCTGCTGGAAGGACACTAGCCTGGTAGGTTGCACAACATGTATACAGAATTTTAATTGGTAAATTTTTCCGGTAGCCATCTGGGATTTTCTGAAGATTTCAGGAAATCGGTTAAAATGCTACGTCTCATTAACAGCTTGAAAGATTTCAAGCAAATTCGTTTGGGATGACCCTAGACTTGTATACTTCTCTTCAGAAGTGTCTACAGAATTTTGATTGATCAATTTCTTTCACGCTCATCTCTAATTTTCCTAAAAATGGTGGGAAATCGTATAAAATGCTACTCCTCATCAATGACTGCTTGGGCAATTTCAACCAGACTTGGCTGGAAAGCTAGTAGGCTTGTAGGTTTCACAACTTGTATACAGAATTTTAATTGGTCAATTTGTTCGGTGGTCATTTTAAATTTTTAGAATACATGTATGTTTAAAATGCTATTCCTCATTAACCACTTGACCAATTTCAAACAAACTTAATTGGAAGGACCCTACAGCAGGTTCCCTTCAGGACTTGTATACATAACTTTGCCTTCTTTGATATTTTTTTGGTGGCTATCTTGGACCTTCAGAAAAATGAAAATTCGTTTAAAACGCTATTCCAACTTTGCCTGGAAGGATCCTATTGTGATAGCTTCAGTGGCCATCTTGTTCTCAAAAATGACTTCTTAGGAGCTGCTGTATGGATCAGGCTGAAACTCATTAGATTTGGTTTCCTTAATAACTAATGGTGAATAAGTTTGTTCAAGAGAACTTGATCCTTGATAAAACATGGTTGTCATTGACCAATCAAAATTTTGGGTTTGGTGGCCATATTGGATTATGTTATTGGCTGGATGGAACGTAAGGTTCAATCTGATTGTGTGATCAGTGTTCATCATTAATTTGCCACTGATTATCGTTTGTTCTGAATTCCAATTTTGTGTTTTCTGGCTTGTTACTGCTGAATTTGAAATATGGCTGTTCAAATGCTAATGGTTCAAATGCTATTAGTCCAGGTGAGCGCGAAGGCCCTTGGGCCTCTTGTTTTTGCCAGCAGGCTTAAATTATGGCTCGATGGTCAGATCTTCATCATGATACTATGCACTTCCTTTTGTCGACGACATGACAAAAAAACTAACTGACATAAGTAATGACCTATTTATGTAAATGTACAACTTTTTTCAGAAACATTTACCTGTAGATGGTAGACTGTCCTTTGAGCCGGCTAGACTATATATTACTTCTGTTTTAGCGTAAATTTGAGTCATGTGTTTGGCTATTTTTACAGATATATACACCTTTATGGATATAACTTCTCAAAGAGTGATCATGTCCACTTTGTGCAGCTGCTGTTCGACCTGACTGTGATGCCAGATTTGGAAGTTTCATTGACTGTCAAATTTTCAAGCGTTCTCTGTTTCCTTCTCAGGTACTAATATATACTTAATATAGATACATGTATCATCAGTTTTGAAATAAATTTCACTAACATTGTTATGCAGTGTAAGGAAGGTAATTCACATAGAGTCAGACACCATACATGCCATATAGTTAGAAATATCAATTTAAATTTTAAGTAATATAGGGAAGTTAAATTAAAGGGGACATATGCATTCTCAGGTGGGCAAATGCCCCCCAGGCTCTCCCTCGGTGCAACACTGACATATCTTTTGGAATATAAAAATTAAATTGAAGTCTGAACAAAGCAACATCGTCAAACTTTTCTTTACAAAGCTACATCATATTTGACTTCATAGTCCTGAGCAAGTACTTGTAATATCAATATGTAATTTTTATGATAAAGACATGTAGTATAAATGTACTTAAATCAGAACATAGCCATCATTTAATCCAGATGGGTCAGTGGTACTAGAAGTTTGTAAACTATTAACACTGTCATGACTGTAACAATGACAGATTTACAGTCAATTAAATGCTTAAAGGTGGACTCTGTGACATTTTAAGGCCATTCAGAGATCTTACGGTGATATTTAAACTAAAATAACTCAAAATCCATCTCTCAGATTTCAAACTCTCGTTTGAGTGACATTGATCGATCCCGAGTCTGATAGGTGGTGAGTCCAAATAAGGTAAATCTAAATCTCTCAGTGGGTCCTGGTTGTTAGTGACTTGGTGTCTCTATTGGTTTGGCAAACCATTGTAGACGGTCAAAGTAAATACATTTAGCAGCCAAAGGGCTTTGATTCAAAATCCTGCGGTGTATGTCCATTTCTAATGTATGTATGTATGTATGATTACTGTATTCTGCGGCTGTAGTAGTAGAAACATCCTACAGCTGCGTCCTTAGCTTGCTTAGGTCTATTCTCGACTTGAATGCACCTGTAGCATGCTTAGCAGATTTATGCAATGACATCCTCTCCTGGCTTTGTCTTTCTAATGTATGAAACAGAAAGGCGAGCGCATGGAATGGATTAGTGGCCCAGAATATGCTCTGTGTGATGTCTGTAGTCACCTGGAAGCAGGATAGTTAATGGCATACATCAATATGTTTCTCCTAGAAAGCCTGACTAATGTCAAACATTACATGTTACATGTTACTAGACATCATTTTGATTGTGACAGCATTAGATGACAGCAGGGATGGGGTGGTGGTGGGGGGGGGGAAGGGTGTGTTTGATTGACGGAAATGGATCAGTCTTATTCCTCATTATCTGGAACGACTGACCAAGAGCTTAAGCGTTTATATGGTGACGAATTACTTCACAACTTGATCCTAATAATGTTATTATTGTAGTGATGGTTTGAAGGCCTGATGATAGCTTTAAGTCATGTTAGTCACTAGTCAGTGCTGAGGGAAGCTAGTCATTGATCCAATCATTAGAACTACATGTACACAATTTAATTAGTAAAGTAAACTAAACCTGTCCCTGTTACAGTCATGACAGTGTCAATAGTTTACAAACTTCCCATAACTCTGACCTATCTGGGTATTAAATGATGACTATTCTACTTTATTATACTTCTCAATTTCTGTCCAGAGCTAAATGTTGGTATGGTTGTATTTAGCATGTAGTGATTGAATGGCATAGATGTTGGTGGTGTGATAAAACAGTTAATTACTGTTCCTGGCTGCCAGGATGATTTTAATTTGGACTCATTAATAAGGGCAAATTTCATTCAAGTCATATTTGGGCATGGCTTTTAAAGTCACAGATTTTGAGGCAATCTAAATCCCTGGTCCAGGTGAAAGGTATAATACCTACAGGAATAGTGTTTTACTACAGTGCTAATGGTCATGAAGACACAACATCATAATTACTTTCCCAAGATGAAATAATTGATGAATTAAGAAATGTTGAGTTACAAACGCAATTACATACATTTGTTATCAGATAGCATTTAATAATTTTATGCATAATTTATATTTTATAGAACAATTAACAATATTTTTTAATCATAAAATACCTGACTTGAAATTAAATAATTATTGTTTTACCGTTACTTATTGTTATGTTACATTTCAACATCATTCATTGCCTCACTTATTTGACTTTTATGTTACCTTGTAACATCTATTTGAAAATTTCAAGCTATAATTATTCTTTAGCAATGTTCTTTCACTCAATAAAATTTGGTTGAATGGGCATTTCCATTTCCATCCCTAGCGCAATTCACAATTCCGTCCCTAACAATTATCTTTGACCTTTACTCAGTGGAACCATGCAGTCCAAGTCATAATATTCCACTACATGGTGAATGGTAATACTAAACATTAGAAGGCTACAGAAACTTGTTTTCATGAAGTGTCTATTAAAACCACAGGACAACTAATTATGACTCCTAGCATTAGGGACGGAAATTCTAATTATTCAAACGAGCGATACCCTAATTAGCAATAAGTTAATTAATTTTTGCACACACAATTTTGAGGAGTCCTGGCATAGAAATGTTTTCAAAAGAACCCCCCCCCCCAGATAATCCAGTCTATTAAAATGAAGGAGGCATAAAATGCTATATTCCATCCCTAACGCTAGATAATTATTGTGTCAGCTATAATTAAGCATAACGCCCTAACGAAAACTGAACATTTTTTTATTTTACAGATTTTTAAAGTTAGATTATTAACCTTGAGTGTGAAATAAATGAAATTGATCAAAATCAAACATTGGTTTTTAACCCCGAGGTTGACACCTTTTTGATCTGACCATGCAACTAAGCTTGGCTAAGTGATTGACTATAAGGATAGTAGGCAGAATGATTATAATGAGGCTACAATGTCAAAGGTCACGGTCACCTTGATATAAAACTTTTTTCAACATTAGGTTTTTGCAAAAAACATCTCCATTTATATTTCAGGATTGGTTAATTCTATTGGGACTAAACTTGGGTAGATGGTTACCTATAACGTTATAAAGCAATTTGCTGAAATTGAGGTTTCAAGGTCAAAGGTCAAGCTTGGAACTTCGCTTGAATACATGATTACCTGTAATGTTAGGAAGCAGCATGATAACATTGAGGTTAGAAGGCCAATGGTCAAACAGGAGACAGGCAAGACATTTAATTCCATGGAATTCTTGTCTAATGTCTTTGGGTCACGAGAGTTATTACCACCATCATCAGCAAATGTCTGAGAATGAAGCTAGATTAAAATGTTCAACATAATCTGTGTTCTCACAATAATTTCTCTATATGCATTGGAAACAATAGCAGGAAAGTAATGTAATGTACAATTTTGTTATCTTCCCATTCAGTTACGACCATTTATATATCATTTAAATTGATAATAAGAGATTTGCGCTCCAATATGTCCACCTAAGTTTAAATAATGGGACCACCATTTAGGGGTACCAGCTTTTGACTTATGACCTATCTACTAAAAGTATTCCACCTATTAAACCTGATAGACACTGTACACAAATTCTTGTGCCATTTAACAAATATTTGTCTGAATACATTGCAAATGATTTTAGCTGCTTACATGGTCAGGTTATCTTAAAATGCATGTAGGTAGGTACTAGAATATATCTATTTATAGAAAAAAACAGTTGCTATCCAGAGATGATATTGTATTACCATGGCGACGACTGCACCAGCTGATTGAGTCGATCTTGTATTCATCATACGAGGAACATGGTTTACTGTTATATCCCACGTATGTATGCTCTTACTTTAACAGTTCTGATAAATCATATTATAACTAAGCCAGCAAATTTTATGTTATTTACATTATATATATATATATATATATATATATATATATATATATATATATATATATATATATATATATATATATATATATATATATATACACCTGTGCAAAAGTTAAGCACCAGCAAAAACAATAGAACGTAGAAACATGATGGTACAACTAGGCTGCCATACTTTTTGTCCCCGCGTTAGCTGACATAATTCCAAGTACGAAATGCACATGCATGCATGACTTCACGCCGCTTGATGTCCGTGCGTGGCGCGAAACAGCACACATGTTCAGTTATGTAAAAGTCCAGTTTGAGGTGTAGAACATTACATACAGATTTAGGCGACAAGATTAGGAATTTTGTGTTCATGACCGTGGTTTATTTGTACAGAGAGAATTAGCTCTTGATTGTGAACCGCTATGGCAAGACGAAGGTTAAGTGATCGTGTGAAATGGCAAATCATAGGCATGCATACCACTGATATGTCATGCAGAGAGATTGGCAGACAGCTGAACATTAACCATACTGTAATCAGTCGTTTGATTGCAAAACATGGGCAAACTAACGAGGTGAAGGACAGGCCTAGATCTGGAAGACCGAAGAAGACTACTGCCCGTGATGATCGAGCCCTAGTACGCCTTGTTAGGAGATCTCCATTCACCAACAGCAGAGTGCTCAGCCAGCAATGGGAAACGCGCAATAGAGTGTCAATGTCTACCGTCAAAAGGAGACTGTATGCTGCTGGCATGAAAGCTAGGAGACCTGTCAGACGTCCTCTCCTCACTGCACACCACAAAGAGGAGCGTCTGAGGTGGTGCAACGAAAGAAGACACTGGAACATGAGATCCTGGAGACGGGTACACTGGTCCGATGAAAGTCGGTTCCTGCTTCATGCCACAGATGGTCGAACTCGTGTATGGAGGTCCAGACGCACGGCGTACGACCAACGTAACATCATGGAAGAAGTTCCATTTGGTGGAGGTTCCGTTATGATATGGGGGTGCATCTCATTTGATTGTAAGCTGGATCTGTTGACTGTACCTGGAACACTAAATGGACAAAGATATCAAGATTCCATACTGGATAGAGTTGTGGTCCCTCATTTTGTAAATCATGCACCTGGAACCCACCCTATATTCATGGATGACAACGCCCGACCACATCGTGCTAGAGCTGTGCTTGAATACCTCCGCCATAATGCCATCGAAACCCTACCATGGCCAGCAAGGAGCCCTGACATGAACCCTATTGAGCATATCTGGGACATTCTGGGAAACATGGTGAGAAGGAGGGATCCTCCTGTGCAGAACCTACAGGAATTAACAGACGCACTCCATCTTGAATGGCAATGAATACCACAATGGCGTATCAGTCGGTTGGTGACCAGCATGAGACGTCGTGTCCAGGCCGTCATCCAGGCATAAGGTTGATATACCCGGTATTAATAATGACAGTCTCAAACTCGTGCACAGATGTTAAACTTCGTTTTCAGACACCATTAATGACAATCTAGCCACGTGTGTCAACTGTAGGGCAATAGTTGTCAGTTGTGTCAACGTAACCATATTCAGGCCTCGTTTTCAAGTTCAA
The DNA here is from genome assembly GCA_034401795.1 of Chaetoderma sp. LZ-2023a. Classification (NCBI taxonomy): domain Eukaryota; kingdom Metazoa; phylum Mollusca; class Caudofoveata; order Chaetodermatida; family Chaetodermatidae; genus Chaetoderma; species Chaetoderma sp. LZ-2023a. Next base: position 96,621,626 of record CM067373.1, on the reverse strand, counting down.
ACAAAAACATACAGTGTTTCCCCACCATCATAATCAGCATTCCTCTAGTTGCATTATTACCTCTTGCACTAAGATGGATGGGTACATAAATGTTTATGCTATTGCTTTCTTCATAGCACATGAATATACCCTCGCATGTGCGTAAAAATAGGGTGGTGCTTAACTTTTGCACAGGTGTATATATATATATATATATATATATATATATATATATATATATATATATATATATAAATAATATACTAACCATGCTGGGTAATATTTGCATGTATTGCGTGTGCTGCAAAGTGATTGTACAATACATGTATAACTGTAAGAAAACAATGACTGACAAATTGTTTTCAAAATGGGAATTACTGCACTTTATGTTGGAAAATGGCAAAATGAAAATGTGACGGGTTGACCCTTTAACCCGTGAATTTGTTTTTAAAAATTTCAATTTTCTCATAGAAAATCTCCATTTGCAGACCAAGAGAAGACTATTTTTGAAAATTTACCACTGGAATGACTGGCTCGGTTATCGAGCCAGTCATTCCAATAGTAAATTTTCAAAAATAGTCTTATCTTGGTCTGCAAATGGGCATTTCTCAAGACCACTACAAAAGCCGTTTTTGGCTGATATGAGTGTTAAAGTGTTAAAAAGGGTGAAAAAGCTAATTTTTATGTTGACTAAAAAATAAAAACTGAACTTAATATTTTGAAAGTAATTGGATTGAAGACTAACAACTTTCAATCAAATTCCTTTCAAAATACATGTACTCATCAAGATTTTAACAGAGAACTTGTTTGTGTCATCTAGCGAAAATGTGCTTGACATACAGGCCATTGCCCTTCTAGTATTTCATTATTCATAACTTATGAGATGGCCTGATGTATTTTGTAGAAGTACTTCATCTTTGTTTTACAATTCTTGCAGAAATGTTGAGACAGTGATGAAGAAGTTGATCACATGTTGTGGAAGGTTGGTGCTTAATCTACATGCACACACATTGAACATCACTACCTTTCCACACTATTCTGTAGACTTGAGGCCCTGAAATTAAGGAAGAGTTAATAGAGGGAGTGAAGGAGACTAGTAGAAATTTTGCCATGATTAGTATAGTAACCTAATCAGCATGATATATAGTTGGCAAGTACAATCTATAGCCGGCTCCTAGACGTTACATGGATGCTATATGATAGGTACCAGGAATCGAAGTGTGCATTTGCCCTGTTGCCCGGGGCAACCTGATTTTCAAAATGGTAACTAAACTTGGCTGTTAATGGTACACAGGGCAACCATGATAAATACTCAGACTAATAGTAGTATACCGTGTTTTTGATACCTACTGACTAACACTTCGTTTTAAGTCATTTATTAGCTCACCTGGCCTGAAAGGCCAAGTGAGCTTATGCCATGGCGACCGTCCATCCGTCGTACGTCAACTTTTCCTTAAAATGACTTCTCAAGAACTGCTTGGCTGATTATAATTATATTTGGCAGGAAGTATACTTAGGGCATAGGGATCAAAGTTTGTCCAAATGAAGCTGATTGGCCAATTTGGCCGGTGGCCGTCTTGGATTTTGGCCGATTTTTAGAAACGTCTTTAAAAATCTCCGAAGCCGCTTAATGGATTGAAGCAAACCTCATAGAGAATATGATGTAGAGCAAGAGCTAAACCAAGTTTGTTCAAGGGAACTTGATTGGTCAAATGGTTTGGTGGCCATCTTGGTTGACCTAGTTTTAGCAAAAATGACTTCTCCGGAACAACTGAAGGGATCAGGCCGATATTTAGCAGATATGATTAAGGACTAAGGGCCAGTAAAGTTTGTTCAAGAGAAGTTGGTCCGGCAAAAAACATGGCCGCTGTGGTCCAATCAAAATATAGCATGTTTGGTGGCCATATTGGATTTTTTTATTTGATGGAGTTTGAGGCCGAAATTGGTTTTATGTAGTTATTTGGGTATTCTGATCTCAAATTTTCAATTTTCAAAACTGTCGGATAAATGGTTTGGATCATTTTCCTGCTGAAAGCTCCCATACTAAAGCAATGGGAAATTTAAAATGTTTTCTTCTCGAGAACTAATGGGCCGATTTCAATTATATGAGGCAGGAAGCATCCTTAGGGCATAGAGATTCCATTTTGTTCAAACGAAGCCGATCAACCAATTTGGCCGGCGGCCATCTTAGCTTTCGTCTGATTTTTAGAAATGTCTTTAAAAATCTCCAAAACCGTTTGAAGGATCAATTCAGACCTCAGGAAATATGATTTAGGTCAAGAGCTGACCCAAGTTTGTTCAAGCGAACTTGATTGACCAAATGGGTCAGTGGCCATCTTGGATGACCTTGTTTTCGCAAAAACAACTTTTTCCCCAGAACCGCTGATGCGATCAGGCCAAAATTTGTGATATATGATTAGGAAGTAAGGGCCATTAAAGTTTGTTCAAGAGAAGTTGATCAGTCAAAAAACCTGTCTGCCATGGACCAATCAATATATTGTGTGTTTGGCAGCCATATTTGATTTTTTTATTTTATGGATTTTGAGGCCCAAATTGTATTTTTATAGGTTTTTTGTGTGTTCTGATCTCAAATTTGCCATTTTCGAGACTGTCGGATGAATGGTTTAGCGGCCATCTTGGATCATTTACATGCCAAAATCTCCCATACTAAAGCAATGGGAAATTTAAAATGTATTCTCTTGGCATTTTGGATTTTGGTCAATTTTTTGAAATGTAAAAATTTTCTTCTCCAAAACCGCATCAATTCAAAATGCATGAAATATCATCTAGGGCAAGAGCTGTACCAAGTTTGTTCAAGGGAACTTGATTGGCCAAATATTTTGGTGGCCATCTTCGATAACCTATTTATGGCCAAAACAACTCCAGAACCACTGAGCGGATTGGGCCGAAATTTGGGAGACATGATTAGGCACTGAGTGCCATTAAAGTTTTTTCAAGGGAAAGATCTAAGTCAGAAACATGGCTGCAGTGGACCAATCAAAATGTAGCGTGTTTGGCAGCCATATTGGACCTGCAAAAATGTCCGCAAACTCATTTAAAAGACTACTCCTAAACCACCCACCAACAATTTTGACAAAAATGCCTAGTGCCCCAGGTGAGCGACACAGGCCCCTTGGGCCTCTTGTTTATTTAATTATTAGAAAGAGTAACCAGTATGCTTAATGCCATTTCTCAATAATCCTCTTTTTTATTTAATTATTAGAAAGAGTAACCAGTATGCTTAATGCCATTTCTCAATAATTGTGGCCATTCTTCAGAATTTACTTGACAAAGCAACAGTGATTCTAATTGTCTTTGTCATTTAGCTTAACATATACGGTCAACCTCAATCTGCGGCGGGCAACCTGAAAATGCATGAAATGACATCATACGTTGCCCTGTTGGCAACTACATCTTTTCATTTATTTCTAACCCTTGGTACTGTTCTCCAGCAAACAAAGCCATGTACAGGAATCTAGTTGTAGCTATGCCCCGCCCATTTCTAGATAAGCTCCGCCCACTTTTAACTCGTGTTGGAATCAATTTAAAACTAAATGAATCCCGACTTCCCATGAATATTCTGTACCTAATTCAACTGGAAGATGTTGCTGCCGATATATAGTATTGCAACAAGAGTTACCAGTCAAATTATTTTCAAAAAATTAATCGGAATGTTTATTAAATTGTATCATAGACATACAATTCATACACTTTTGTGATGGATCATTACCACTTTTGTGAGAGACCTATGTAATTTTGTTTGAGACGTCGGCTAACAGACCTGTTCAAATGTAATTTAATCATTTTCCATTGCAGTGTGAGGGTAGCTAATGACAAACCAATCTGACAGGATAACCATGCCTTTGATACTTTGATATACTCATCTTTTTATTCCTTTGTCTGATTTTTTCAAGAAAATTTTAATCTTTTCATAGGTTATATAGAGCCACTCAGGCGTTCCAGCACTTGGCAAATTGTCAAAAATAGACATCTATCTGTCCTGCAAATGGACATTTCTTAAGATCCATGCAGAGGTATTTTTTGGCCGGCTTGCCCATTAACTGTCTACATGTAACTGCCACAAGCCACCAGACAATAATTTCAAAGTGCAATAACTGGGTCTGCTGAATATTTTGAAAACAAATTGACCGAAAGTTGTTGGTTGCTTAGCCACCAACAACTTTCAGTCAAATAGTTTTTCAAAATATTCAATACATCCACAGTTAAACCCAAGGGAAAATATAGTCTGCAGAAATTGAGCAGGTAGACGGTTAGTTGAAATTTTGTTTTAATACAGTGAGTGCTAGTACATGTATATAAAGATTAACATATTCTACTTCATTTTTTTCTGTTTCGTTAAAAGATTTTTCTCAGTGGAATCAACACAAGAAATGCTAGATGAATGGCGTCCACTGCTCTGTCCATTTGATGTGACAATCATCAAAGGTTTGGGATACTTCGACAACTTTCTCGTCACTAACCTGCCAGTTGAACATCATGAGAAAGGGTTCAAGTAATTGTTTTCTTTATTTACACATATTTGGATGCAGTCCTACTGTTTTACTGGTCTGCATGACTACCCTGTATGTCCAGGGACTTTAGCCTATTGTCCCTAAGTACCCTTTGTGGAAATGACCTCTGGTGAGTAAATGGTCTTAGCTCACCTCTGCAAAATACTGGTTTAAAGGTGAATATTCACACCAGATGTTTGAAAATAAAAACTTTTAAATTGTATTCTTTTATAGGCTTAAATTATGTGTCTATATGTAATAAAACGAAATAAATCTTAACATATGATGATTTCATTCCATATAAATTAATATAATTTTTTAAATTGCCAAATTGAAATAGAGGCTCATGCCTCTATTTTAATTTCGCAACTTAAAAAATTATATTAATTTAGATTGAATGAAATCATCATGTTAAGTTGTTACTACATTACAACCTACCTCCTTGCATTACTATTGCTCTTTCCTTCTCTGAAGGGAAGCGTAGTGGGATGAATTTTTTACAGCCAATGTTTGCTGGGTATTGTGGTTACAGAGTGACTGAAGGCTTCTTCAGGTATCTCCGTACTCTCTCTAATGATGAGATCCATAGTAATTCACTTGAATACTACATACAATGACAGCCTCATTGGCTGATAGCTATCACATGACCTTGTTGGTAGCAACCACGACTTATTTCCGTTTCCTATTGTTGAAGGAAAGAAGAGTGTATACAAATTTTTATAGCCAATTTAAAAGTTATTTTCTAACCTTTGGAATTGCTGTGGATAGAAGAAAGTCATAAGGATCATCAAGATGTCGGACAAGCATAAAAAACCTCCCAAGATAAGTGGTTGTAGGTTCTGGTGCATTAATAATGATTTGTAAGATCATTTCTAATTTCGTGGTAGGCGTGATGGAGCATGAATCTGCGATATCTCAGTAACAAACTCTCAAAGTAAACCAAAATCATTTTAAAATTAGAGATCGGTAGGGTCTCTATCAATAAATCTTGGGATTAGCGCTGGCTAATCCTGAGTCATAGTTGGAGATTTACTATATCAAATCTCTGTTTTTACGATTCAGATTTGAAAAAGTCTCCGAAGAGGTCCAAGGAGAAGGTCAAAGAAAAGAATCATTCTATCAGATGTCCTTCTGGAAGTTGCCATAGATTCATAAAATCGGAACACGCCGGACATGTGTGTTCGGTTTATCCTCTCTCAGGCCGGATCGGGTCGTAAGTCGGTCCTGTTTTTCACCATTCATCATTCCGCATCCTGCACCTGAGTGGGTCGTAAGTCGGTCCTGCTTCTCACCATCTATCACTGCCAATGCAATTGATCTCACATCTATTGACTTCTACCAAGCCAGTTTCATCATCTTATGTTGTAAGTGCCGGCCTCGGCCCCGGCCCGTGTCTTTCCATGTCCGGGTTCACACCTATCAGGCTCCGGCTCCGGGACGGGGCCGGTCATTCTGGATTATCAATTTCCCCGATATGGCAGCCGGATGTTGGCCGGCTTCGGTTTCCGATCTTATCTGTGGGGTTGGACCCAGACTTTTGTCTGGCCACTGGAGAGACTTCGGGTTTTGAGTTCTTGCCGGCCCCAGGTCTTTTCCTGGGTCCGGGTCCACACCTCTGGTCAGTCCTATGGTTTCTTCATGTAGGCTCCTTATTAGGTCCGGGGCGAGGTTTGGGCTTTTTTTGGCGTGTCAGATTCTATCCGTTTTTTCCAACTAATTTTGGTCCGTAGCCTTGTGATTTTATTTCGGTCAAATTATTTTCTAAATCAAGTCCATCTCTCCCTACGCCTGCTGCTAACTCGGTGATTCAGCCAGATGTGCATGTGGGGAATAACCTGCTATAAAGACCACCTACCTGCCTTTAGAGACCATTTATTCAAATTGTATTTAAACCTCTAGTAACCGCCTGACTGAGTTTTTGCAGACGACATATTCCAAAGGTTATATCTCTGAACCTGATAAATATTTTGAAAACAATTGAACTGAAAGTTGTTGGTGGCTAAGCCGCCAACAACTTTCAGTCGAATTGTTTTCAAAATATTCAACTTTTGAAAATTGAAATTATTGGCTGCACCGGCTTACAGCAGTGAGACAGTTAAGAAACCAGCTGTTGTTAGCACTGATATCATCTATTTTCACTTAAACATTGTTCAAAATCACTAATGCAAAAAAATCAGTCCAGAGATTGTTGTCAATATCTCGAAAACTAAATCATTTGACTGAAAGTCATTGGAAGTGACACTGATGGATGTAAAACTTAAGTAAGATTAGTTGAAATGTCAATGTTCCAGGTGAGCGATACAGGCCCATTGGGCCTCTTGTTTATACATGATATCATATTATGGAAAGGTTCCTCTGGTCTCTGCTTTTTCCCACGTGGGGGGTCACTTTCGATCTCTCTCAGGGGAAGTTATTTCCCTCCCTCCCAATGTGCAGATATTGGTATCCACAATGCAACCTCTCAAGGTAGGCCAGTTAGTTTCAGCCAGATCTTTCCTCAGAATCATAGACCTCATGGTTTCGGTAGAGAAAGTGATTCCTTGGACTCCTCTTATGAGAAGACCCTTCCAGTTCTATCTTATGACCCACTGGAATCAGTCTAGATTTCTGGATCATTGGATTCTCATCAATCTTCAACTCGTGAACCATTTCCGGTTTTGGAAAGACGGTCAATCCCTGTTATAAGGGGTCCCTCTTCATCCACCATCTCCTCAGGCCATCTTTTTCACGGATTCATCCCTGGAAGGATGGGGCTTCATCTGGGATTCCAAGAAGATTTCAGGATTCTGGTTCCTTAGAGAATCTTCCTATCATGTCAACCTTTTAGAACTGGGGACGGTTTTCCATGCCCTAGTTCATTGGGAACCCCTGATTCTCGGTCTTTCAATCTTTATCCGATCAGACAATGTTACAGTAGTTTCATTCTTCACTCATCAGGGTGTGGGTGTGTGTGTCCAGATCGCTTATGGCAAGAACAGAAAGATATCCACCTTCATATCTCCCTTCTCTTTCAGTAGACCCTCTAGCTCAGTCCATATCTCCCTTTCCGGAAGTCAGGGCTCTTTCAGTAGACACTCTAGCTCAGTCTTGGGACAACATGTTCGCTTATGCTTTTTCCCCTAGGATTCTTATTCCTCTGGTACTCTGAAAGATCAGGCAACATCCTTGTGTGGTCCTGTTAATAGCTCCATTTTGGCCGACATAATCCTGGTTTCCAGATCTCCTGGACTTTCTTGTAGATCTCCCTCTGTTGCTTCCTGTCTCCCACAATCTATTGTCCCAGAACAGAGGCAGGATTCTCCATCAGAATCCAGAAATCTTTCGCCTATCAGTCTGGAAGTTGTCGAGTTGCCCCTTACTTCATCAATCTTTTCAGTCAGATCTCAGGAACTTTTGGAGAAATCCCTCAGAACTTCCACTCAAAACATTTATAAGGCTCGATTTGATTTTTTCAAAAAATGGTATTCAGACCTTTCTATCCTGCCCTCTGATGCCTCTGTGATTCAGGTCACAGATTTTCGGGTTTCCTTTTCAATCAGAAAAAGCTCTCAGTTAACACTGTCAGTTCCTATCGATTTGGTCTGAACTTTGGAATTTGGTCAACTTATCTTGAGATCGTGCATACAGGTTAAGCAACATGTACTTGTACTTGGCCTTTGTTAACCAAACTTGTTTATATAACATTATTACTGTATTGATATCAATGCTGCAATGCATGTGCAAACTTTTAGCTTGTCTGGTCGGAGAACCGATATAAAAATAAGATTATAATCTAGCAGGAATATTTGTCTTGAGAAATGGCCATGTGCAGACCAAGAGAAGACTATTTTTGAAAATTTACCACTAATGACTGGCTCGATAACTAAGCCAGTCATTCCAGAGGTAAATTTTCAAAAATTGTCTTCTCTTGGTCTGCAAATGGACATTTTCTATGAGAAAATTGAAATTTTCTTGAGTCTGATTGAGCAAATTTGAGTGTTAAAGGGTTAATGATAATATATTATTTGAATACATCTATATCACTATGCTTCTTTTGTTACAGACTGTGGCTCCAAGAAATGTTGGATCTCTGGGATTCTTTCCACGGCTTTCCGACATGGGAAAGCGTATGTATTTAATAGATATCTAATCAAATCTGTTAACTCTTTAACTCTTGAATTTGCTAAAAAAAAGAATTTCTCATAGAAAATGTACCTTTGCAGACCAACAGAAGACTGTTTGTGAAAATTTACCACTGGAATGACTGGCTCGGTTATCGAGTCAGTCATTCCAGTGGCAAATTAAAAAAAATAGTCTTCTTTGTCTGCAAATGAACATTTCTCAAGACCACTGCAGAAGCCATTTTGGGCTGATATGAGTGTTAAAGGGTTAAACTATATTTTACAATAATTCAAATAGCCATTAGTTTTAGAAACTATTAGCAAGTTTAGTTTTGTGTCACAGTAATATAATAATTGCTACTTTTCCAGGCTAGTGACACAGACCCCTGGGCATCTTGCTAGCAATAGTGGAGGGAAATATATATATATATATATATATATATATATATATATATATATATATATATATATATATATATTACATTATTGTACACCTGTGTGGCATATATTTTATTAATATGATTATGTGCATATTACCATGGTGTAGAAAAGAAAAAAAGGATCTTGAACGAGATCCCATTCATATCACTTATCAACCAAGTTGAAAATTACCACTTGAGTGCGAGGTGATAATTTTCGACGAGGTTGATAATAGTGATATTAATTAACTGTCTCGCTGCTGCAAGCCACCAAACAAGAATTTCAATGAGCAAAACCTCTTGACTTGTTGTATAATTTGAAAACAATTTTAATGAATGTTGTTGACAGCTTTCAGTCAAATTCTTTTCAAAATATTTAGCCGGTCCAGAGATATAGCCACTGGAATATGTCCCCTACACAAACTTAGCAGTCAGACGGTTAAATGGGATGAGTTTGAGATTCTATAAATCATGTACATGTAGGCTGAAGTTTTGAAATTTTCCAATAACATTGATCCCTTTAACGGTAGGTTAGCTCTTCCATTAGTGTACTACTGTACAATTATCAACGGTGGCTGATCACACCCTGACAGCTAACACAAGTTTATTTACTTACAAAGCAGTAACTAACATGACGAACAATATGCATTGACAAAATATAGTATATACTATGGGATGTCACTAGCACTCGACTTTGGTATAACAATACATGTATCCAATGCCGCGAGGACATCCATATTCTGATTGGTCAACAAAAACCTACTTTCCCAAGCTGATAACCAATGAAAATACTTTGCTGCATTATTAGGTGTGTTCATATTGTTAATATGGAATCGGCTAATAACCTTTGTTTATAGGATATATCAGTTTATGGTAGGTGACATTCTTGTCAGTTGCTCACCGAGCATGCTATATATATGTATTGCCAATCATAGATCATGTAGGACCTAGCACTAAGATTTAACCAATGAGTCAGGATATATATCTGGTACTACTTCCACTTGTAACCTCACAATAGATTGTTGGATAATATTCATGGCATGATGGGGAACCTGAGTCTGCTCCAAAAGTTTCAATCACCAAAGTAGTGGTGATATTCAAAAGTTGCAAAAATCTGTTGAACAGTGGTCTTGATAACTGGCCTTGTGATTAGCGAGCCATTCATTCCAGATTTTGCAACATTTTATACTGTTGGTGTCCAACTAGACAATGATGATGCAAAGATTTGATTTACCTTGACCAATCTTGACCAAGAAATGGTTAATTTGTGATTGAATTAAATGTAATATTTGCTGTGTTTATAGAGCTTGATGTGTCTGTTCTCAAGACTGGCCGTGGACAACATTGGATATATTGACTGGAATCCATATATCCCAAAGGTGATTTATGCACTGAACAATACTACATTCATCTGTTATACATCTCTGCATGTGCATGCTGTACAGTAAACCTATTAATTATGTCAAATTTCAAATTGAATTGGATTTTGTATGTAGACTTGTATTGAGGGATGGGACCCTTGGACCTGCTTCCTATTACTTGGACCTGAGCAGCTCAGTGTAATTTCCAGCTTTTTACATATAAATAAATGACCAACAATTTAATATATGATTCGCAATATTTAGTTTCTAAATATTCCATAGTTAGTTTTCAGTAACACTATTACCGATTTGTATATATATCCCAACCAATGTCACTCCATCCACAAAAACTTCCTCGGACATTGGGACACATGAAATATTGATACATCAGGATTTTTATGTACATTTTATCGCCATACTGTGTAAGGCAATATCAGGCACAAATACGTACATGTAAGTAAGGTTGGGCGATATTGCTCAAGGCATGACGATATCGATATCTCATTAAAATATCTCATATCTCATTAAAATACCGCGGTATCCCGATATATCGTCATTTGAGTGGGGTGTGGAGTTAGGGTATGAACATAGAATAGCATGTATTTCAAATTGGTGGTGTCTACAAGTTATTTTCATTAAATTTGTTGCATTGAAACCGTAAATTGAGATCGCCATGATTGCCATTTCCGCATATTTAATACATGAAATTCCACACTTTGACACCCTTCAATATACAGTTTAAAGCAACGAATGTAATGCAACTGACCGTATTCATCACAAATAAGAAAAATAAAGGATTTTCTTCTGGTCTTGTGTTGCATTTTGTGTTATCTTTACCTCATGACACCTGTCAAAAGATTGAGCAAGGAACACGCATTAACTTCATTGCGCAGACAGGAATTCCGCAGAGCGAAATCTGATTGGCCGCTGTATCATACTTGAGCCAATCGGAAGTCACACTGCAGAATTCCGACAGCTGTTATCACGCCCACCGCTAGCGTAGACGATGCAAATTAATAAAATAACACCGCATGATTTTGAACGAGAACCAGCGTGAAGACTGGAAACAATTACCGGTATATCAGATTTTATTTGGGCTGTAATATTAAATACTAATTTGCCACATTGTAGACCTATTCAAATTCGCTCACTACTTAGCGGTCCTATCCATTGATCTCAAGGCGTAGCCGGGATGTGTGAAATTAACCCAGTTAACACTGCAACCGAAACTGCCACAACAGATCGAAGACTGGAAATAATTAGGCCTAAATTATTTATTTTAAGGCTGTTTCTCACTTAGAATAAATCTGTAATGTTATATGTGGAATGATTTTGATCTGATTAAAAATGCTAAATATATTGTATAAAGTTACATAAAAACTTATAACGGTAAAGCAAGAGATTAACTTCCCACTCACCCACCGTTCCAAGCTGTGGTATTTATAAGGGATTAAGTGTGTGTGGTTTCCTATCGACCTAAAAAGTTTTAAAGTTTAAATCTTTCACGGTCAGAAGAATGTTTAACCATGCAGATCAATGACTAATGGATAAATAGCTTGCCCTGTAGTAATGACGTCATCAGATTGGAATGTGGGTAGGGCAAATGGTATTCCCCACTGACTAACACTCAGAATGAGGCAAGAAAAAACATGTCGTCGTCTATTTATGTAATTATGAAAAGTGAACTACAAAGGATTATTTTGTACTTTAAATCATTTTATTAGCGCAAACAAACCATGAATTAAATGAACACAGATTATTTTGGAGTTTATTAAGTTTTTATTACCTTAGACAAAGACTGGATTATTACGTAGACTATTACTGGACCGAATAAAGGTAAGAGTATGACATTTCTAACTTAGTTATTTATATTATGCTCACAGTTAAGTGCCATATCGTCCTGTCGGTATTGACGATATTTACAATTTTTCGAAATTATGACGATTTCGGTATCAGTATTCGGTATATCGCGGTATTGACGATAATATCGAAAAATCGCCCAACCCTACATGTAAGGATAGTCTCTAGTGAAAGGGAAATCAGTTACAAGCCTACTCCTTATATGAACCACTTCGCCAATTTCAAGAAACCTCGGCTGGAAGGACCCTAGAGTGGTATGTTTCAGAATTTGTATACAGAATTTTGATTGGTAAATATTTTCAGTGGCCATCTTGAATTTTCCAAAAAAATGTTGAGAAATTGTTTAAATAGCTAGGCCTCATTAACTGCTTGGTCAATTTCAACCGGACTTGGCTGGATCGATACTAGGCTGGTAGGTTTCAGAACATACACAGAATTTGTATTAGTCAATTTTTCTGCCGCCCATCTTGGATTGTTTTTTAAATTTAGGGAAATCAGTTAAAAGGATATGTGTCATTAAATACTTGTACGATTTCAAACAAACTCGGCTGGAAGGACCCATAGAGTTGTATGCTTCAGCACTTCTATACAGAATTTTGATTGCTTAATTTGTTCGGCAACTATCTTGAATTTTCTGAAAAATAGCTGGAAATCGTTTAAAATGCTACATGTACTCATCATTAACTGCTTTGAGTGATTTGAATCAGACATGGATGGAAGTACGCTAGGGCGGTAGGCTTGTATACAGAATCTTGATTAGTCAATTTTTCTGGTGGCCATCTTGGATTTTCCCAAAATGTTAGGAAATCAGTTAAAAGGCATTAACTGCTTGGCCAATTTTAGCCAAACTCAGACGGAAGGACCCTGGGTTTGTACGCTTCAGAACTTGTATACAGATTTTTACTGCTTGATTTTTTGGGTGGCTATCTTGGATTGCTGAATATTATCCATCATGCCTATTTAAATGTGAATGGTTCAAATGATATTGGATCAGGCGAGTGTCACCGTCCCAAGTCACAGGCCCTTGGGCCTCTTGTTTGTGATTATTGCGATATTGCTGACCGATTCGCTATTGGATTGTATTATTCGACCGATTATCGCCCTAATGGTATAAAAAGGCTAATTGTTTGTAGAAAGGCAGGGGTACATTTTGGAAACAATGTTTGCTGAAACCTGTTGAGCACTGTCATCAGCAGTTTACAGCAACAACTGAATTGAATTTGGAATCAAAGATTTTTGTGCTTTATGCGCTAATTCAATGATCATTGCTTCAATTTGACTTAAACTCTTAGATTAGATGCCAGTCGAACTTGAAATATGTAACTATCTAGTTATTCCATCGTTGGCCAAGCTCGGTTGCAAATAGTTAATGAAAAATTCCATAAATTAAAAACTGAGTATAGGTCTTGCTTGTCTGAGAAGGCCTTACTGTATTTGTGGATGTTTGGAGACTGTTCTGTTTGCCTCTACAGATCTTCACAAGGATACTAAGGAGCCTTAACCTGCCTGTGGGAAGTCAGAACATGCAAGTAAGGAGGCTACATAATGTCTATGAAACTGTTACTATATCAGCGTGGATTACCTCAATGTTGGTAAGTTTTAGCTGTTATCCACAATTAGCTTGACAAATATAGTATCAATGTGTGCGTGCACGGGCGGGTGTACATGGGCGGGTTGGCAGGAGGGCGTGCACAGCATGGAGGTTTCTTGTCCACGCGCTGTCATGTTTAGTTGTACTAAGCATTGTTTACAAGTGGTTTCTATATGGTAGTACCTATTCGTTTTTAAAGCGATGCTAATCTCATCTCAAATGTTGTATTGCACTGATAGGATATGGTTTATAGATTCCATATCATTCATATCCTGTCATTCCCTGATCTGTATCGCAATTATCTGTTTTGTAATATCGAGTAAATGTTGAACAGTGATCAACACCATTTTGTCTCCTCAAGCTATTGTGTGTGATGTCATGTACGCTCCAATGCATCACATTCTTTATTATGTAATGCTCATCCCATTGAATGTTTTGAAACTAATTTGACTGGCAGCAACAACCTCCAATCAAATTGGGTTAAAACTATTCAACAGCTTACCTGTAGGATTGCTTCTATACCACATTGCCAAACTATAGCTGGCGCCTCTATGACTGAGCATATATACCGAGGCAGACATACTAGGGTTTTTCTGATTGGTTGAAAAGTAAATCATGACAGCCATCATAGGTTGGAGAAATGTACCAACATTTAACTACTAAATCCTGAATATCTTTCCTTAGCGGCGTGATAAAAAGCTTTAAAAATCTGGATAGTTTATGACCGGCGTGTTAGATCACCTGAATAGCTATCGAGAGATGGGATTAGTTATCCTTTAAAGAGTCTTGCTCATATATATGTAGTTGCTGTCTAAGACTAAAAAATACTAATGTATGATGATAATTACTTTTACTGGACATTCAACTTGTTATCTCTGAAGTCTGTTTTAATTGCTGAATTTATTGTTATTACTTTGTATATGCTGGGAGCCCTAGCATAATTGTCACATATGTCCATCTGTATGTCTGTATGTCTGTCCATCTACAATATCTTGTAAACAGGATATATCATACAGAACAAGTTGAGATATTTTAATGAAACCTGAATATGCCTTCCTTTGTAATGTTCTGAAGTGCTTTTTGAAGGATAAAAATTGCTTTATTTGGCTCAAATGAAACCATCCTATGCCATGGCGACCAGCCATAATGTCAATTCTTTCTTTAACCCTTACTATTCTGATGTAAATATTGTATCTTTTACTGTGTTAATAGCAAAGAAACTGATGTACATTTTTTCAACAATTTTTGTGGACAATATACGAACATTGGATCCAGGCGGATGTACTATGTGCAAGATCTCCAGGGCTTTCATGTTCTTTAACCCGTTAATAGCTTAATTTGGTCAAGAAAATTAAAATATTTGCTTATTGAATGTCCATTTGCAGGCCAAGAGAAGACTATTTTTGAAATTGTACCACTGGAATGAATGGCTCGGTTATGGAGCCAGCCATTCCAGGGATAAATTTTCAAAAAACTCTTCTCTTAGCATGAAATTTACATTTCTCAAGATCACTGTAGATGCCAGTTTTGGCCATCGCGTCATGAAAGGGTTAAGTACATCATTATATAAAATGTTATATTTTGGCATACAGGGAGGAGAAAGCTGTGCCCAGGAGCATGTCACCAAACTGTTTCAGTCGATTCAGTCATTTTATCATCCATCAAATTTCGGTCACTGGAATGTAAGTACATAGCTCCATATATATCCTTATTGTTATTACAGATCACTCAAAATAATAACTAGTGGCTGCCAGAATTGTCTTTATCCGCAAATATATTGAATTATATTATTTTATGCCAACAGACTAGTCTAACCAAGCTTTTGATGGAGCTGCCACATGCTGTTGTAAAGCGTGTTCATAGGTATGGCTAATATATATATATATATAGATGTGTGTTACACCTGTGATGCACATGTTTAACCACGTAATACTTTTCTTAAGCGAGAAAACAATTTTTGAAAATGTACGACTGGAATTCCTGGCTCGATCACTGAGCCAGTCATTCCAATCATTAATTTTCAAAAATTGTCTGCTTAGCCTGCAAATGGACAGTCAATAAGCAAACATTTTGGTGTCACATTTCAAGGTACATGTAGCTATTATCCTATTTGATTCTATACGTGTATATAGTAGTATTTTGACGACTATTATTTCAGTCCATTTATACGTCAATATGGTCTAGCTCTATTCACTCTTTAAGCATGCCAAGGACAAGACTTAGATAGAGGATTTGAAACTCGGTACCATTTAATATCACTATTATCAACCGAGTCGAAAATTATCACATTGCACGAGGAATTGTTCAAATTGTCAAATTTTCCAATAAAGTCGATCCCTGAAACCCGTTTAATCGCACCATATTGCACCATATTGGTCCTTGTCATCGCTGTAATGCATCACTTGCTACGGTTTCTGATGAATGCACCACAGAAAATATTGACAAGCAAAACATCGTAATTCGAACTTGGTTTCTTTAACTTAAATCCAACTTAAAATTTCCATGTCTATCATTCAAATTTACAAACGTATTTCATAACTAAGTAAGTAGTATTTGTATTAAAAAATTTACATCAACAAAATAACCTATCCGTTTGTATTTACACTTACGCCGTTGTCGTCGCTAGGAAGCATTTGCGGTGTCACAGGGCATATGGAGCTATTGTGAGTTATCTAACAAATGAAAATATTTCTTATGCATTATATAACCAATGAAAATCCTTTGTTGAATATTACACGTGTGTACATATCAAGAAATATAAGCTTGCTGAAAGCTGTGTTTATTTGATAAATATCAATATCAAAGTAAGCAATTTCAAAGGTTATATCTTTTAAGACTGACTTTATCATGGAGGCAACCCAAATGTTGTATTATATGTTATGTGTGATGTCTGAAAAGGTAAATATTTGACAAACTTCTGAAAATAAATTTGCTTCAAGTACAAAGACCCTATACCTGATGAGTCACTTTTATGTGGGAAGGCTTATCAAACGCCAATAAACCTGGCCTTGAAGCTAGGCTTGTGCGATTATTGTGTTGAGTGATAGCGATCAATTATTTAAAAATAATCATGATTACTCGATTAATCAGCTTCGATACAAATTACCAAGACATAACAACAAAAGAATATCAATGACGAAAACAGCAATGGTGTTTGGAAAAGTACATTTTCAGTGCAAGAGAAGACTACTTTTGAAAATGTATCACTAGAATGCCTGGCTCGATTCTCGAGCCAAGCATTCCAGTAATACAGTTTCAAAAATATTCTTCTTTTGCCGTGCAAATTGACATACATTTACTAAGCAAAATGGCATTTTTCATGCCCGATCGCATTAAAAAGTAATTGAAAGTTAGGTTTTGAAATATTTTATGCAATAGAAAATATTCACGATTATTTGATTATTTAATTTTTAATCATATAAATTCACGATTTAAAACATAATCGTGATTTTCTATTTAATCACGTAATTGCGCGCAAGCCTGCTTGAAGTCTTCCGACTTCAAATACTATTATCTTTACTAACCCTTTAACCCTTTAATGACGAAATTTGATCAGAAAAATTTAAATTTTCTCTTAGAAAATAAAATTTCCATTTGCAGGACAAGAGATTATTCTTGGAAATTTACGACTAGCTCAGTTATCAAGCCAATCATTCCAGTGGTCAAATTAAAAAAAAAATTGACCTGCAGATGGAAATTTCTCAAGACAACTTCATGGGTCAGTTTGGGTCAGCTTAGGCATGAAAGGGTTAACGGTCAAAACTGATCAAGCAAAAATTGAAATTTTTAATTAGTGAATATATCCATTTACAGGCCAAGAGAGACGGTTTTTGAAAATTTACCATTGGAATGACTGGCTCGTTTATCGTGACTGGCTCGTTTATCGAGCCAATCTAGTGGTAAATTCTCAAAGATAGATTTCTCTTGGCATCTAAATAGCCAGTTCCAGGATGACTATAAATGTCAGTTGTGGCCATTAAAGGGTTAAAAAATAATAGTTATTGTAGTGAATTATGAATTTTCAGAGAACGTTATAGCACATTCGAGCGTGACGTACCGATTCCAGATTCTGCTAAACTAACAGATGCGGATATCACAGCTTTTGTAGAAAGCCTGAAATCAGTAGTTTTGCTGGCCATGTTCAGTAAAAGTGACACTATGGATATTGCCATGTCCTTGAAATATTTGGCTGAGCTCAGGCCTGAGATAGTTGTCCCACCACTATTAGAAAGGTAAGATTTAAAATAGAATCTCTGATGAACAGTTTGCTAAGATAATACATTGTAGCTGACGTGTTCTGTGAATTTCACTGAACTTTTGGCCACAAATGATCATGAGGAATAGATCTACATGTATCGTGTTTGATAATAATTGTAGTCATTTGTTCTGAGAAACTCGCCGTGTGTGCTGAACAAAGCTAACAGCTTAGCTGAAATATTGATTAATCCAATGACAATGCACGGCGCTCACATAATTAAAAAAATGGCTCAAGCAGTTATAAATGATATTTTTTATAGAGGACAAATTAGTTGTGACATTATCATGACACTGTACTAAGAAGTAAGGCAATTGTGTGCGCTGAAGCACCGCACGTGCTATCAGCTTAACACACAATCTCTCGTACGTGATTGCTAAGCTGAAAGCTACCATAACCTTTTTGTATTATGGTTCTTTAATGCTGACCTTTTGAATGCAAAAGAGCAGGTATGGAAAATCACTGGGACTGGGAGTTGTTACTGCCTATAGCAGTGAATTCTAGACATCTCGTACCATCGCCAACTCGTACCAAGTCAACTTTTACCAGTTTTTGGACACCTCGTACCAGATTTTGAGACAACTCGTACCAAACCATGGTCAACCCGTACCAAAATTACTTCCATTATAAATATGGTACGAGTTAACCATGCTCTGGTATGAGTTGTCTCTGAACCTGGTACGAGTTGTCCATTGATTTTGGTGTGAGTTGACCATCCATTTGGTGCGAGTTGACTTAAAGCCTGGTACGAGTTGTCCATAGATTTTGGTATGACTTGGCCATCGCTTTTGTACGAGTTGACTTAAAATTCAGTACGAGCTGTCCAAATATTATAATAACACGCCTATGGCATATTGCACTTAGGGCAGGCGGTCCTATTTCTGCATAAATTAAAAAGGAAATAATCTTACATATGTGAGCAAAAGATCCAATTAGAACCAAATTTTATGAAAATAACACAGTCGAACATAAAGAAACTAAAGGCGATGTATGTCCCTACAAGCCTCTGGTAGCACAGGTTACTGGGCTAATACTGGGACACTGATCTGGTATTGGTTCAATACCGACCCTGTAACCGGCATTATCATAGTTATAATCCTATATGCCTCTAGTCTCCCCACTCGACACAGAGGTGATGAAAGGAATCTGCTAATTTCAATCTAAAGTTAGAGGCGTGGCTTCGTGCCGAAATTAAATTTCAGAGTGTCAGATTGAAGATCTGGCACGAGATGTATGCTATGCAATCAACGTGTATATGGCTCTACCCCACCCATGTTTCACCACCATATTGGCAATGCAATTTTCGCTGTCCCCGGGGATTGGGTATAGACACTAAGATGAAGTTACTGTCTTAGAAGCGCCCTCTCTAACAAGCGCCTATTTCTATTAAACCTTTCATGTCGAATCCGGCCGAAACTGACCTCTGCAATGGTCTTGAACAATGACCATCTACAGGCCAAGAGAATAGTATTTTTGAAAATTTACCTATGGAATGGCGGGCTCGATACCCGAGTCAGCTATTCCAGTGATAAGTATTCAAAAATAATCTATTGGCCTGCAAAGGGACATTCAATAAGCAAATATTTAGATTTTCTTGACCAAATTAAAAAAAAATATAAACTTAAAATAATATTAAGAAAATGTTGGCACAACTTTGACAAACATTTAGTATTTACCATTGTATTCTTAAAACATTTTACCCGTATGAATTTTTTTTTTAGCGATTTGAGATGCTGTTGACACAAGAGAGGTTAATACAATAATATTTCCAATATCAGCAAAAATTCTCCCGGATATTCTTGTAAAACCCTTTTTACATTTTTGCATTTGTTCGTTCGTTGGTTCATATGTATGTATGTATGTATGTATGTATGTGTGTGCGAGCGTGCATGCGAGTGTGTGGGCGTACCCCGGCCCACTTCACTGTGCCCCTCTGCCGATCCTCCTCCAACACGCCCAAAGTGTTGGCGGAGTTTAGATAGAGATGGTCGGGGAATAGCTAGAATTGTATCCTTGTATTAATGCCACATAATTTTAAAATGAGCTGCCTAGCTGTTCATGTATATAGTAACTAACTTGATCCAGCGTGTCTTTGTGTTCGTGTTTATTCACCATTTACTAATCAGCAATCACACTCTTTACAAAGCTTTAATATCTTTAGTTTTGTTTGAAACTTACTGGAGAAACTTATAAAAAAAATTTGATATGACGGGTGGGTCTTCGTATCAGATATTTTTATAGTTCAGAAAGTTATAGAGAACACAGACTCATCCCGATTGAGAGATGTAGCTTGAAACCTCTTGAAAACAAGACGGTTAATAAATTTATAGTGTGTCTATTCCAGTCTTAAAGCAACGATTCCATTAGTCTCTAACACACCCTATCACCCAGATGACATATACGGGGCGAGCGTAATAAATACTTGAAAAATGCGTACCAGATGGATGGTCAACTCATACCAATTATTCAGTGCTATATGTCTTGCAAACATGCTATTAAAATATTTGGACAGCTCGTAGGCCTGGCAACTCTTAGGCATACCCGATTTTAAGTCAACTCGTACCAAATCGATGGCCAAGTCGTATCAAAATGTATGGACAACTCATACCAATTTTTATACCCCGCCCAAAAAATTGGGGGGTGGGGCTATTATGTAATGGCGCCGTCCGTCCGGGCAGGCGGGTGGGCGGGCGGTCGGTCGGGCATGCGGGCGAGTTGTTTCCGGATGATAACTCCATTACCATTTGTCGGATCGCATTGAAACTTCATATGGTGGTGGGACTAGGCCTGGGGAAGAAACCTGTTGAAATCGACAATGAACCGAAATCCAAGATGGCCACCAGCCACCGGCGGCCATCTTGAAAATTGGTTTCTGGATGATAACTCAGTTACCGTTTGTCGGATCACATTGAAACATCATGGAGTGGTTGGACCAGGACTGGGGAAGAAACCTATCGAAATTGACAACAATCGGAATTCTAAGATGGCCACCAGCCACCGGTTGCCATCTTGAGAATTGGTTTCTGGATTATAACTCTGTTACCATTTATCGGATCGCTTTGAAACTTCATAGAGTGGTTGGACTAAGTCTGCGGAAGGAAGAAACCTATCGAAATCAATGCTGATTCGAAATCCAAGATGTCCACCAGCCACACGCGGCCATCTTGAAAATTGGTTTCCGGATGATAACTCCGTTACCGTTTATCGGATCGCTTTGAAACTTCATAGAGTGGTTGGACTAGGTCTGGGGAAGAAAGCTATCAAAATTGACAATGATCCGAAGTCCAAGATGGCCATCTTGAAAATTGATTTCCAGATGATAACTCCGTTACCGTTTATCGTATTGCTATGAAACTTCATAGGGTGGTTGGACTACGTCTGGGGAAGAAACCTATCGAGATTGACAATAATCCAGAATCCAACATGGCCGCCAGCCGCTGGTGGCCATCTTGAAAATTGGTTTCTGGATGATAACTCCGTTACCGTTTATCGGATCACTGAACCGTCATAGAGTGGTTGGACTATGTCTGAGGAAGAAACCTATCGAAATCGACAATGATCGGAAATCCAAGACGGCCGCCAGCCACCGGTAGCCATTAGAGCTGGGCGGTCTGACGGTAGTACTGTGAGGACCGCGGTATACCGTGAACCGATACCGTGACCGTTGACATTTCCAAATACCTTGAATACCGTCCATAATGTTTGAGCAATATTTGAGAAATATATTCATAAAATCTGACTTGACCAAGGGTAAATAAGTGCTAATAGTGCCAAAAATACAGGCATCCCTAACTATTAGCCAAGTTCAGGTGAAAGGGTTGTTGTAAAAACAAAGGTCAAGACGTCAATTACAAAATAATGACTGGCAGAATTGTATGTCAAACGTACGTCTTGAAAGTCTCACAGTAAAATTGCTTTATTTAAAACATCTAAACTCATTCTCTGGCCGTCCGCCGGTAGTAATTACACTATAATATATTCCCTATTCCCGTTTCTATTATTTGTAATTTATTACTCCAAGCATTTTGTCACCGAACAAACACGTTAGAATAACAAAATAACATACAAACTGCATGCTATTCAAACACAACAGCGATCTCGCAAAGACGTATCTGATTGGTTGTTCATGAACTAGACCGTGGGAAAATACATTACTATGCTGAATTTATCAATGAAAATTTACTAAAACGTAGTATTTCCTCGCGCCGTTTTGATCACGTGCTAATTTATTAACAATGAGCAGCGTTGAAGTCGTTATTTTTTATTTTTCTGCCTTGTTTTAAGAAATTTCTTTGCGTATTAAATCCAGTTTAAGTAACGACACCTAAAAATTATAGTATTTTAGTTTTTGTAATTCATTTTTCAACTGGCTACACGTCGGAAGTTCGTGGAAATAGCTTTTTACACGCATTGTTCACGTGAAGCATGGCGAGTAACGAGTCTGCACATCGGGTACTCGGTAATTATCAGAAGCTTTGGAATCAGCTATATTCAATGTCGCGTTATATGTATGTGTATAGGCCTGTTTTCGCGAGTAACAGAATATACGACTCCAACAGAAATAAAAGCGTACAACACTCACCCCATTTAAATAATCGCGGATTTTGTCTGGACTCTGTTTATCAAAGCGCTCGACTGCCAAAATAAAATTTACCGTTTGCTGGTCGCACGCATTAATAGCAAGAACAATCCAGATTGAAAATAGTGCACCCCAATGTCTCAAACAGCGGGTTATAGTTATAGAGTCGACGACACCCTTTGACCGATATTCCCGTGAATGATATTACGTCAATAAAAATAGTGACCTAATAAAATTGTGAAACTAAACAGTCGCAATAGCCATGTTTTTCTTCTCTAAATCAGGAAGCCGATTTATTTATTTTACCTATACTTACCGTTGATTGGAGATGGAAGTGAAAAGGAAATGGAAAAAATTGTTCTAATTTCGTGGCATGCCTCAAGCTCAGATAACGGTATACTGTGGTACCGTGGTATTTTTTCATGGTACCGGTACCATCATGTAAATATCAATACTGCCCAGCTCTAGTAGCCATCTTGAAAATTGGTTTCTGGATTATAACTCCGTTACCGTTTATCGGATCGCTTTGAAACTTCATAGAATGGTTGGACTAAGTCTGGGGAAGAAAGCTATCAAAATTGACAATGATCCGAAATCCAAGATGGCCGCCAGCCACAGGCGGCCATCTTGAAAATTGGTTTCCGGATGATAACTCCGTTACCGTTTATCGGATCGCTTTGAAACTTCATAGAGTGGTTGGACTAGGTCTGGGGAAGAAAGCTATCAAAATTGACAATGATCCGAAATCCAAGATGGCTACCGGTGGCCATCTTGAAAATTGATTTCCAGATGATAACTCCGTTATCGTTTATCGGATTGCTATGAAACTTCATAGGGTGGTTGGACTACGTCTGGGGAAGAAACCTATGGTTTCCAGATGATAACTCCATTACCGTTTATCGGATCACTTTGAACCTTCATAGAGTGGTTGGACTAGGTCTGAGGACGAAACCTATCGAAATTGACAATGATCCGAAATCCAAGATGGCCGCCAGCCACCGGTGGCCATCTTGAAAATTGGTTTCTAGATGATAACTCCGTTATCGTTTATCGGATCGCTATGAAACTTCATAGAGTGGTTGGACTACCTCTGGGGGAAAAACAATTGAAAGAAACCAATTGAAATTGACTATGATCCAAAATCCAAGATGGCCGCCAGCCACCGGCGACCATATTGAAAATTGTTTTCCGGATGATAACTCTGTTACCGTTTATCAGATTGCTTTGAAACTTAATAGGGTGGTTGGGCTAACACCCGGTAAGAAATTTATTGAAATAGAGGATGGTCCGAAATCCAATATGGCTGCCAGCAATAGAGGATGGTCCGAAATCCAAGATGGCTGCCAGCCACTGGTGGCCATCTTGAAAATTGGTTTCTGGATGATAATTCCGAAACTGTTCATCCGATCAGTTTGAAACTTTATAGGTTCACTGAACTCGGAAGAAACCTATTGAAATCTACATTGTTCCAAAATCCAATATGACCACCAATTTATGGCAGATATCTTGAAAATCACTTTCCATATGGTAACTAGTATCATTTGTTCGAATCTGGTTGAAACCTTTTTGGTTCATTGAATTACGTTTGAGGAAGAACTATAGCTTTTCTACCATCTACAGTCTGAGGAACAAACTTCTAAAATCTAGGATAAGCGAAAATCCAATATGTCTACCAAGCAAGAGCGCATACTTGTGTGACTAGCTTTCATTCCTGCATTCAGACATTTGATGGGTCAATTTGATCAGCCATCTTATAGACCAGTTTCAGAATGATAACTTGCTATGATGTGTCGGAAAAGTTTCCTGTGACATTATATATATATATATGTTAAAGTGTGCTATATGTCAACAGCTCTCGTTCTTTGGTTTGTCATCATGGCGGGGTATTATGCGCCGTTTGCGGAGCTCTTGTTTAAAAGTCAACTCGTACCAAATCGCTGGCCCAAGTCGTATCAAAATCTATGGGCAACTCATATCAGATTTCAAGTCAACTCGTACCAAAATCTATGGACACCTCGTACCAGGTTCAGAGACAACTCGTACCAGAACATAGACAACTCGTGCCATGTTTATAATCGAAGTAATGGTGGTACGAGTTGTCTCAAAATCTGGTACGAGGTGTCCAAAAACTGGTACAAGTTGACCATCCATTTGGTACGAGTTGACTTGGTACGAGTTGGTGATGGTATGAGATGTCCTGCACCCATAGCAGCAACACGTTTTTGTGAAATTCCAACAGCTTATATGACTGATAAAATTGAAATACTGAGACTTCGGTGTTCAAAGGGTTAAAGTGAAATGTTTTCACTGTATTAACCATTTAACCCGTAGATTTTCTCAAGAAAATTTCAATTTTCTCAAAGAAAATGTTCATTTGCAGACCAGAAGACTGATAAATTTTCAAAAATAGTCTCTTAATCTGCAAAATGACATTTTCTAGGACCATTGCAGAAGCTGTTTTTGGCCGATTTGTGTGTTAAAGGGTTAAAAAATTAAATCTAGTTTGTGACCATTTAGCGCTTGAATTGACTGCCTCAATTTCAAGACAACTATATATGAAAGCTGTTGAATATTTTGAAACTAATTTGGCTGGAATCTCCCTGTTAAATTAGATTCAACATAATCAAGAGATTACTCCTTACCTCAAAAGGAATTATTCATTTCTGGTTTATAAGTGTTAAAGAGATAATGTACAATTTATTATTTTACAGTACATACCCAGCCCTAGAGACGCTGACTGAGCCACATCGCCTTACTGCTTGCTTGAACTGTGTAGCTTCAGTAGCTCTACCCATGCTTCTAGGCAAAGACGCATACCCAGATGGTGCCACCCATGTCATACCATTGCTCAATCTGTGTCTTCCTGGCATAGACACTAATGACATTAGGAAATCTTTGGTATGTAGGCACATAGTCGCACACAGGATGCATAGTGCTATACATACTCTAATTGTACACCATACACACCATATGCTTTTTTTTGTTATCTCAATTGGGGAAAGGTTATACAATGGTACTCTGTCCGTCTGCCCACCCGCGCACCCACCTGCCAGCATGCAAGAGTGAATCTTGTCATCCTCTTTCCCCCCCCCATCCTAAGGTGTGGAAACCAATATATATATATATATATGCCATCACACCATAATATAATATGCGTAACTCATTAACAAATTTGTTTGGATTCCACCAAATGATTTCAGAGATCGATAGTGAGAGACAGAATCGTTATGATTTTTAATGTTTTGACCCCACACCCAGCCTCTAGGAGATGGAGTCATATATAGGTGTCATCCCAGAATCTTCAATCGTATGGATAATGCACATAACAAATTTGATTGAATTCCATCAAACTGTTTCAGAGAAGATAGCTAGATGGGCTAATGGATGGATAGATAGACTGATGGAGGCGATTGTAATATCCCCCCAAAATTTTCACGCGTTTGTGGATAAATATGGCCATCTTCAAAATTGGTTTCCATGCAATAACTCTGAGCAGCTCTGAGGAATTAAAGTGCTCATGTACCAATTATTAAACAGACAGTAAATAAATGATGAGAACAAACCACTATAAATGTGGCATAAAAGACTCAATTCACAGAAGCCGTTTTCCTTTTCACACTCAATATGTACACAGCCAGATAATTACATTTATTAAAAATAAAATTGATTATGAAACACAGGATATATGGTGACCTAAGAAAGAAGGGTAGAAAAAGTAAATGTTTTGTCACAATCCATATCAACATTTACTTTCTGTGGTTGTACTGTAGTGTACATGTAGTTTGTTGATAAATTATCGGATTTGAATGTATCAATGACCATGCCCGCCAAAATCAGCTGTTGCAGTCGTCGTGAGAAATGTTTATTTGCTGGCCACTCGTTAGCCAGTCATTTCAGTGATAAATTTCAAAAATAGTCTTCTTGGTCTGCAAATGGGCATTCACTAAGCAAAAACTTAAAATTTCTTAAGTATTAGATTCTTTGAGCACTTCTAGGATCATTTGCTTAAAGCTATCCGTAGAAGATATTTTCTAAGTACTGTGTTGTTTTCATATTGCAGGTAACATTTCAGTTGATATCAACATTTATAGCCTTAGTACCATTAGTAGACAGCTCTGACGCTTTGCATACAAGGAATGATCTGACAGATGTAAGTTTGCAATTACTTCTTAGTATTATTGTGTAAGAAACCTATCCATTCAGAAACTAAGTACATGTATATTCATTGAGTGTAGCAGTGTTTAATTTGAAACAAATTGGGTAGGTTCCTTATCTTCAAAAAAGCTTATAAAACCAGCCAAAATTTAACAATAATACACACTTAATGGATTTCTGGGACACCTTCCCAAACATTTGTGGGTTCCAAGATGCATTATGGGTGTATATACCCTCAAAAGGACCCTTATGAGAATCACTAGAGGATAGTATGGGAAGGATCTGTATCAATATTGGTAAAAATGTAAAATCCCATATATACCAGGGCTGTAGCAATACACAATATATATTGTTGATCGCAATATTAGTCCTGACAATATGCCTATCATAAGATGAACTACATGTATGATAGCTTATTTTAGTCCCAGATTAAAGTTAAACAACCTTTTTCATTCCGGCATTTCTCCGATTTCTTATGCCCCACTTTAATGACCAAGATTGGACAAGATATAATTAACTAGATCAATGTCTATTTGCCGGTCACGAGAAGACTATTTTAGTAAACTTCACACTGAAGTGACTGGCTCAGTTTGAAGTTTTCTCAAATATTCTCTTGGCCTTCAAATAGACATTGAACAAGGGAATTGCCGATGCCATTGTCAGATTGCTTGATCATGATAGACTTAATGGAGGAATCCAGTATTAGCTATGCCCCGTCCATCTCTAGCTAAGCTCCACCCACGCTTTACCCGTGCTGGGGACGATCGATCCCTGCAGTCTCAGAATCTCACGAAACTATACATGTAAGCTGTTGAATATTTTGAAACCAGTTTGACTGAGTATGGCAGCAACAGCGTTCAGTCAAATTAGTTTAAAAATATTCAACAGAGTGTTTATTAAATCGTAAGTACATTGCAATTCATACAACAACCCTTAGTCTGTCATCAATAAAGCGTTTGTGATGAACTTAACTGTGTCATTCATGACGTAATTGATTAAGATGTCAGTCAGTCTACACATCACGTTGATGATTATGACATCATATGATTGATGGATAAGTTTGAGTCCTCCATTACTATTGAACATCACATGTAAATCGTATCGTCAATTGTGTTTTGCGATGTGTACCGTATCCTCTCAAAGTGTATCGTTGCAAACCTACTATCTACATGTAAAATAAATGCTTAGAAGTGTTGAAGGGGTGGGGTGGCATGGCTCGCGGCGGCTCTTGGCATCATTCATGTGTGTATTATTTTATGCTTTCAGACTGAAAAAGAATTGTGTTCTGCGACAGCACGGTTTGAAGATTTTATTCTGCAATTCATGGACAGGTATGTGTGTATAACGCTACTATGAAATAAGCTGTATCTTACTATTATCAAGCTTGTTGAATCTGGCATTACATTTTCATTTGAGTTTTTGTATGTGAATTCATTCATTTTTCCAACCATGTTATGAGCCATTGCTATCTAAGAAAACCCTAATGCTTCTGAGAAACTAAATAACCTGAGATTCCAATTATCTCACAATGGTGATAAGGCCTGAAATTAGCATAGATGAGCCAATCGCTAATTGGGCTAGTAAAGCATAAATTCTAAGGAGCCTTTGTGATTATAGTTACAAGCTCTTACTTACTTAGCAAATTCCTATTGTCTACAAAATTCTGCAGAATATAATTTTGATTGAGTTATAGCTGTTAATATTTAATATCCATGCAAAGCATTAGGATACAAATTATTGCTAGCCCGCAGAGTTGGTCAATGCACAAATAATCTTATCCCTGCTAGACCTCTTAGAGACATGGGCTAGCAGTCTACACCTAATTTCAAGCCCTCTGTTTTGAATATTATAAATTGCTATTGCCTTTGCTTGTGCTTGCTATCTTAGAGTGTTCTATCTCATCGAGAGTAATTCACATACAACCGGTTCACATAGAGACATTTCAGTACAAGACAGGATAAACCCTGAACAATTCCTTCTGTCTATGGCACTGAGGTCTACTTTCGGGACCTTGCTACATCAATGTTCACCAGCCCTTTCCAAGGTATCAAATGCATAGAATTGTTAGCTTTGAATAATTTTATAACTGAGGAATCCAGTTTGAGCTATGCACCGCACGCCTCTAGCTAAACTCCACCCACACTTCGACGTGTTGAGATCGATTGATCCCTGAACTTCCTGACTATCAATTTCCAGAAAACTATAGTTAAGTTTTTGCATATTTTAAAACTAATTTGACTGGGTGCTGCTTCTGCCATACAGCGCCGAGTCAAATTAGTTTCAAAATATTCACCTAAATCTTTATGAACTACTAAAGACATACAATTTGTACAAAACTTAGTCCGTCATCAATTAAGCATTCGTGACGAACCTATCTGAATGACAATTGATTATGATGTCATTCTACACATCACATAGTTGATTATGACATCATATGATGGATGGATGAACTGGAAAGGTCCATTGCTAATGAGTGTATGCCTTCTCCATCTGAGAAGGTTATCTTGTGTAGGTGGCAAGTCATAACCCATTGAACCTGAAATGGCAAATTAAAAAAATCATCTACATGTACAAAGCAAAAACTATTGTGTTGCATATTTTAAAGTTAGTTTGACTGGATCCTGTCAAATTAGTGTCAAACTATTCAGCCACTTGCATGCACCTTAGAATTGTGATTTTGGGAATTCTGGGTTCAAAGGGTTACGCTTTCCTAATTTAATTAGTGTACTAAAATAGTTTGGGGAGACAATATTAGGATGAAGTGCATGTACCTGTTGGTTGCCCTTCAAGAGAATAAGCTTATCGCACAGACAATGAAACTAAAAGTCTTTAAAATAAGAATTTTTATGGGTGTCTTAAGAAGTCAGACTGAATCAGTTAACCCTTTGAAAAATTTAGAATTTGACAGTCGGCATAGCAACATGGTTATGATGTAGTATGTTTTATGGTTGCAGTAGAAAAACACCCTGTAGGCGCAATCGATTCCTTTCCTCTGGCCATGGTGGCCACTGTTTCATGTGCTCAAGCCGTTGTCCTTCGCTCCATCAGGTTCTTGACCATTCTTGATTTTCAGTGTATCCAGTTCTTTTAGGTTGGTAACTTAGTATGTATAGCATTTAGCAGCTTTTTGCATTGGCTACCTCTATGCGCCGTATGAGTGTTGGCACTGGGTACACCAAGCAGAGGCCATCTTTATTGGGCCACTCACTGACAGTAGACTCATGTTGCATATATTTTATAATGTGCTATTGAAGATTAAATATTATCTGGCCAGCGATGTTGGGTGATGGTACAAAGGTGTTTGCGGTGGCAGGCATCAAGCTTATCAACATCCTTGATCTGCCCATCCACAGTTCAAACGGACTGGAAGACTGATTCCCATGATGCAATGTGCAAGTGTTTGATAAGGTGTACAACAGTAAACCGATGTATTTTGCTCTTGCTGCATTCCTCCCACTACACGGTGAGACGCCTTTGTCACTAACTTCCTCTGCATCTAATAGGTGTGCATTCATGATAAACTTTCTCTTGGTTTTCTGTATGGAGAGAATCTTGAGGTGTTCTACAATTATATGGAAAATGTAATTTATGGTCTTATTTTCCTTGTGTGTGAAGTCTACATATTAGATAACAGCATAGCTACATACAATGTATCTGTATATTAAATTTCGCTGTCAAGGATGTTATATCTACATGCGTCTTCATTGTATTTCACTGCCTTGTGACAGGACAAGTATGGGAATGTCCTCAAGACACCCATAAATATTCTGATAGTCATTTAGCCACAATGTGGTACTGATTTAAACTGAGTATTGCTTAGCATTGTATCGTTAGTTCATGAACTGACTGGTATTGTGTGGCACATCGCTTCTAATGTCTGCTTACACTTTGATCTTTGATCAGCCCTTACATTCCCATCGTACTAACATATAATCCACTCACATAGCTTCGCTGTTCGTGGCCGAAGATCAGCCCTTACGTTCCCATCGTACTAACATATGCCCACTCGCATATCTTCGCTGTTCGTGGCCGTACTTACAGTCCTTTGATCTCCTACTATGCGACGAGCGGTTGTCAGTCCCACCAATCAGATTTCTGCCTACTTCACTATATCTATCAATCTAAAACTAGAGGCGTGGCTTCGTGGCGATATCGATGGAGAGGTCACGAAACACAAATGTCAAGCGATGTGAGTGAGCATATATTAGTACCCGGGCACTGTTTGGTGAGAATCATGTTAATATGTTACTTTTAAAAAATACATGTAGTCTGGATGCAAAAGCCAATATTGCCTGCCACCAAGTGGCCATATTGAACATTTATTTCGGTGTGATCTGTCTCGATACCTTTGAATAAATGATTAAAAACTATTAATTGTGGTGTGTGTGGATGGGGTAGGGGATCCTGTTTACGATTGATCTGGATGTAAACTCTATGATGGCTTGATCGATTGCATTACAGCTGTGCAAATCCATTTAATTGGTTATTATATGTATATGTGAAACATGTTTATTAACGTTGATCTGGGTGTGAAATCGGTGCCACCTGGATGATTGGTAGGCATTTTGAAATCTGGTCTTTGCGCAATGATTCTTGAACATTAGAGCTTTGAGTGATTGATTAATAGCTACATGTACACCAATATAATGATCCATTTCGAGCTATGCCACGCTCATTTCTAGCTAAGCTCCATTGACTTTTTTACGCATGTTGGAATCATTCTGAAACTGAAATATGAATTCCCAGAATTTAAATTCCAAAGTAACTACATGTAAGCTGTTGATGATTTTGAAACTAAGTTAACTCGGAGCTGTTGCAAAATATCAACAGTATGTTTCTTAAATTGTAAATTCAATGTGGCAGAAATGTGGCATAGGATGGTATTATATGAATTATTAATATTATATGGAATGCATTTCATTCTAGCCCGCCTGAATATAGTAAGTCTTGTACCATCTTTTCAAGTCGTCCTGTGCTAATCATCTGCTGCCTAATACATTGTCTAGTCACATGATTAGGGTTCTGTTCAACGAGTGTGGCTTAGGAACTGACAAATGTTTTTTGAGATACTGCTACAAACTGTATGCAGTTGTGAAATCAGTAAGCAGGTTTCTTGATGAGTATTGATTATTTTTCAGCTCACCTTGGATCGCTTATTCAGATTTGTTAGTACCAGCATGTTTGAGTGGAATATTGGTGGCAGATTTGTCTCTGGTCTATGTCGATGTGCGGCGAAAGTAAGTGAAAAACATAATACTTTATCATATCGCTATCATAATGTTCACTGTCATGCCTGTAATCCCACCATTACATATCATTAACCATTTCACCAATGAATTCCCCATATCTCATTTTCAAGGCAACCATACAGGAAAACTTAAATATTTTGAAATAATTTAACTGGAAGCCATTGCTGCCTTAGGCAGCGTAAGGCAGCAATGGCTTCCAGTTAAATTAATTAAAAACTATTCAACAGAATAAGTTTTATATCTAAAAGAATTTACTTTTTCGGGATTTGTCGGTGAAAGGGTTAAGTGGATAATCAATTTCATCTGAAATGCTGTATTATACTGATAGGTTATGGACTTTCTGACACATTCCTTTATTTATAGCACAATGGCCGAATGCTTTTCTAGCTCTGCCCCACTCATTTCTAGCTAAACCTCACCCACTTTTTATGTGTGTTGTGATTGAATTTGAAACTTTGAAACATAAATTCCCAGAATCCCAATTTTACTGTAACAACGCTGGTATTTGGTGCTGATGTTGATTGTGTCTAAACCTCCCAGTCAAATTAGTTTCAAAATATTCAGTAGAATGTTTACTAAATTATATATTCATTAAATTCAATTCATACACTTTCGTGACAGGACATTACAACTTTAGTGACAGACTTACGTCATTATGTTTGTGATGTCATTACATGTGAGATGTTTGATTGTGATGTCACATATGTGAGTGACAGATCAAACCCCTGCATTATGGGTGGAGGTGATGGGGATGGTGTTATATTTTTCCGTTCCATCCGTCGTTTCCGAAAATCTTCATAGCAACTACTTCTACAGTTTGAGAGCGAATTGGATGAAACGTGACAGGATGATTGTACACAACCCAAAGATGTGCCTAATTAAAATTTTTTTTCATCAATGCATGAATAATTTTGTGGGTGAGGGAAAAAAACATGGAATTTCGGTAAAATGCCCCAAAAATCTTGTACTGACAACTCCTCCAACATTGTACATCGCTCAAAGATTGCCTATTGTTAAATGATTTTGCAATGGTCATTCCTGACTGATTTGGGGGAGGGGGAATGCCAAAAACATGCACTTATATATGTAGTTCCCAAAAACCTTGTCTCCTCCAACAGTTTGAGAGAGAATTGAATGAAACGTGACAGGATGATTGTACAACACTAAAAAATGTGCTTAATGTGAACATTTTTTTGCGTCGGCCATGCGTGCCTGATATGCATTCACTTTTACTGTATGAATGGTATTGGGAAACACTGATGTTGGAGATATATGTACTCATGTTGGGGTGCAGGGGGGACACATGTCAGCTTCCACTCTTGTTTGCTTTTGTACATCACATTAATATTGGCGCGTGTGTGCCACCATTTTGTCTTGCTAAGGGATGGTATGGGATGTAAGCTCAAATACAACAAATTGTTCATGATTTGCTTACTGGCTGAGGTTGTCAGCACGTCCCGGTCAGTGATGAGTTTCTATTGATCACAGTTCTACATACAGTACAGATCATAGGTAGCTTTACTGTTTGACGAAGCAAAAACGAAACAAAAATGCGTCCTTTTAGCGTCAAAAGCTCGTAGCATTTACAGGTGTGGCCAAACACCAAATGTATTTAATTTATTTTATAGGCGCATCTAACGGAAAGTCAAGCCCGTCCTGCAATATGTTACTACATCATGAAATATTTTAAACCCGTCAACGAAAAAAGTCAAACGCGCAATCAAATGTATTCAGTAATGCGAAAAAGATTCTTACTACGCGTCATTAAACATAAAGTGGAATCGGTCTACGGTCTGTCAAGGACCCGTACATGTAAATTTAAATTGCAATTTGAGCCTTATATTTGTACATGCATTGCCTTTAGCTTTTTTTGTGGCCGTAAATGATAATTGCCGAAATGTCATCATTGTAATGATCAATCGTAATTTTGTATAAAATGGACGTGTGTGAACTCCGCACCTGGGTATTCTTTACTGTGTATGAAGCTAGTGTGATGACAGAGCATATATTTTAAGAAATTTTCAATCCACAATTGCTTTTGAAATCTGGATGAATAAACCAAGATATTCTCTGAAATGGGTTTATTACATTATAGTCTAATTTGAGCCGACGTAATAGGCATAACTTTTTAGAACAATATATGCACCAGTTGCGGCTATAGTGTTATGTCTTATAACGGAAAGGGAAGCGATTTACAAAATCTGCAAACCTGAAATTCGGTTGTTTTCGATTTCGCTATTTCATACATAATATATAACCGAAAATCTCCGCTTTGACATAAACATGCACATGCGTACATAGTTGTTTTACCCGTGCCTGGGGGTGCGTTCAGGAGCGCGAAAAACGTTTTCCGTTACTAACTGAACACTGTACCGCGTAGAACGCGACCATTCGCTGAACATTCGCCTTCCTGAACTCACTCCAGGCGTATCCGAGTATGTAACCTTATTACCCGTTTTCGGCAATGGGTATCACCGTCTGATTGGTCGAGAATACACGCATATTTAAATGATTTAGCAAATATGGCATCAATTGTTTAGAAAATAACATATTTTTGTGTG
The DNA here is from genome assembly GCA_034401795.1 of Chaetoderma sp. LZ-2023a. Taxonomy (NCBI): domain Eukaryota; kingdom Metazoa; phylum Mollusca; class Caudofoveata; order Chaetodermatida; family Chaetodermatidae; genus Chaetoderma; species Chaetoderma sp. LZ-2023a. Next base: position 96,587,006 of record CM067373.1, on the reverse strand, counting down.
TGCAATACATCAATCCATGCACATTTCGTGTATGCCACAGACTAAAAAGTAGACAGATAACACGGAATAACGAAACTGCTAATCAGAAAGTGTGATGCCTATATATTTGACTGCTTCGGCCTCTTAACTCGGCTTAATTACTGACAGTGCTTGAAGTTAGTTTTCTCGAAAATTGTAAACAAAGACACGCATCGATGATCGAGTTTATCAGATTGTTTATCTACAACATTATATATTTATTTGTGTCTGCGACTCTCTTGCGGCAATCTCTAACTTTCTCATTATCAGTGACATCACATGTACTAAAACAAGAATGATAATGCATGTTACTGAGTCAATATTGGCCTAGTAACCTGCATTATGAGGGAAGTGGGCCCCAAATCAAAACCAATGAATTATCACATTTTACCTAGTCCTGGGGCTGTTCTGGAAATTTCTAAATCCGTTGCACCCCTGGTACAACATACGTTTCTATATGGTCCTGGGGCTGTTCAAAAAATTTTAAAATCCATTGCACCCCTGGTACAACATAGGTTTTTTGGGTTTTTCTTTTTATTGTGTCCGAAATGACAGAAAATCGCACATTTCGATTAGGAGTAATACGCATTCCCGGAAATTTAGGAAAATAATGAAAATACGTCAATTTTACATTTTTATGTATGATACTATTATATTTTAGCTCAGTTATGCAACAGTGACTAGCCAGTTATCTTTGTGCGACAATCTTTTATATACTGAACCAAAAAAGTTTAGCAACACTGAGAATATTACTGTATAAATGTTATTTAACAAAAACAATAAATTGATTCAAATGTATTATGTAATTGATAGGTCATTTTCCTATTTGAACAACAGTCTCTTGTTACTGTAATGCTAGCATCGCGCCTTTAACACGGCATCATTCAACGGAAGGGTCCAATTTAAATAATGACACTGAGCTGTCAATACCGGCTGTGACCTCCGCGCGCATTGACCACCGCCGTACATCACTTTTTCATGCTTCAAGTTAAGCACCTGATGTCACGAAGAGGAATCGCATCCCATTCCTGGAGCAGTGTAGCTTCCAGCTCCCGCACGTTGTGAAGATGTGGATGGTCTCACGCACCATACTGCCAAGAATGTCCCACACATGTTCGATAGGAGACAGGTCCGGTGATCGCGCTGGCCAGTCCAACACCGGAACGTTGTTAGCCTCAAGGAAATCACTGGTGACCCTAGCTGAATGAGGACGGGCGTTGTCTTGCTGGAACATAAACTCTGCATGATGCTGCATAAAAGGGATGACAACAGGGGCGACAACTTCTTCACAGTAACGTTGAGCGGTTAAATTTCCGTGAATCACAATAAGACCTATTTTGCCATTTTCATGGATTCCAGCCCACACCATGACACTGCTACCACCGAATCTGTCGTGCTGAATGATGTTGGCTGCATCATACCATTCTAAACGTTGCCAAACCCGTTGCCTACCATCCGCCACATCCACACAAAACCTCCACTCATCACTGAACAAAATGTGGCTCCATTGTTGAGCACGCCATCGCTGATGAGTTCTTGCCCATGCAAACCAATTCTCGATGTGACGCTCTATAAGCGGAACAGCAACAAGTGGACGCCGGGCATGCAGTCCAGCATCATGGAGTCTGTTTCGCACAGTTTGTGCATGCACTGTAGTGCCGGTAGCAGTGTGCAAATTACGGGACACCCGCGGCGCAGTCTCAAACCTGTGACGTCGTGATGAATCACGACGTCACTAAGTAGCGGTCTTCTCGTGGTGTTGTTGCTCTCTGTCTGCCAGATCGTGGTCGGTCATTAACATGTCCGGTTTCCTGCTCACATTGGCGGAGACGGGAAATGGTTGAGGCGTGAACATTAAAATGTCGAGCAACAGCGCGAACGCTCTGCCCAGCAGCGAGTCTTCCCATTGCTTCATGGCGCTGATTTTCGGGCAGCCCTGCACGGCGGCCCATGTTCGGTAGGGTAAAGTTTTAAGAGTTTTCTGTTAATGTTCGTTATCTGCTTTTGCAATATGGTGAATTTTTGCCTTCGCTACCCGCCAATGTGGGCCAGTGCATGAAAAATGCATTTTCACATGCAGTGAGCGTGCGGCCGAGAAATGCAAGAAATGATTTGCATTTCTTCATGATCAGTGAGACATTACATTGACGAAACATGCCTGGGAATTTGGTTATAAATAGACGCATAGTTTTAATACAACAAACCAAACTTCACTGTTGCTAAACTTTTTTGGCTCAGTATAGTTTTACATAAGTAATTGTACAATCCAGTATACATGGGTCATTTTTCAGAATCAAGGCGTGTTAATGTTCATGGTAGGCCTACCATTAAAATGATGCTTATATATTATAACAGATTGTTCATATATCAATTACTATTAAAATTCACAGAAATTCTTCCACTCTCTGAATCATTGATATGACAGTTAATGCTACTGACGTGGCACAAATTATTCTATATCCGAATCATCATCAGACAGAAGTGGGTCTTCGTCCCTAATTGAAGTTACAGCATGCCTGTTCTCATAATGCTGTTGGTCACACAAACACGCATCGGTACATCTAAAATTGTAATGTTTACAAGTGCAACTAGCACAAGAACATATTTTACACTTGCAACTAACACATTCTAACAGCATTTGTGGCAGCCGAAATGTCCATCCAGTGTGGAGCAATCTCCTCAGACGATCCATCCGTTGCCATGTGGAGAAGGAATAATCAGTGGCGCCAAATGGCTGCCTGATAGTTGGCATGCTTAATGTGATTTATGCACGCATCTTTATATGGTGGCAACTTTGCTGGATCAGTTGTTCTAGATCCAAACATTGCATGGCGCAGTCTATTCATGTCCTGTTCTTTAGGATGACCATACAATGCACAGATTGCCGCCTCGCCAACTTGTAAAACCTCTTCATCAGCGAGAAAGGATATACCAAGCTGGGACATAGCATTTCTAAATGCTGGGTTATTCTCAACACATTTTAGTCCCAAAGCTTTGCCTTTACCAACAAACGCGCTGGTTGAATCGCAGCCACTGAATGCGTGATATCCTATCAAGGCATTGCAGACATGTGGTCCCAAAATAGAACCTATGCTTGTTAGTTTAACGTGCTGTTTCCGTTGCTTTGTACCCGTGGTGAAAATAAGCTGTGATCTAATCTCATGACACATTCCGATAGCCATCACTGCAATGTCTGTATCAGGTGACTTAAGAACGATGGTGAATGAGTCATGTTTATCAGCATGAGCAGCATGTAGAAGCACCGACTGTCAGCCTCTTCATGATTACAAAACACCTCCGGGATAGGTTGTGCATATATTTGATTTGTTTCACCATTTACTTGTAACAGGTGACTTTCTTCCCCATGTGTCAGATAGAGTGATCGGCCCATTAAAAGTTGGGCGTACATAGGCTGTTGCCATGTCTTCGCGAGAAACTGCATCAGTTCCTTTTGAATTTTGGGCTCTGTAGTGACTTTTTGAACTGATGGTCAATTTTTTGATTCTCCGAGTTAATGGTTGTTTTAAGGGAACCTGCTACAGAAGATGTGCGATGAGAGCGTTCTGAGTTTTTAATTGAAATCTCCGGGTAAGTGTCTACTACCCAGTCAATACGCGATGATGCTTTTACACCTCGGATAATGCTCTTGAAAATTTGAGCTGCCAAGTCTTTGTAAGTCATTACTGGATTTACAATTTGTGTCTGCAAGATTGCCATGGCACGCTATCATCTGGTAATAATTCTAATGTTTCACAGTTCTTCTCAAGTTCTTGAAGCAAAGACGCTTTGACAGTGTTTATTGGGCTGCCCTGTGATGTTGCAACAAATAGCGGATATGGCCCTAGGGAATGTTTTAATAGTTCTGTGAGCGAGATATTTCTGTTCTGACAAATAACAAGCAATTTCCCAAAAGGTTCACAAGTAGATTTCAAGACGGGTATCTGCTTACTGGTTTGTGGCAATTTTTGTTTCTCAGAGAGCTAAATGTTTTTAACTTCATCTTTGGTATTGGAGCATAGAAGTCTAAATTACCAGATACATCCAGTCTGGCACTCACAAATTCTTGAAAAGCTGCTTCCCCTTTCTCATGTGCAATTTTTAATTTCAATTAAAAACTCAGATCAGATGTAACATCCTCGGGGGCATTTCTTCCTGACGCAAGATGACACAATTTCTGATCTGCTTGAAAAGGATTTAACGAGTTGTTTATGCATGATTCTACACATTGCACTGCAGCTTCGTCATCAGCAATTTGCTTTTTCCCAGCATCCTTAGGCCTGTTGCTGCTATCAGAACTAGCTTGTCCAGACAGTTCACGACACGATCAAAGATACTCGCCACGGTCAGCTCTTAGAACCATTCATTTCAACACAGCACCTGGATTTAATGTGATCCCTATTATGCTGCCACGGGTTTTAGTATCCCGATTTACTGTTACTTCAATTGTTTGATCATGAGGAATACGACCAAATACATTTTTCCTTGAACGTTGTACAGCGAATTCACCCTGCATCAAAAGCTTAAGTGCAGTTGGGTGTGTTTGTGGGAGATTTATCATTTGCAGAATATATGCAGGAAGGAATCGTGCATAATTAGTCCTGTCATATACAGCAAACCATGTCATCATTGCTAGTAAGCATTGGATATGCAATGTCCAATCTGCCTCCCTTGTTGAGCGTGTGACTTGCAGCAGAATGTTGATCATATCAATGTATGATGACCAAACTAACCCATTTGGACTGAGTGATAAACAGAACTCTTTGAAAGATTAATGTGTCGACACAAAAATCTCTGATTCCAGCAACAGCTCTGCAGTTTCTTTACATGGATTTTGCCGCATCTCATTGATGGCAGTAGCTAAGGTGTCAAAGTTAAAAGGAGTTGGCTGTTCTTTATTCCACTCTGTGAACGCCGCCCATCGAAGTCTACCTAGAGCTTCAGCTACTAGCTTATGTACACGAATCCCTCTGTTGTAGTGATGACCATTAAGTGTTGCATCTACAGATCCTGTAGCTGGAACATCTGACTCAATTAAGACGTCACGCAAACCAGCACTTCCAAATCGACGACCAAGAATAGCCAGGAAGTTTATGATGATGTGAAATGCACCCATGCGCAACACGATTCTACTTGGACTGTCATGCAGAGGTGAGCAATATATTTTGAGTGCCTTCGCATACACAGCTTGATCACAAACAATAAGAACCGAAGGTTGATGATCTTCTTGAGTAGAACAATTTTTAATTATGTCAACTGTTTCTATTGACCTATGCATTAAAGTGTAAACCACATTTAAATCTGTTGATGGGTTTCAATCACTGGCAGGTACCCAACTCTGTGTGGTAATGGAATCGGCTCATTCTCCCTAATCAACGCATTGACCCCACACCACCCAGGCATGCTTTGTATGTCTTCTTCTTGGGGGCATTCCAAACTAACCCGCAGGCGGCACAAGAACCACAAAAAATCTTTACAATACGCAATTTCCTGTACTGAAGCCCTAACATCAGCTATGATGTGTGATGCATCATGTACTCTCTGTGGCCCGATCTCACGGTTTCTCCCACATATTGTTTTTGACAGAGTCTGCAATTGAGAAGATACACCACCACGTTGCGTGTTTCACAATTGCGTATGATTTTGCATCTATAGGTCAAGTTAGTGTAATTGCTTTTGAAGAAACGTGTTTTTTCCATATTATTGCATATTGTGCAGTTTTTTGTTGTGCATTTTTTGAGAGGCTTTCGATGAATGCGTGTCTTGTCAGTACGGTCGTGTAGTTTGGCCCTGACCACATGGTCTTTGATGGTCTTGTTTCTCCTGTAACCAAACAAGGGTTTCTCTTTGAAGACATCCCTGCACCTTGGCTGGCTTGCAGGATTGGCCAGTACTTATTGATTACTGTCTTAAGGAATGTGCCTGTTCTTGTGAATTCGCAAACAAATATCGGTCTGTTTGATGGGGTGGATTGGGCGGAGATGGGTTGGGTGGTTGGTCTGAGTAGGGTTGTTCTGTCTTTGTCCCTAGCCTTTTGTATCGCTGGAGAGATCACAGTGCGTGGGTAGCCTCTCTCTTGAGGAAAAAATTTTCCAGGAGACTACTATTTTTTATCATAGTCCTCCAATTCTGTGCAAATCCTGCATAGTCTCAGGAATTGTCCATAGGGGCTAGCATCCTTGCACGTGGAGGGGTGGGCTGATGTGTCGGTACCCATGTGTGTCCGTAGGTTTGGTGAAGAGGTTGAATCTGATGGCGGAGACATCTTTGTTGATGACCGTTGTGTCCAGGAACAAAACACTGGTTCGTGAACTCTCCATTGTGAACTTAATGCTGTTGTGTTGAGAGTTCATGTGGTTATAGAAATCGTTTAATGCTGTGGGTCCGTGTTCCCATGTCATGAATGTGTCATCAATGTAGCGGACGTAAAGGGTGGGCTTGAAAGGGGCATTCAGGAGGAGTTTTTCTTCTAAATCTGCCATGATGATGCATGCGTATGTGCATGGAGCTTTGCTGCCCATGGCAGTTCCCCCTATCTGTAGGTAATGGTCACCGTCAAACTCAAAGTTGTTGCGGTCCAGTACCAATTTAAGGAGATTGAGAAGGTTCCTGATTGAGAGTGTGCCTGGGATGCCATATTTCATACAGTGTCGCGCAACTGCACGTAGTCCTTCATTGTTTGGAATATTGGTGTACAGAGATCCATGGCTACTAAGAGCGAGTCTTTCTTTGTAGCTCCAGACCTCTCTACTTTGTTGATGAAATCTGTTGTGTCTTTGACAAAGGATTTTATCTTTGTTATGTGCACTTTAATATATGCAGTCAAACAATTAGCAGTTCAAACGACGTGCCCACAAGCCAAGCCTTTTCCAAACAAAATCCAGTGACTGGACATGGTCACCCACAGCAATATAACGGACATCCTAAAAAACTGTGGTGTTAAGGGTGGCAGTTGTGCATTCTTCGACGTCAACTGCCATAAGTGTTATATAGTGCTAAAGAGATGTATTGCCAAGAACATTTCCACCGACCTGTGCAAAAAGGCCACTGCCCACATGGACTTGCACTGCACCCATACGGCAGGGGACAATTCGTTACAAGACTTCAATGACGAGAAACGGTCAAACACCTGGCCGAACGAAGACTTATGAAGAAAAACAAAAACTTATTCCAGTCAAGAGAACAATTTTTCTGATTTATTTCTGCTTTATTATAATATCTGTTTAAATTCATTATAGAAGACATCAAAGATATACAAAAAATATATACATATATATATATATATATATATATATATATATATATATATATATATATATATATATATATATAAGCTGCCATAGTGTTATCTAACGCCCTGAGTGGTCCCCTTCCCCTTGACCAAGACAACCACCACCCACCCCATACACCCCCTCCCCTGCCAAACCAAAAAGCCCCCACAAAAACCGCCAAAAAATGCCTGCCAGGCCCCCAATAAAAGCCCAAAGCACAAAGAACAACAAAGGGCCAAGGGCCGCGAAAACCGCCAGTCCACCGCAAAAAAAACCCAGGTAGCCAAGCCGGCGGGCAACCAAAACTGCCAGGCTGCCAGGACCGCCAAGCCGCCAGGCCACCAAACTGCCAGGCCACCAAACCGCTGGGCTGCCAAGACAGGCCGCCAAACTAGGCACCCTCCCTACCCCAAATCCTATTATTCACCAGCACGCATGTGCAATGCCCAAAGGCTTCCACAGACCTCAGAGAGCCCCCAAAAGGTGTATATAAGGAACCTCGTTCCAACCTCAGACCATTCAGACTTACTTGAATTTCACAAATAGAAATCGAGCGTCAGGATTACAGCACTTGTTCTTTAAGTGTTTAAAATGTGGTTATTAGCCATCAATCATGATGTCGTAATCAACTACATAATCCATAAGGATGACAACATAATCAATGACATAATGAATGACGTAGATAAGTTCGTCAATCTTCACAGACATTTTATTGATGACGGACTATATGTATTCTATTTAACCCTTTAATGGTCAAATTTGGTGAAGAAAATTTTAATATCCGCTTATTGAATGTCCAATTAGACGCCAAGAGAATACAATTTTCAAAAATTTATGGCAAATTACGGGCTCAGTCATTGAGCGAGTCATTTGTGGTGAATTTTCAAAAATTCTATTCTCTTAGCCTGTAAATGGACATTCCACAAGGCCATAACAGAGGCCAGTTTTGGTCGGCATGACCATTAAAGGGTTAATAAAAATGATGTTGAATATTTTAAAATTAATTTGACTGAGAGTTGTTGCTGTCATATGAACAGCTTACATGTATAGTTTTCAGGAATTTGAGATTCAGAGAGTGCAGAGATCGATCCCAACGCAGGTAAAGCTTGGGTGGAGCGTAGCTAGAGATGGGTGGGACATAGCTAAAACTGGATTCCTCCATTGGGCAAAACTATAAGTAAGACTGAGTGGTGGTAGTGAACACCTGACCTAGCACTGCAACAGTAGCATAACAAAATAGCATTCTATCTGTGTTGGTACAAGTACATTATGTAATAAATTATTAAAAAGTGTACCAACACAAATACTAATAGAATGCTATTTTGACATGATACTGGTGCACTGCCATGTCAGGTGTTTACTACCACCACTCAGTCTCATGCCACAATAATAAATTTGCTACTATAATCTCACACTCTTAGTACAGCACTGTACATTGCTCATAGTGATATTCACTATACCACCGCGTACATCACCGATAATATTTGTTGGAATAAACCAGCGCGATTATAATCATGCCGGTTTATTCATTCATTTTGTTGGGTGACATGCATGGTTGTACAGTGGTACCTGATAAGCGTGCTGGATTATTCATTAATTTTTCTGGGTGACATGCATGGTGGGTACTACTCAGGTGATGTGAAGTTTGAAAGAAATACTTCTATGGAAAATTAGTAAAAAATATCGAAATTTCATAGACAACAAAACACCCTTTAGGCCTATTTATATCTGGAAACGCCTCCGCTGCTCTCGGAGAGCATCTAGACTTCAAAGTTTTCCGGTGGAGGGATGGTGTTTCCAAGTGATTGACCGCTTAGGACAGTGAATCGCACATGTCAGGAGGGTGAAAGACTGACTCAAGTCAGACCACCAATGACCGATAGGAAAATATCCATTTGCAGAACAAAGGAAGACTATTTTTGAAAATTTATGACTGGAATGACTGGCTCGGTTATAGCCTTCTTGGTCTGCAAATAAATATTTCTCAACACCACTGCAGAAGCTGGTTTTGGATGATATGAGCAGGGTTCTGCCGATCCGGTTGCTTAGTGGGGTGAACTGGCCCACTTCCTCAAGAAATCATGGGTCATTTTGATAAATGTTGGATCAAGTACATACATGGAAGATACAGTACAGCTCAGAGTTAATTAACGTAGGAACGGGTCTGAAATGCATGCATGATGCGTTGAAGGCCCGTTTCCAACGCATCGGTTTTAAAAACACAATGCATTCACAACGCATCTAGTTAATTTTTTTGATGCATTTAAAATAATAAATATATGCGTTGAGAACGAGCATTAAATGCGTAAATAAGCAAGTTTGAACTTGTTTGATGTCCCCCAGAGATAGTGCCAAACGCGTTGTTAAAAGCAAAATGGGACAGACACCAAATTTTAAATGCATTTAAAAGATTCATATGTGCATTGCGTAATACCCGGCGTACCTACCAACTCCACGGCTCCAACTACCCAGGATCCATTCAAACTTAGCGGTACATTACATTTCCTAGAAGGGGCAAAGGTAAATATGAGAAAGTTTTCTAAAAAAGACAGCGGGACAGATTAAAAATCAAAATTATAAATATTACGAAACACAAAATCATGATTCCGGTTGAGAATTAATGTAACGATGCACCCCTGAATGTTTTGTGCCCCTGAACGTTTTGCATCTAGTGCAAGAATCGTAAGCATCGGTTCGTTTCGCATTTAACTTTTATAAACATTCAGCGCAGCAAAACATGCCGACTGGCGAGATTTGACATAGGTTAATCATAGTGAAAATTGTCCGTAAGCAACTTCATTATCACTTCTACGCGTCACCTGTGTTCGCGATGAACAGACAGCGAATAAATGCAAAATTATGGATTAAAGATGTCAAAATGTAGCTTATGTGTACCAATGCTCGACTAATGTAGATGCTTTTTATTAAAACATGCAGATGGTGTGGTTTTTATTGATAATATGACGCACAACTTGGCAGATTCGTGTCCGCTACCACAATATCCCCATCGGTGCTCTACACAAAAAAAGACTAGTTCAGGGCTGGTTATGAAATACTATGCGCCCATAAAGCTGTAACATGTACTGATATCTCATTGGCTTTTCGCGGAAAAAAATCGGCGGTAGTGATTTAATGATTGTCTTTTTGTGACATTCGGCAGCTTTCGGATTCACTATATTGCAATGTAATGAAGCCGAGTATAACACATTGTTGTTGCCTCACTCGGGAACCAGGCCGAGGAAATGAGCAATCGCCGCACCCCCCTCTACGTAGCAATAACATAGCTAGATGATAAATAGTGCCTTAATAAACCCGTGAAAGTTAACATTATAAATAGTCGGAGAGCTAATTTCACTATATTTCATGAACCAGACATTGTTTGTTTTATTAGTTTAAAAGTCAAAGTGGGTGTTAAGATATTGATTTATTGCCTTTGAAAGTGGCACCACAAATACGTGTACATTTTGCATTCCGCCATTGTTGATCGTGAGTCGCTCAGAGACTGGTTAAAATAAATCACGTCATCAATTCGTTATGAATGACAACGAGACACGTGATCACAATTTTACTACAATAGTAATTTTCATTCATTCATAATGATGTCAGATGTCCAGCAAGCCAATAAAATTATGACTACGCTTTTCCAAGAATCTACGACTGCATAATTATCGATCGTCGAGACAGTCGCGCGAGGCATTTCTCATTAGTGGTGAATTTAGGCAGTGAATAAGTAACCGGGTTCATTTTGTTCTGTAAGAATGGAATGTTTATGTTACCAGGCAGCTGTATCGGAACTGATAATGCGACATACTGCCAATTATTCTACATTGAATGAGGCCTACCCCTAAAATCATGACAGAAATTTCGCGAAAATTTACGGTACCTGGCAAAATATAATTGCATAATGTGTGTATGCCCGAGTAATCTGTTGCCCTTCTTGGTCGACTCGCATAATGTCGTTATACCAGCGCGGCGTAATTATGAACGCGTTTCACGTTATCAGATTTCAAACGACTTGTCTAGCCAATATCATAAATGTGTTGTGTAATAAGTTCTGACGCATTGTCAAACTGTTTCCAACCCATTTGTTTTACTTTCACACCGCGTTGTTTTACCATTCACAACGGGAAAGTGATGCACCCATTATTTTAAATAGACATGCTATGTACGCGTCATGCGTGCGTTGTAGACACATTTTATGTTGTGTCTATGTCCTAAAATCCATTGGGCCGATGAACCATGTGTGAAGGTAATGATTGGATGTTGTGAATTTTAGAGTGCTAAATGGTGCACGGGCCCTGCCTCAGCAAAACCCTGCATGAGTGTTAAAGGGTTAAGTATATGATGTCATAATGAATTACATCATACTGTGTAGGCTGATGTAGCTAAATCTGTTAAACTTTTAAGTCAGTTGTACGAATTGTATGTCTTTACTATTTAGTAAACATTCTGTTGAATATTTAACAACTGACCCCAGGCAAATTACTTGAAATTAATTTCAAAATATTCAACAGGTTAGCTGTATCTATAGTTACCATGAAATTTGGAATTCAGGATTCAAAGTACATACTGATCCCAACACACGGTCACAAAGCATCGAAGGAGACTACGTAGAGACGGCCGGGGCGTAGCTAAGTGCTATTGGAAATTCCAGTTTTTGCTATGTTTAACCCTTTCGCCGACAGGTCCTGAAAACAAAGTGGCATGGTAAATGATGGTTTGTAGCCTAATTTCTCAATCCGAAAGAAAATGACATTTTAGTATGATGACATTGAATTAATTACCTACCTACCTTTAAAATCTCCTCGAGTCCTTTCTTTATCTCCATGTCTTGAAAAAATTAGGATACATTTGTCTCCGTCCAAACAGTTGGGTGGAATTCAACCAAATTTGGTATGTGGGTTATCCATATGATTGCGGATTGGCTGACAACATTTATTTTATGTGGTCAGGGATTAGGATCTTCCAGATTTATCTAGATTTCCCATAGTCCTGACCACACTCGCACATCATTTGACATCCTCTCCATAGTTTTAAATTAAGCCAGATGAGCCACTACATTTAGATAGAAGGACTGCTGATTACTAGATTCTATTATAAGGAAGACTATTTTTGAAATTTTACCACTGGAATGACTGGATCAATTATCGAGCCAGTCATTCTACTGGTAAATTTCCAAAAATAGTCATCTTGCTCTGCAAATAGACTTTTCTGAAGATCACAGCAGAGAATTTTTTTACCACCTTGACCATTAAAGAGTTGACATGTCAAATTGTTACCATTGGGTTGGTCAGTTACAAGTTGTACTAGCTCTAGTCAATTTCTGCTAACCTGGAGCTCATGTTAATTTTAACCCCTGCTCTCACAGATCATTTCACCTTATGACATCCAGATTTTTCACAGCGATCCACGCCAGTCTGTGTAATGCAACTCCTCCGAAACCGATGGATGGAATTCAAATAAATGTTGTAGGTTACAATGGAGTGCAAGAGGCCATTTTTATCTCAACTACGAAGTAAAACAAACTATTGTGATACCCTGCACGTCGCCCGGCGGCGTCCAATTTGCGTTTAGCGCAACCTTTCTGTTTATATCTCATGTTTGGTTAATCATACTGGTCCCAAACTTGGACACATGCCTCCTTATAATGACACGGCATCACACAATGATGTTCTGGCTAAAAATGTCAAAGTCACTGATATGCATGGCAGCCATCTGCTGTCCGCCATCCATCCATCAACTTATGTTTAAAAACGCCACTCCACATTAACAGCTTGGCGGATTTCAAGCTAATTTGGCTGGAAGGACCGTAATGGTTTGAGCTTCCGAGCATGTGTTTTTTGTGTGAAAATCTTTGACTTTATGAAAAGTTTAGAAGAAATTGTCAAAACACTACTCATTAACCGCTTGACAGATTGCAACCCTAGTTGGCTGTACATAAATTGCCAAAATACATATTCTCCATAACCGCTTGGTGGATTATATCCAAATTTAGCTGGAAGGATTCTATAGTAGTTGGCTCTAGAACTTCTATTCAGAATTTTGTGTGGTCATTTTTGGTAGCCATTTGGATTTTTTGAAAACTCCAGAACCATTTAAAACCCTACTCGTTAATTAGTGTCCCAACTTCAATGATCATATGGCTGTAGGGTTCAACATACCAAACAAGAACAACAATCAATATTGAATATGAAGATGAAAATGATTTTTATATTTCTTTTTTTCTGTATCTACACTTTTCGATCCTGGAATCCGATTCAAACATTCAGTAGTTTTTCGCATGTTATAGTATGTGTTGACTATAGAAATAACGGACGAAATAAACTGAAATTATTCAACCAATTTATTTTATTCAAGTTTGTTTTAAAACGGTTTTATACTGAAACTTGAACATTATAAAATTACTTTTGTTAACACTTATCCCTATTTATAATTCTGTGCTTAGCAACAACCGTCATCAGATGAGATATTTTGACAGTTCGCCTCTATGTCCGCCTCATCTGAAAAGAAAAATAGGAAGTGGAAATTATATAGGCAGCCTTTTTTGACATAGTAGCGGCCTTCTCTGCTGGCAGCCATTATTGCCATACACCGTCCAGGATAGTGTTACAGGCCCTTGGGCCTCTTGTTGATAAGCTTTCTAAATTTTTTTCATTTTTTAAGTCAATCTTCATAGTTCATTGCTGTTATGAAGTCGAGATTCATGGTTGCATTGCCGCCACATTTGTCCATTTGGCATTGGATATATCAAGATTTTCACTATAAAAACGCAGAAATTAGATGAATCCCGACTAAGAAACACTAAATTAAATACATCCGATAAATCCAGCCCCAAATTGACGTAAATAAGTTAAAATCTGCTGTATGAATCGCTCAAAGTTTGCAAAGCATGCGAGATACATGTACGGAGGAAAAGTGTACTGATAACCGGGTCTGCCTAGACTAGGAATCGAGTACCCGTTCGCTTCTAGCCATATGACTTGGCGAAGGAACTGGAGATCCGTGGTTGGAATTGATGGCGCATTTAATTTATTGTAACATTTTTAAACGCTACCAAACGGATAGGGCAAAAAGTTAAACCTGTCATTCAAAATGTCAAACCCGTAGTGTCAAAATTGAAACCCATCAAGATAAAATTCAAGATGCATCTTGAGATTTTACCAAACGCGCTATGTCTAAGTAGATGACTACGAGAAAATGACATCATTTAGACGCATTTTAAACAAGCTTTAGGATGCGTTTAATTAAAGCTAGCTATGATCTGTACTGTACATCCCTTTAGGGCCTTAGTACTGGTAAGGCTGGTATATCTCACTTTGTTGTATTTTTTAGGAGAGAGGTTGTAAGTCCCCATACAATTGTGTGTTTGTTTTATTCTCCTGCCAATTTATGGTTACTGTTTTTCGCAAAAGCTTGGTGTACCATCCGTCTCATTCTTTCTGGAGTTTGGTTGTTCTTGCTTCACATCCATGAAGGTGTACTGCCTCGACAGGTGCTTCAAAGAATCGAATCTTCATGATTTAATAACTATTCTGTTGAATATTTTGAAACTAATTTGACTGGGTGCTGTTACTACCTATGGCCATAGGCAGCAACGGCACCCAGTCAAATTAGTTTCAAAATATTCAACAGCTTACCTGTATAGTTTTCTGGAAATTGATAGTCAGGGAGTACAGAGGTCGATCGATCCCAACATGAGCATGGTGTGGGTGGAGCTTAGCTAAAACTGGAACGGTAATTTTCTATGAGAAAATTGAAATTTTCTGGCTCGTACTGTCATTCCAATGATAAATTGTCAAAAATAGTCTTCTTATCTGCAAATTGGCATTTCTCAAGATCACTGGAGAAGCCAGTTAAAACCGACTTCAGGGTTAAATGATTAAAATATCCAAATGGGTATTAATTATATTGTAAAAAATTTGTTCTGTATAATGGATGCTACCATATAATATATATCTTCAAACATTGAAATATGTTTTTGTATGAAATGGTGTGTGAGTGCGTATGTGCATGCATATGTTCACGCATATTTGTTACAAGGATGCGTGAGTGCATGCAGGTATTAAAGGGTGCCTATGTGAGTTCATGCATGTCTTTGTTTTTGTGTCCGGCGAATGTGTTTCTAGGCAACACAGTGATGTAATAATATCGTATTTGTTTCATTTCAGGCCCAACCTGAAGCAGCTCTTAAGAGATTTGTTCCTTATTTCTGTGATAAAATTAAATCAATTGTCACATCCAGTAAGTAATTATGTGTCAATTGAAGGTAGTTATCTTGGTAATTATCCGGTCACCTTCAAATCTATTCATAGAAAATGTTGCTTTGTAAACAAGAGAAGGCTATTTTTGAGAATTGGAATGATCGAGCCAGTCATTCCAGTTGGAAATTAAAAAAATAGTGTTCTCTTGGTCTGCAAATGAACATTTCCCAAAACCAGCTTAAAAGCCACTATGGCGGGCTTGAGTGTTTAAGGGTTAATAATGCTACAGTCAAACCTGAACAGGAGACCACCTGGCTTTGGATCCAAAGTATGGTGTTTCTGCCTGTCTTAGTGAATAAGCATCTTCTGGTTTTAAAACTTATCCTATATAGCAAGTCACTAGACCTTTCCACTTTATCAACCGATTCTATGATGTCATAATCAACTACGCGACGTGTAGAATGACATGATAATGAATGTTGTCATGAATGACGTCGATAAGTAGTCAAGAACGCATATTTGAAGGAGGACTATGCGTTGGTGTACGAATTGTATGTCTTCACTATTTAATAACTATTCTGTTGAATATTTTGAAACTAATTTGACTGGGCACTGTTGCTGCTATAGGCAGCAACAGCACCAAGTCAAATCAGTTACAAAATATTCAACAGCTTACCTGTATAGTTTTCAGGAAATTGATAGTTGGCCCATACGAGGATCGATCAATCCCAACACGCCGAAGTGTGGTTGGCGCTTAGATAGAGGTGGGCGGGGCATAGCTAAAACTGGACAAATCACTTGTTTTTCAACTCCCCCCCCCCCCCCCCCTGTCTAATGGAGGGATCCATGTCTAGCTATGTCCCACTCACCGCACATTTCTAGCTAACCTCCACCACTTTGTACGCATGATGGAACAAATTTATGTACTTTGAAACCTAAATTAACATTTAACAGAAGCCCAATTTCAATGTAATTATAGAGGTAATCTTTCGAATAAGGCTGCAACAGCTTCCAGGCAAATTAGTTTCCAGACATTCAACAAAGCGAGTTTCATGATAGAGTTATAATATGCGTCATTTTGATTGTGACGTTAGCCTACAGTCCTACACATGATTAATTTGGTTATAACATCATATACTTGAGGGACAGATCAGATGCCTCCATTGTTTTTCTCCATAAGGTGGTCACCTGAGACAGGTATTATGGTATCTGCATAATAATATACTACTAACGTATAATTACCTATAACACAAACTCTGCTTTCATTTTATTTGGGCAATTTTCACGGAGAACAAGAATAGGTTTAAAGATTTTGCTTCAGGCAGAAATTAGCATGTATTGTATAGTCTATTTATTGTGTTTGGTTCACTCTACAGAGTTAATCGGTACATGTAGCTGTACAAATGCTTTCAGTAGCCCTGGATTGACAATGTTATATTCTTTAGCGATAAATCATAGCTAGTTTACTATTTGTCTAATTTTTTACAAAGCCGCATATGCCACCTCTACATGTACAACTTGCATGTATGCTTGTTTTTCCAGTAAAGCATTTAAAAGATCACCCTTTTGTCAATTTTAATCAATCTTGGCTAGAAGGACCCTAGTGTGGTACACATCACCAAGTTGATTGGCCAATTTGTTTCGCGGGTAATCGAAAGTTTCCAGGAATTCACTTAAAAGAACTGATTAACAACTGGTTGATTTCAATCAAACTTAAATGTAGGGACTCTAGGATTGAAGGCTTTAGACTTAGACTTGCAGTGTGAAGTCAGATCTGATAGGTTGTTTATGTGGAAAGAAACCAGCTTTACAGGAAAGTTGTTGCTCTTCTGCATAGCAACAAATAATCTACCTAACATGTCCCTGGGACACTAGATTTTGCTACTAAATAATGATAATCCTGGCTTCTGGGTTTGAGATTAAGATGGATGAGCCACTAGCCAGCAGGACTAGGGATTACTATATTAAGCTAGCTTTACTGATTATTATTTATAGCCCTTACTTGGCAGCTTGAGACATCAATCAGCTTCCCTCAGCTGGTCTATCCCCTGTGCTTTTCACCTATTACCTTGCTGCTGGATTGAAATCTGTGCGGAAAAATTCCATAAGACCAAACACCCCAACCCCTCACAGTGACGATAATGGGCATGCCACTAGAAATGGTGTTTGCCGATGATGTTGACTTCATAGACGAGGAAAAGAAACCCATTAACGAACTACTCCCAATAGCTGCAAGCAAGATAAAAATTGAGAATCTCTTTGAACCCACATTATCACACATATTACCTACTGACATAGCAGAAACTAACGAAAATGACGATCCACTTTGCGGCGTCGAACCATGGAGGAAAAGTAAAATCCTGTACTCACTGCTCTTTAGTACTGCTGACATTTTTGCACACTGCGTCAGGGGGAACATAGCTTTCCAGTCTTTCTGGAAGCTATGGATTTGTAGATCAAAGAGGCCATTGACAAAAAGACTACGTTAACTTTATACAAAGCAATATGCGTATCCTTGATGCTGTATAACTATAACAGCTAGGCAGCTCCAAACACAGCTGTAGACAAACTTGATGCCTGCCCCTTACGCACCATCACTATGCAAGATGTGTAATACATCGCCGCTACCCGTAAAGGTAGTCCAGCAAAGATGGTTCATATTTGGCCATGTGCTAAGGATGCCAGAAGACACACCAGCACAGAGCCTTGGAATTCGCCCTACTGGGAGCCAGAAAATATAAAGCCAGGAGAGGACATAAATATGTTAAGCGTGCTGCGAGTTGACCTCAAGAAAGCAGGACTCGGTATGCTCAGATCAAGAATGGGCCTGAGGAGCCTAAAGATTTTGGCTGAGAACAAGACACAGTGGTCAAATGCGAAGGACTGATTGCAGCTGTACGATGTTTCTACTACTACAGCCACAGAATATAGTAATCATATACATGTATGTATACTGGTTTGCAGTGTGGTGTAAAAGCAATCATATTGGTGAACTGGTATGTAGAATGTCTTGTATTTGCACCTTCATGACAGATATGGTGTTTTAACCCTTACACTACAGAATGTTGGTCTTATGTCATTGTCTATTATTCAGTTCTGTTATGTATATAAACTGGTATAATTTAACACTTTAATGATCAGATGTGATCAAGAAAGTTTTCTCAGAAAACGTGCACTTGCAGAGCATAAATTTTTGTAAAAAAATTTGATTATCGAGCCAGTAATTTCAATGATAAATCTTCAAAAATAGTCTTCTCTTGGACTGCAAATGGATCTTTATCAAGGCCAATGCAGAGGCCATTTTTGGCAGGCTTGGCCTTTATATCGTTGTTACCACCCCACCATGCTGGGAATCATAAATAGTACCACGCCTGATGAATTTCTATTAACAACAGACTTACTACTGCTCGGAATAGAAAGATAGTAGTAATTTCAACCCATGTTCTTTAAACTGAGAGGTCATTGGACCACCCATCATAACAAACCACCCTGATTTAGCACCAAAACCTATATACCACAGCAACTACCGCCTTAGTATAGTAACTACCTTCTGATGGGCCATTCAGCGTCTTTATTATATGGAGTGATTATGTACACTATAAAAATTGTTTTAATTTCCAGATGCGAGTATCAACACAGAGGAGCATGTTGATGAACAGTTACTCTGGTATCTAAAGTTGCTTGGAGAGGTAGGTAGTGCCAGGAATCCTTTAACACTCATACCAGCCAAAAATGGTTTCTAGAGTGGTCTTAAGAAATGTGCATTTGCAGACCAAGAGAAGACAACTTTTGAAAATTTACCACTGGAATGACTGGCTCTGTTATCGAGCCAGTCATTCCAGTGTTAAATTTTCAAAAATTGTCTTCTTGTTTTGCAAATGGATATTTCCTATGATAAAATTTTTATCGTGAACAAATTTAAGGATTAAAGGGTTAACAGATGCTGGCTCCTGTCTCAAAGAAGGCTACTAATATTATATCTATGTGTCTTATTATAATGATGTTGATTAAATCAAAACTAACACATGCTCCTCTGGACTAATAAATTTCGTAACCCTTTAACCCTTGAATTTAATCAGGAAAATTAAATTTTCCTGAAGAAAATGTCCATTTCCCGAACAAGAGAGGACCTTTTAAAACTACCACTGGAATGATTGGCTTGGTTATCGAGCCAGTTATTTCAGTGATAAAGTTTCAAAAACAGTCTTCTCTTGGTCTACAAATAAACATCTCTCAAGACCACTGTAGAAGCTATTTTTGGCTGATTTGAGTGTTAAAGGGTTAAAGGAATGCACCCGTAATTTCATGCAAGCTGTGTGGGTGATAGTATTGTGCGCTACCTATATATGCTATACAAATCAAAAACAGATGGATCTGTGCATTATTAGATAGACCTAAGATATTTGTAACATGTCTCCATTCCCTGAAAGCTGCCATGATTTCGTTTTCAACAAATGAGAAGACTAGCAGTGTGACAGACTGACACTGTGACATCATATAGACTCAAAGTAGTTTGCCGGTGTTGTGTAGAAACAATGGTTCATATGTGTAAGAATTTGAATATTTTGAAACTAATTGAACTGGAAATTAAAGCAGCAGTGGCGTCTTAAATTTGCTTCAAAATATTCAACATAATAGTTATATCATAAAGCCATTTGCTCTACAGTATATAGCATGACAGACTATGGCTTCTGAAAGGGAGACATAAGGGTGCCAATCACAAGCCAAATGCCAACATTAACAGGATGTTAAAAAAGGCAAATTATTGTGATTGATATGGAACATCTAAGCAATAGTTTATCAGGGTAATACAACATCTGACGTAATAAGGACAAATTTCTTACTCTCCGGGATGTAGAAATTGTTTGAATGTAGCTTTCATGACCATCTCGGTCACTTCTTCAGCAGTAACTGACAGTCGCTGGCAACGTCACTCTGGTCAGTTCTTGTGGAGTCACGTGACAGCATGGTGGACTGCTGGTATATGGTAGCCCTTGTCTCGGTTCATGGTTGGTTGATGCGTGTAGATTTCTATGGCCTCTAACTTTCCGTTTAAATAAGTTGGTCTCGTTGTTGATGACCGAGGTACTGCTGGTGGGGATGACGTGGCCAGTGGATTCTGTGTGCTCTGCCACAGCTGAGTTGGAATTGATTTTAAGATGTTCTTTGACTCTTGTGCTGAGAGGCCTTTTCGTTTCGCCTATATATGTACCCTCACATTGGTCACATTCAATCTTGTAGATGACTCCAGAGCATTCATCTATGGTCAGTTTATCTTTAGGCCTTACTAATTGTGATCTTAAGGTGTTGATGGACCGGACCAGCCTCTCACCAACCCAGATTATCAGTCTCTTGTGATCATCTAGGCACCACCTGTTTCGTCCAGAATGGCTACTTCTACCACCAAATTCATGGAGTAGCTATGGGCTCATCAGTGTCACCAGTGATCGCAAACCTTTATATGGGATCCTTCGAGCAACAAGCACTTATCACAGCCACAGACCCCCAAATTTCTGGTACCGGTATGTGGATGACACATTCACATGCCTGCACCACTACAACATCCAACCTTTCACTGATCACCTCAACAGTATCGACCAATGCATCCAATTCACCAGCGAAGTCAAAGAAGATGGCCAGATTGCCTTCCTGGATGTTTTGGTGCATGTCAGTGATTCCGGAACTATCAAACTTACAGTGTACAGAAAACCCACACACACAGATCAATATCTAAATTTTCACTCTAATCACCATTTGGAACACAAAAGGTCAATCGTCAGAGCTTTATTTTACCGCGCAGACTCCATCATCACAGAAACATCAGACAAAAAAGAACATCACTTCCAACAGTCTCTCCTAGCCAACGGTTACACTTCGTGGATGAGAAAACCGCCTCCCCCACCTCATAATAAACAACCAGATGTCGAAAAACTCCCCACTAGTCGGACTTCCGTAAATCCAAGGCTTATCAGAACACCTTGGCAGACTCTTCAGACAACAAAACATCAAAACTTACCATAAGCCCACCAGCACTGTAAGATCACAATTAGTAAGGCCTAAAGATAAACTAACCACAGATGAATGCTCTGGAGTCATCCACAAGGTCGAATGTGACCAATGTAATGGTACATATATAGGCGAAACGAAAAGGTCTCTCAGCACCAGAGTCAAAGAACATCTTAAAATCAACTCCAACTCAGCTGTGGCAGAGCACACAGAATCCACTGGCCACGTCATCCCCACCAGCAGTGCCTCGGTCATCAACATCAAGACCAACTTATTTAAACGGAAAGTTAAAGAGGCCATAGAAATCTACACGCGTCAACCAACCATGAACCAGGACGAGGGATACCATATACCAGCAGTCTACCAGTCCATGCTGTCACGTGCCACAAGAACTGACCAGAGTGACGTTGCCAGCGACCGTCAGTTAGTGCTGAAGAAGTGACTGAGATGGTCACGAAAGCTACACTCAAACAATTTCTACATCCCGAAGAGGTAACTAATTTTTCCTTATTAAAGGGAAATTCCAGTGAAAATCGGGAATAATTCAACTAAAAATATACTATAATCCAAAATAGTTGTAACAAAAAAGTATAAAATTCATTGCCGAGAAATAATAAAATGAATATGCCCAAAATGCTCGAAAACGTGACTCCTGCTCGCATCCATTTTCTCGCAACGAGGGTGAGAAACCGCGAGATGATGACGTCAACGACACACCAGCAAAATATCGCCAGCGCTTTTAGATTTACCTGTTTACTTCGCGTTATGAAGGCTGAATATTAATTAACCCTTTAATGACCAAATTCTGTCAGGAAAATCAGAATATTTCCTTATTGAATGGCCATTTGCAGGCCAAGCGAAGACTATTTTTGACATTTAGCACTACAATGACTGGCACGATCATCGGGACACTAATTGCACTTTAATTTCCTCCAAACACTGTGGCAAAGTATCAGTTGTTTAGCCAGTACGCTAATTATCAATGAGATGCAAGATTTACAACCCCTGGTTACGGCTATCCTCGATCGGGCAAACAGAGTAGGTGTGTCGGTGACGTCAGCTGCTTGGCCAAAATTGCGCCTCTATCTACTGGTTACTTTAGCAATTTAAATTGAGGATATCTTTTTTATTTGTTGGCATAAAGTTGTGCTCTTGGTCTCAAATTAATGCGGAAAATTAGTACTTTACGTCAGATGCATAAAATCCCCCAGTGGAATATCCCTTTAAGAGTCATCCTGGGATCGGGACCAATTTTTTTGGAAATGATATTGACATGTTTGAAGTATCCCTTTAGATAATATCATATGTCAACCACCAAGGCGCCTGTCATGACCAAGCCAGCCAAAAACGGCCCCTGTAGTGGTGTTGAAAAATGTCCATTTGCAAGCCACGAGAAGGTAAATTTTGAAAATTGAGCTTCAGAATAAGTTATTCCAGTAATAAATTTTCAAAAATTGTCTCTTGGCCTGCAAATGGACAATGAACAATCATGTCCATTAAATGGTTAGTATTGATATAAACATAACATTAACATTTGTTTACTATTGCTATAGAATCAGATACTGTATCTGTATTATATGCCGACTTTGTTTCATAGCTTATACATACAGATGGATCTGAAGTATTGAAACACAGCACCCAGATTTTTGAAGTGTTGGATATGACGCTATCTCTGACCTGCATTAAGGCATATGAGTTGTCAGCACATATTTTAAAGAATATCCTCAAAGCATGGACATCAACATATCCGACAGACTTTTGTAGTGTGACACAGGCGCTGGATCAACCTTCTGACAAATACCTTCCAATTAGGGTAAGATATTCAGTTAGTCTTATTATTGGTGAAAATTATAATTTTCTCAAATGAGACGATTGGGTCTGTCTATCTATCTCCCTGCCTGCCTTCCTGCCTGTGTCTGCCTGCCTGCCTGCCTGGTTGCCTGCCTGCCTGCCTGCCTATTGGATTCCATTTAAGTTTTTGCTTTAACTCCACATATTAGGTATATCTCTGGCTTGCTTTGCTCTATTGACATAATTGGGACTATACTTGGGCACGTTAATAGGTTTATTAAGGGAATACAGCATAGTGGCATTGAGTCATTAAGTCAAAAGGTCAAGGTCAAATGTTAAGTTTCTTGTGAGCCTATATTGTAGGATTGCTTACTTGAACCAAACTTGGGCACATGTTTTCATATACCATACCGAGGCAGCGTGATGATATTTATCTCATTAGGTCAAAGGTCAAGGCCATTCTAATATTGCTATTTAACCTTTGCTTTTTCAAACTTAAGTTTTCCATTCAGAAAATCATTTATATTTCAGGATTGGTTAATCCTATTGGAACTAGATGTGAATACATGGTTACCTATAATGTTAGGAAGCAGCGTTATAACATTGAGGTCACAAGATTTAAGGTCAAGGTCACTGGCAAACAGGAGGCAGAGAAGATTTAATTCTGCTGAATACTTGTTACCGCATACAGCATCAACTGTTTCGGCGTTCGGTGGTGGGTATCATTTGGGTTTAAGTTTTTCATTGGCTTAATATTAAGCAATTGGTAATTTGGATTTTCTAATCCAGAACACAGTCACTCATCATCATTATCAATCCAGATGATTGCCGGTATTCACCACAGGTATTATTGATGCGCTCCATATGAAAATGGGAGCAATAATGACAACCGATATCAGAGGTTATATCTATCAGGAAATCTGATAATTATCAAACAGAATATGTATAGTTATTTACATTGGAGATGAGCATAGATCAGCAGTTTCTGATTGTCATCCTTATGACTTAATGCTCATTATATGAGAACCAACTAATCGGTGACCTATATCACATTGACACGTTTTTGGTTTCCATTTTATCTCCACAGATTGGATTATATTTCAAGACTAAACTTGGACACATACTTAACCTATACAGGTATCAACATGATCAAGTGGGAACTCTGGTTACAAAGTTTCAAATTGATGCCAACATGCATAATAAGTAGGCAGAGCTTAGCTAGAAAATTGGCATGGAATACATGTAGCTAGAATTGGATCCCTCCATTGGTAATATATTGATGTATTCTTTATTTTCAGAGATTGATTATAATGATGTAATTTGTGCTTGCATGTGTGTGCGTGCGTGCGTGTGTGCGTGCGTGCGTTCTCCCACGCATAGTGAAAGGACTGTTCCAGTTTTAGCTATGTCCCACCCATCTCTATCTAAGCTCCACCCACACCTCGTCCGTGTTTGGGTCGATCGATCTCTCGGAACTCCCTGACTATCAATTTCCAGAAAACTATACAAGACATGTAAGCTGTTGAATATTTTGAAACTAACAACGCCCAGACAAATAGTTTTAAAATTTTCAACAGAGTGTTTATTAAATAGTAAAGACATACAATTCGTACAACATGTCGGACTATTAAATGTTAAAGATGGACTATAGCTACTTTGTATGTCGAACCATTCATAATGTAATGATTATGACGTCCACTTAATTATGACATCATATGACGTCAGATGATCGATGGATAAACTTGGAAAGGGTCATGAGTGATGGTGAACATGGTAGCAGATTATGAAATGGACAGGTGCATTGTCTATATTGTGATCATTTCTTCCAGGATTGGGGAGCATCTGGTGATCTTGACAATTTGAACGTGAAATGGCATGTCCCTACTAGTGAAGAAATGGACATGGCACAACTTTGCCTGAACAAGTACCTCAAGACTGAGCTTGAGACAGTTAAATCTGTGGATAAGAAAACTAAAATAAACAGGTCAGTTGGTGTTCGTGTATGTGTGCATATAATCTTGTGTACATATTTGTCTGTATCTATATCTGTTTGTCTGTCTGTGCATGCATCAATTTCCATTCATTAGGTCCATATGTTATGCTCGCGGTTTATTCAATTTAGCATAGGTTTGTATGTCATGCTGTTCTGCCCGCTTTTTACTCATATTACATAGGAAAGTAAAATGTCTTGTGATGAGCACAATTAGTTCTTTATATGATTTAGTTTAAACTGTCAGTCAGAATAGAGTTTTAGCCCTTTAATTGTCAAGCAATCAACCAGCTTTTCTAGTGGTCTTGAGGAATATGCATTTGCAGGCCATTTGTCGCGCTATGCACAATGTAGAGGATGGATCGACAGTGATCCGAGAATGGAGGAATCCAGTTTTAGCTATGCCCCACCCATTTCTAGCCCCACCTATGCTCTGACCATGTTGGGAATGATTGATCCCTCCACTCACTGAATCTCAATTTCCCGAAAACTATACAGGTAAGCT
This sequence comes from Chaetoderma sp. LZ-2023a, assembly GCA_034401795.1. Classification (NCBI taxonomy): domain Eukaryota; kingdom Metazoa; phylum Mollusca; class Caudofoveata; order Chaetodermatida; family Chaetodermatidae; genus Chaetoderma; species Chaetoderma sp. LZ-2023a. The sequence continues at coordinate 96,561,227 of CM067373.1, read as the reverse complement.
GTTGAATATTTCGAAACTAATTTGATTGGGTGCTGTTTCTGCCCATGGCAGCAAGAGCACCCAGTCAAATTAGTTTCAAAATATTCAACAGAATGCTTATTAAGGGATAACTAATCCCATCTGTTGATAGCTATTCAGATGATCTAACATGCCGGTCATAATCTCTCCAGGTAATTTTAAGCTTTTTATCACACCGCTAAGGAATGATATTCAGGATTTAGTAGTTAAATGTTGGTACATTTCTACACCCTATGATGGCTGTCATGATTTACTTTTCAACCAATCAGAAAAACCCTAGTGTGTCTGCCTCGGTATATACGCTCAGTCATAGAGGCGCCAACTATAGTTTAACAATGTGGAATGAAAGCAATCCTACAGGTAAACGGTTGAATATTTTGAAACCAATTTGATTGGAAGTTGTTGCTGCCTATGGCAGCAACAACTTCCAGTCAAATTAGTTTCAAAATATTCAATGGGATGAGCATTACATAATAAAGAATGTGATGCATTGGCGCTTACATGACATCACACACTATAGCTTGAGGAGACAAAATGGTGTCGATCACTTCAACATTTACTCGATATTATAAAACAGGTAATTGCGATACAGATGAGGGTATGTGACAGGATATGAATGATATGGACCCTATAAACCATATGCTATCGGTGCAATGCAACATTTGAGATGAGATTAGCATCGCTTTAAATAGTAAAGACATACAAGTCATACAACAATGCTGAGTCCGTCATCAATTAAGTATCCGTGACAAACTCAGTTACGTCATTCATGACATAATTATGATTTCAGCATACACATCACGTAGTTGATTATGACGTCATATGATTAACTGAGAAACTGGAATCCTCGATTAGGTAGAATATTAAAGTTATGAGAACAACCCATTGGCCTGACATGTGCAGGCCCAGACATCTAGTTGAAAATTAAGCACTGGAATTACTGGCTCAGTACGAGAGCCAGTCATCCCATTGGAAATTTCTCAAAAATAATATTCTTGCCCAGCAAATGGACATTGATTTAGCGAAAACTGACACGTTTCTTGACAAATCATGATTATTAAAGGGATAACTACTTTGCATGTGTATCATTTGGCTATTCTATCTACAGTTACCAAGACGGGTTAACACGGCTTTAATTATTTTCATTCCAGAGACGTACTTTTGCGGAGATTGACAGTTATTTCCGAGTGCCTGCTAGGAGTCGCTTCTGCCATCTCACCGCTGGAAGGAACACCTATTCAGTTGTAAGTACACAGAAAACTGTAATATGTTAATTCTTCTATCATTAACCTATGTGATTCAGCCAAACCTCCTTCAAAGATCACATATCTTTTTGAATCACACAAGAGTGCTTATTTATCCCTTTAACCCTGAAATTTGTTTAAGAAAATTTTAATTTTCTCTATAAATGTCCATTTGCAGAACAAGAGAAAATTATTTTTGAAAATTTACCACTGGAAATGAATGAATTTCAAAAATACTCTTCTCTTGGTCTGCAAATGGAACTTTTCTCCAGATCACTACAGAAGCCATCTTTGGCTGACTTGAGTGTTAAAGGGCTAAGATGGCATTTTTCCCGCAAAGGCATTAATAACGGCTTAATGTAATATTAAGATACCATCATTCTTTAGTGACCACAATGTAATATAGACGATAAAGTGGTAATGTAAGACATGTTTCAGGTCACATACAATCAATCTAATATACTCTTAGGATTTCAACATCTTTTTATTTATTTGACAAAATCATCCCGGATATATCTCAATTACTGCATTCTGAAGGCAGCTGCGACACGTTAGTGTTCCGGCATTGGTGACAGACTAAAATTATTCAAAATTTAACCAACTGATGCTAGTTGAGCGTTAAGACTATAAATTTGCATTTATTATTTTCTACTGAACTGCATAAAAATAAATAATACACTTAAAAGAAAAACCTTTTTCCAGGGTTTCGAGTCAGGTGCCTTTGAAGAAAACCCGTCAGTGTTGCAGCATATCAGAGAGAGGTAAGCAACTCAAAGTTCAACTGGTGGACCATAGTTAGCTATAGTTAACTAGATCCCAGTCAAACTTGAAATAGTTATCTAGCTAGTTAACTATAGTCAAATGAGCACCCGAGCTAGGTCTCAGATTGTTAGTACGAAATTTCCTTAAAAGCAAAATTGCGGACACCCCTCGCTTGGCACGAGTAAATGCATATAAAAGTGTAAATATTTCACTAAATAGCTTAGGTTTGATGAAATTATACTTTCCCATTGTATGTCAATGTTCCCAAGGCCCATTTTCTTCACGCTTTATCTCATATGGATGCCTCTTAACATCCTAGCACAGACAAAAATAACCCATTTTCGTAGGCCATGCCAGACGACCGAAAGGGTTAATCGAGACGTACTGGCTCCAGATTTTTTCCAATAGTAATTCAATGGGCAATCGGGTACCAACGAACTATAGTTAACTAACCAGTGTCCGACTGGGCATAGCAAAGGCACATGTTCAGTAAACCAGCAAACTGACTATGGTTAGCCAGTCGAACTTGACCCATATCATTAAGTTCATGTACAAGTAGAGACACTGAAAACATAGCTATTGAATATTGATGAGAATATTTAGCTCCTTACCCTTTTTATGGTAAACCTGGCCCAAGCCGATAACTGAGCCAGTCAGTCAGGTAGTAAATTGTCAAAAAATAGTCATGTTGGCCTGAAAATGGACATTCAATAAACAAATATTGAGATTTTCTTGACCAAATTTAGTCATTAAAGGGTTAAAGTTAGTGTATGGCATTATAGCCAGAACTGCACAAATTTCCCACTTGAATTACTGGCACATTTACTGATGATTGACTCGTTTACATTTGATTGGCTTGTTTACTAATGACTGGCTCGTTTACTAATGATTGGCTCATTTACTGATTATTGGCTCGTTTACTGATGAATGGCTCATTTACTAATGACTGGCTCATTTACTGATGACTGGCTTGTTTACTGATGATTGGCTCATTGGCTCGTTTACTGATGATTGGCTCTGTTACTGATGACTGGCTTGTTTACTGATGATTGGCTCATTGGCTCGTTTACTGATGACTGGCTCATTTACTGATGATTGGCTCGTTTACTGATGACTGGCTCATTTACTGATGACTGGGTCCATTTACTGATGATTGGCTCATTTACTGATGATTGGCTCGTTTACTGATGATTGGCTCGTTTACTGATGATTGACTTGTATACTGATGATTGGCTCATTGGCTCGTTTACTGATGATTGGCTCTGTTACTAATGACTGGCTCGTTTACTGATGTATGGCTAATTTACTGATGACTGGCTCATTTACTGATGATTGGCTCGTTTACTGATGATTGACTCATTTACTGATGATTGGCTCGTTTACTGATGATTGGCTTGTTTACTGATGATTGGCTCATTTACTGATGATTGGCTCATTTACTGATGATTGGCTCATTTACTGATGATTGGCTCATTTACTGATGACTGGCTCGTTTACTGATGTATGTCTAATTTACTGATGATTGGCTCATTTACTGATGATTGGCTCGTTTACTGCTGATTGGCTCATTTACTGATGATTGGCTCATTTACTGATGATTGGCTCATTTACTGATGATTGGCTCATTTACTGATGATTGACTCGTATACTGATGATTGGCTCTGTTACTAATGACTGGCTCATTTACTGATGATTGGTTCGTTTACTGATGATTGGCTCTGTTACTGATGATTGGCTCGTTTACTGATGATTGGCTCGTTTACTGATGATTGGTTCGTTTACTGATGATTGGCTCGTTTACTGATGATTGGCTCGTTTACTGATGATTGGCTCGTTTACTGATGACTGGCTCGTTTACTGATGATTGGCTCATTTACTGATGATTGGCTCGTTTACTGATGATTGACTCGTATACTGATGATTGGCTCATTGGCTCGTTTACTGATGATTGGCTCATTTACTGATGATTGGCTCGTTTACTGATGATTGGCTCATTTACTGATGACTGACTCATTTACTGATGATTGGCTCGTTTACTGATGATTGGCTCGTTTACTGATGAGTGGCTCTGTTACTGATTATTGACTCGTTTACTGATGATTGGCTCGTTTACTGATGATTGGCTTGTTTACTGATGATTGGCTCGTTTACTGATTATTGACTCGTTTACTGATGACTGGCTCGTTTACTGATGATTGGCTCGTTTACTGATGATTGGCTCGTTTACTGATGATTGGTTCGTTTACTGATGATTGGCTCGTTTACTGATGATTGGTTCGTTTACTGATGATTGGCTCTGTTACTGATGATTGGCTCCTTTACTGATGATTGGCTCGTTTACTGATGATTGGCTCGTTTACTGATGATTGGCTCGTTTACTGATGACTGGCTCGTTTACTGATGACTGGCTCGTTTACTGATGAGTGGCTCGTTTACTGATGATTGGCTCGTTTACTGATGATTGGCTCGTTTACTGATGACTGGCTCGTTTACTGATGATTGGCTCATTTACTGATGACTGGCTCGTTTACTGATGATTGGCTCGTTTACTGATGATTGGCTCGTTTACTGATGATTGGCTCGTTTACTGATGAGTGGCTCGTTTACTGATGACTGGCTCGTTTACTGATGATTGGCTCGTTTACTGATGACTGGCTCGTTTACTGATGACTGGCTCGTTTACTGATGATTGGCTCGTTTACTGATGACTGGCTCGTTTACTGATGATTGGCTCATTTACTGATGAGGGGCTCGTTTACTGATGATTGGCTCATTTACTGATGACTGGCTCGTTTACTGATGATTGGCTCATTTACTGATGAGTGGCTCGTTTACTGATGACTGGCTCATTTACTGATGATTGGCTCATTTACTGATGAGGGGCTCGTTTACTGATGATTGGCTCGTTTACTGATGATTGGCTCGTTTACTGATGATTGGCTCGTTTACTGATGACTGGCTCGTTTACTGATGAGTGGCTCGTTTACTGATGAGTGGCTCGTTTACTGATGACTGGCTCATTTACTGATGATTGGCTCATTTACTGATGAGTGGCTCGTTTACTGATGACTGGCTCATTTACTGATGATTGGGTCATTTACTGATGATTGGGTCATTTACTGATGAGTGGCTCATTTACTGATGATTGGCTCATTTACTGATGAGTGGCTCATTTACTGATGACTGGCTCATTTACTGATGAGTGGCTCATTTACTGATGACTGGCTCATTTACTTATGATTGGCTCATTTACTGATGACAGGCTCTGTTACTGACCCAATCATTTCAGTGGTAGATTTTAAAGAAATATGCTTCTCGTGGCCTACAAATGGACATTTCTCAAGATCACTGCAGAGGCCATTTTAGGCGGCTTGACTATTATAGCTTTATGTTGGCACAAAAGTGGTTAATAACTAAGTATTTTTGATTAAGACATTTAGGTTTATGACTGCGTGCATGTATTTACATTCCAAGTCAGTGATCTAATATCCATTCTATCTCATTTCACAGTTTTGACTTTGGATGGTGTGAATGTCCGTATCACAATCCTGCAATCCATCAGACCACTTCTAAGTAAGTATTTACCACTTTATTGCTCAAATCTTCCTATTGTAAACATCATTTTGCCGAGCAAGAGAAGACTATTTCTGAAAATTTACCGCTGGAATGACTTGCTCGGTTATTGAGCCATGTATTGCAGGTATAAATTTTCTAAAAATAGGCTTCTCTTGGACTTCATATGGACATTTGTCAAGACAACCACAGAATCCGCTCTGTGGCCGTCTTGATCACTAAATGGTTAATGTAGAATATTAACTGTTTGACTGATGCAAGCCACCAGACAATAATTTCAATGGGCAATAACTCTGGACCTGCTGAATATCTTGAAAACAATTTGACTGAAAGTTGTTGGTGGCTTAGGCACCAACAACTTTCAGTCAGTGTTTTCAAAATTTTCAGCAAATCAGTAGTCTAGGGAAAATGTAGTCTGCAGAAATTCATTTAATTACTTGTAACATATGCTCAGCACTGTTGATCACTTATACCTGTTTGTTGTGAGAATGGTGCTTGGCAGAGCTTTCATAAATGTTTGGTATGTACACAAGTTATTAAAGAATATGTCCTGCGTTCAAAGGCTGAATGAAATGATGCAAAACCTGGCAAGCAATGTCACGTTGTTATCCAGGACTACAACTAGAGCAACTACACTACAGTAAGAGATAAGTTAACATGTTTCTAAAATAAAAACAGGAATATGTCCTGTGAGATCTCCCTGAGTCTCGGAACAAATGAGACCCACCAGCTGACCAGTGTGGGTGATGAAGCTCGCGTGATCTGAGCTAAATATTTCAAGTGAGTTAATAAACTAGCTTCAAGTTGTTTAAAATGTCTAATTATGAATGTGGAGGTAGGCATGCTAGGTAACAATATATTTGAACAGAGATATGTTAGTTAGTACAATTTTGAACATGATTTTAAAATGTTCTGGTGAATATTTTGAACAGAAATGGATTGGAAGGCATTGCGGCCTTATTCCAATCCAATTATGTGCAAAATATTCAACAGTACATTTTGTTTTCTATTGGAAACATGTTTACGTATTTCCGAGCTGTAGTCTGCTGAATGTTGTCATGTGACATGATCGTGTAATGAAGTGATCCCAGGCAGTTTGAAATCGACACAGTGGATACAACATTTATTGTCAGGAAAGCTCCGCCAGCTTCCATTCTCAGCTCATTTAGAATATATAATATATTACCATGCTTTCCAAGCATCTCGCTATAGATTAATATATGTGTCATTTGTCATCTAGTATAATTTGCCTGTAGTCCATACAGTCCATGTATTTTAGATGAAACGTCCTTCTCTTTGGTAAAGATCATTAACCATTTAACACTCATAGTAGCCAAAAATGTCTTCTGTAGTGGTCTTGTGTAATGTCCATTTGCAGACCAAGAGAAGACTATTTTTGAAAATTTACCACTGAAATGACTGGCTCGGTTATCGAGCCAGTCATTCCAGTGGTAAATTTTCTAAAATAGGCTTCTCTTGGTCTGAAAATGGATATTTTCTATAAAAAAAAAAAGAGTCAAATTTGGTTGAAGAAATTCAAGGGTTAAAGGGATAAGCAAGAACGAGTGATCAATTGTTATATTGTGCTTACAACGATCAAATTACTAATTTTGTAATAGAACAGTTCAGAACATTAAAAAAAATTGCAAGTTTAACAAAGAATTAAATTAATTTTTGTATGCTATGTTTGTTTATTTGTCTCTGTTTTAGACCACATGTTGGAAGTCTGTGAAGATAACACGAAAGTTTTGCTCAAAATACAAAGTGTAGGTAATATTTAGCTCAGTTTACTTGTCGGTCGGTTGTAAAAAAAGAAGTAATCTAGTGATGAATCATCCGTCCACACACCCAGCTGTTTCTCTGGATATGTGGTATCAATATTGATGGCACAGTCTCGGAGAAAAGAGGGGCTCAAGCAAACAAAATATTCCCAATGAATTAAAAATCTTGAGCTAAGTAGTTTAAATTGTGATAGTTATCAATCCAGAGCTTGGTAGCGATTTATTTGGGCACTAGTAAGTGAATAGAAGAATCCAGTGTTAGCTATTCCCTGCCAATTTCTAGCTAAACTTCACTCACACTTCGCCCGTGTTGGGATCGATCGATCCCTGAACTCCCTGACTATCAATTTCTAGAAACATATACAGTTGTTGAATATTTTGAAACTAATTTGACTAGGTGCTGTTGCTGCCTATCAACAGCGCCCTGTAAAATAAGTTTCAAGATGTGCAACAGCATGTTTATTAAATAGAAAAGACATACTATTTGTACAACAATACTTAATCCATCAGCAGTTAAGCTTTCTTGATGAACTTAGTTGCATAATTCATGATATAATTGATTATGACGTCAGCCTACATGTGACCTATGGTAGTTGATTATGACATCATATGATTAACTGAGAAAGTGGATTCCTTCATTGTGATTCCTTATTAGACAGATGGTTATTTGATCACCTATCAGGCTTAATAAATTCAGAGTTATTGTCTATAAAAAGTATTTATGTATAATTGAGTGGATTTTCCAGTACATGATGAGAAAACAGCATTTTTTTTACACAATTCCAGAAATAGAGTCTGAGAAATACAAATACCAGAGGAAGTGATTTATCGCATAAAATTAAATTCGCAGAAATTTCGCAGAAGGCATGTTTGATTGTTAACCCTTACCACTCTGATATAAAAAATTTTAATTTTCAAATTAGAGTAAAAGAGGAACTGGTGTTTATTTTTCAACAAATTTGGTGGAAGATGGTGCTGTCATAGACAGCAACATCTTCCACCAAATTTGTTGAAAAATGTACATAAGTTTCTTTGCTATTGACACATTAAAAGATAAAATATTGACATCAGTATGGTAGATGTTAAAGGCTTAACAATCTGTCAGTGGATTGTAGGCTAATTAATATAATTTTGCAGGTGTATAGTTTGCTGCTTTTGTCACATGGCACATACAAAGAGGAATTTGACTCACGATTGAAGAAGTGTCAAATTCTGAAGAGAACAGTGCACTCCGAGGTACTGTATTAGTGATTCTAAGTGTCTGTAGATTACCTGTTTCATCATGTATCTGTTAGCTTATCATGGTTATTGTGATGTTGTGCTGTACAGTTATAAATAAAGCCGTAACACTTTAATGTAGCAAATTTGGTAAAAATTTTTTTAAATATTTTCTTATTGAATGCCCATTTACAGGTCAAGAGAATAGAATTTAAAAAAATTGATCACTGAAATGACTGGCACTCGAGCCAGTCATTCCAGTCGTAAATTTTCAAAAATTCTATTCTCTAGACCTGTAAATGGCCATTCTACAAGATGGAAACAGCGGCCGGCTTTTGGCCGTTATGACCATTAAAGGGTTAATAAAGTTTGTGGGGTTGGAAGAATGCTTCAACAATGCTTAGGCATATGATACTACATGCCAACCTTCATAATGTTAAAATAGAATCAAACCTGCCTATAATGGACCATTGTTTTTAGGCCTGCAAGATTGTGGTTCTTTGTCTCTTTAACCATCAAATTTGTTCAAGAAAATTTCAAATTTCTGATAGAAAATCCTTGTCTTGGCTGTAGTTTCAAGTTTTTCAAACTTGTGTATGTATGCATTATAGGTTAGATACGTTTTACGTATCAAAAACTGGTCAGTGTGACCTACTTGTCACAGTTCACTGAACATAATAGGCATTCCTTGTTTAGCTTGTAGTTTGAAGACTATTTCGATTACATTAACGTAAATGATCCAGTCATTCCAGTGGTAAATTTCCAAAAATGGTCATCCATTGTCAAGCAAATGGACATTTTCCCAAGACCACTGCAAAGGGTGGTTTTGACCGGTTTTGCCATTAAATTGTTATTGCAGCTAAACCATGTCTGTATATTTTCCACATTTAATTTCAGTTGCGAGAATCTAAAAAGCAGTTGAGAGTTCTCACACTGGATCGCATTATGTTGCAACATGAGGTTAGTATGCTTCCTTCCTCTAAATCATATATAGAGAATCTGGAATGAGGTCACTTTTCATATCACTATTATGGACCGAGTTGAAAATTATCAATTTGCACGAGCTTTAGCGAGTGCAAAATTAATAATTTTCAACGAGGTTCATGATAGTGATATGAAGTGACCGAGTTTGAGATTTTATTTATCATATAAACTGTAATTTTGAAATATTTGCGAATAGTTGCTGATGTGACTTTTATCTGATTTCTCATTGTTGATTTTCGTGAAATCGATACTGCCGCTGTGACGCACCACTACTTGATAACAGATACTGAATGCGCAGCAAAATATAGTGACAAACACAAAATCTGGCAATATCAGCCGTAAACTACACTTTTCTTCTAAGGCTATCGCAGAGCCACGGCCATCAATCGTTACTTCACTGCCGACTGATAAACTGTCAAACGATGACATTTTGCGATGACGTTTCATGAATGACAAATCGTAGTAAACAAATTGTAGTAAAACAGTACCGCGTGGTAATCCCTACGCATCACGCTCACATCAATCGATGTTTTAATTGGTCGATTTAAATGGGTTGCGCACCCAACAACCAATGAAAATACTCGAAAAATATGGAACGGGCTAGAAGGCTTGTTTATGTGATAAACATAAATATGTAATGCAGTATCAATGATATGTTATCTAGCCTTGGAGAAGGTTTGAGCTATTTTGCCTTTGTCTGTCAAGGTGCGCTGGATCTGCAATATCATTTTGTCAGTCTGCTGATATTAACTGATAAGAGTCATGCATATCAACTAGTCAGTCATCTAGGCTTGCGCGATTTTTTGATTTAATCGTGAAGTTTGATTTATTTTTAAAATCACGATTTTTACGATGTAATTGAGGAAAAATTGGAAAAATTTCATGTTTTTAAAAAATCTGAAGTGTGTACTTTTCCGTTGCATTTTGTCTGTACATGAGTACAATTATAATCAATTCATGCCTGTGTTCATTGTGTTTATATCCTGCCGTGCCGAATAATTACTAATCACAACGCAAAGCGCTACAATAAACAAGCTGACAATAGCGAGGTAACACCTTTGTCATTGAGAAAACCAGCTAGTTACTCCGTCGAATCGTCATATAATTTTCTTTCTTTCGCTGCAGACCCTGAGTCTGTCGTGAAATGCCAAGTATATACTTAGTTGCAGAGTGTTAGGCAATCAGTGAACATAATTCTTTTTAATTCTAGGGTTAGCAATTTCAGGCGGTGTAATAATTTTTCCTTTTTGCTTCAGTTGGCATGTCAAATTAAAGAAAATAAAGCAACAGCATTTCAGGTTGTTTAATTTTGAACTGTGTGTTCTGTTGATTACTCTTAAATGTAGATCGTACATTCTGAAAGCAACTATAAACTGCTCTATAGGACGAGTTTACGCCGTTACACTTGTGCCTATTCAAAGCTCCCGTCCTCTATATGTGGATTGCCCAGTATCTCCCCGGGTACTAATATTAACGTCTGCGTTACTGCAATAATGACCTAAACTCGTCCTACAAAGGGAGGCTATAAGCGGAAGCTGATACATCTTGTAATTTATATTCTTTTCTCGACGACATTTTATCTCAAATTTTGATGAAATAAATAATGTTTATTAAACTATGCGCAATATTTAGGCGGTCCCAATTAATAATTTCACTCCCACGATGATGGATGTAAGGTATACATTAAGCATAGACGTACAGTACAGATCTTAGTTAGCTTTACTGTTTGACGAAGCAAAAACGAAACAAAAATGCTTCTTTTTCGCGTCAACACCTCGTAGCGTTTCCAGGCGTGGCCAAACACCAAACGCATTTAATTTATTTCATAGGCGCGTCTAACGGAAAGTCAAACCCGTCCTACAATATATTAAACGTATCATGAAATATTTTAAACCCGTCACGGAAAAAGTCAAATGCGCAATCAAATGTATTCTGTAACTCTACAAAGATTCTTACTACGCGTCATTAAACATAAAGTGGAATCGGTATATCGTCTGTCAAGGACCCGTACATGTAAATTTAAATTGCAATTAGAGCCGTATATGTGTTAAGTATATGCATCGCCTTTAGCTTTTTGTGTGGCTGTAAACGATAATTGTTTAAATGTCATCATCGTAATCGTCAATCGTAATTTTGTATGAAATGGACGTGTGTGGACTCCGCACCTGGGTATTCTTTACTGTGTATGAAGCTAGTGTGATGACTGCGTATATTTTAATAAATTTTCAAACCACAATTTCTTTTGAAATCTGGATGAATAAACCAAGATATTCTCTGAAATGGGTTTATTACAATATAGTCTAATTTGAGCCGACGTAATAGGCATAACCTTTTAGAACAATATATGCACCAGTTGCGGCTAGTGTTATGCCAAATTTGTCTCATAACGGAAAGGGAAGCGATTTACAAAATCTGCAAACCTGACATTCGGTTGTTTTCGATTTCGTTACTTCATACATAATATGTAACCGAAAATCTCCGCTTTTACATAGACATGCACATGCGTGCATAGTTGTTTTACCCGTGCGTTCAGGACCGCGAAAAAGTTGTTGCTGTAATATCAACAGCTTACATGTATAGTTTTCTGGAATTTGAGATTCAGAGAGTGCAGAGATCGATCCCAATGCAGGTAAAGCTTGGGTGGAGCTTAGCTAGATATGGGCGGGGCATAGCTCCTAGCACTGCAACAGTAGCATGACAAAATAGCATTCTATCTGTGTTGGTACAAGTACATTATGTAATAAATTATTAAAAAGTGTACCGACACAAATACTGATAGAATGCTACATGTATTTTGACATGATACTGGTGCACTGCCCGGTCGAGACCGTCATTCCAGTGATAAATTTTCGAAAATAGCCTTTTCTTGGTCTGCAAATAAATATTTCTCAACACCACTGCAGAAACCGGTTTTGGATGATATGAGCCGGGTTCTGCCGATCCGGTTGCTTAGTGGGGTGAACTGTCCCACTTCCTCAAGAAATTTTGACAAATTTTGACAAATGTTGGATCAAGTACATACATGGAAGATATCTCTGTCCTAAAATCCATTAGGTCAATGAACCATGTGTGAAGATAATGATTGAATGGTGTGAATTTTAGAACACTAAATTGTGCAAGGGCCCTGCCTCCGCAAAACACTGCATGAGTGTTAAAGAAAATTTAATTTTAGTATGATGACGTTGAATTAATTACCTACCTACCTTTAAAATCTCCTCGAGTCCTTTCTTTATCTCCATGTTTTGAAAAAATTAGGATACATTTGTCTCCATCCATTCATCATGCTATCTCCTCCCAAACAGTTGGGTGGAATTCAACCAAATTTGGTATGTGGGTTATCCATATGATTGTGGATTGGCTGACAACATTTATTTTATGTGGTCAGAGATTGGTGTCTTCCAGATTTATCTAGATTTCCCATAGTCCTACCCACACTCTCGCACGTCATTTGACACCCTCTCAATAGTTTTAAATTAAGCCAGATGAGCCACTATATTTCGATAGGACTAGTGATTACTAGATTCTACTATAGCCCTTCAAATCTTTGCAGACCAAAGGAAGACTATTTTTTAAATTTTACCACTGAAATGACTGGCTCAATTATCGAGCCAGTCATTCTACTGGTAAATTTCCAAAAATAATTGTCTTGCTCTGCTCACAGCAGAGGAATTTTTTGACCACCTTAACCATTAAAGGGTTGACATGTCAAATTGTTACCATTGGGTTGGTCAGTTACAAGTTGTACTAGCCCTGGTCAATTTCTGCTAACCTCTCGCTCATGTTAATTTTAACCCCTGTTCTCAGATCATTTCCCCTTATGACCTCCAGATTTTTTACAGCGATCCACGCCAGTCTCTGTGTAATGCAACTCCTCCGAAAGCGGTGGATGGAATTCAAACAAATGGATGTTACTATGGAGTGGAAGAGGCCATTTTTATCTCAACTACGAAGTAAAACGAGCTATTGTGATACCATGCATGTCGGCTGGCGGTGTCTAATTTGCGTTTAGCTCAACTTTTCTGTTTATATCTCATGTTTGGTTGATCATACTGGTCGTAAACTTGGACACATGCCTCCTTTTAATGACATGGCATCACGCAATGATGTTCTGGCCAAAAGGTCAAAATCACTGATACGCATGGCAACCATTTGCTGTCCGCCATCCATCCGTCAACTTATGTTTAAAAACATAAGTTGACAGATGGACGGCGGACAGCAGATGGTTGCCATGCGTATCAGTGATTTTGACCTTTTGGCCAGAACATCATTGTGTGATGCCATGTCTCATACATACATTAACCGCTTGGCGGATTTCAAACTAATTTGGCTGGAAGGACCCTAATGCTTTCGGCTTCCGAACATGCATACAGAATTTTGATTAGTAAATTTTTGTGTGAAAATCTTTGGCTTTATGAAAAATTTAGCAGAAATTGTCAAAACGCTACTCCTCATTAACCGCTTGACAGATTGCAACCCTAGTTGGCTGGACATAAATTGCCAAAATGCATATTCTCCATGACCGCTTGGTGGATTATATCCAAATTTGGCGGAAGGATTCTGCAGTAGTTGGCTCTAGAACTTCTATTCAGAATTTTTTTTTATAATTTTGTGCTTAGCAACAACCGTCATCAGATGAGATATTTTGACAGTTCGCCTCTATGTCCGCCTCATCTCAAAGGAAAAATAGGAAGTGTAAATTAGATAAGGGTATACAGGCAACCTACTGAATATTTTGAAAAGTTTTGATAGGTAGATAGATAGGTATGTACATACTTGGTATATTTTATAGGCAGCCTTTTTTGACATAGTAGCGGCCTTCTCTGCTGACAGCCCTTATTGCCATACACCATCCAGGATACCGTTACTGGCCCTTGGCCCCCTTGTTGTTAAGCCTTCTAAATTTATTTTATCTTTGAAGTCAATCATCAGAGTTCATTGCTGTCATGAAGTCGAGATTCATGGTTGCGTTGCAGCCACATTTCTGGTATTACATTTGGCTCCTCCCCTGGGGTAGTGAATGTGGTCGATTGCTATGACACGCAATCGACCAAACAATCTAGTTATCACTTACTTTCCATCCATCAGATAGATCCAAGTTATCAGAGATTGTAACCCACAGCCTATAATTTTTCTTTTGATCACTTCCAGGGTTGTTAAATCTTAATGTATGATCACACAACCACCTTTATTAAAATTTGAGCACAATCTGACCAGTTTGTTTCCGATATATCCATAGATTAAAATTTGTACCCAATCTGGATCCAACTTGGTTTTTTTCCAGATCACAGCCAAAGTCTGGAAATCCTTGTTTAGGTTATGTTGCTTTTTTACTGTCGTCTAATAGTACACAACTGTCAAAGTGTCATGAGATTAGTTCAACCGATCAGATTTGCCATTGATGGCTTTTCCAACAATATCTCTGCCAATCAAAGATAACGAGGTTAAATATATATGCGATGACGTCATCAGAATGGAATGGTGTTCCGGTTCAAGACAATTGTCCATTCGGCATTAGATATATAGAGATTTTCACTATAAAAACGCAGAAATTAGACGAATCCCGCGAAGAAACACTAAATTAAATACATCTTCTGATAAATCCATTCACAAATTGATGTAAATAAGTTAAAATCTGCTGTACGAATCGCTCAAAGTTTGCAAAGCACACGAGATACATGTACGGAGGAAACAAGTACTGATAAGCGGTTCTGCCTAGACTAGGAACCGAGTACCCGTTTGCTTCTAGCCATAGGACTCGTCGAAAGAACTGGAGAACAGCGGTTGGAATTGATGGCGCGTTTAATTTATCGTAAAATTTTCAAACGCTACCAAACGCGTAGGGCAAAAAGTTAAACCCGTCATTCAAAATGTCAAACCCGTAGTGTCAAAATTTCAACCCGTCAAGATAAAATTCAAGATGCGTATTGAGATTTTACCAAACGCGCTATGTCTAAGCAAATCACTACGAGAAAATGACGCCATACAGACGCGTTTTAAACGAGATTTAGGATGCGTTTAAGTAAAGCTAACTAAGATCTGTACTGTAGGATGGTAAGAATTCGGCGCATGAAAATGTGTTCTAATTTCGTGCTATTTTTGTATCATTTATTTCAACTTTTTCTAGAAACAAGTCACATTACCCGGGTTTATAGTTTTGGGAATTTGGACATACGATTTAATCGAAAATCATGATTTTTTTTATGAAATCGATCGTGATGTTTCAAAGCGAAAATCGCGCAAGCCTGCTGTCATCCATTTCATGATATTACTTCTTATCATATAAACAAGGTTTTCAGCCCTGTCCATATTTCTCAATATGAACACACTTGTAATAATCGACGAAAGATTTTCATTGGTTAGATAACATGTAAGAAATGTTTTCATTGGTTAAATGACTCGTAATAATCCAACATGCCTCATGACACCGCAAAATGTTTTCTAGCGCCACCGCCGAAAATGTAAACCAGACAGGATACATTATGTTGTTGGTTTAAATTTTGTAATGTATACTGTATGTACTACCTAGTTATGAAATATGTTTGTAAATTTGCTTGATAGAGGCAAAAAAGTAAAAAGTGCTATTGTGATACCCTGCGCGTCGTTCGGCATCTGCGTGAGCGGCATCCAATTTGCGTTTACAGGGGTCGATCTTAACTTTTTATGTCAGACTAGTTGGTCTAGTGACTTTGAAAATAGACTAGTCTGCAGATAAAAGCACTAGTCCTGTTAAAAGGGGTTCAGAAAATCTACATGCCACACAATACATATCCTATGGTACTCACATTTCCCGCCAAAGTTTTTAGCACCCTTATCGCTTGATTTGATATTTCATAATTAATTTGGAACCGCTATCAATTCTTTTAGTGCTATGATATTATATGGTAGTGGGAACCAGGCACCACATGTAATTTGTTGTGTAGTTCCAGTAATCGGCAAGTCACGCATATGAATATATATGCGCAGTCATGTTAAATAAGATGTTTCTTTAAATTTGTGAGCGAAATACAGGATTAACGCATTGCACATCTTAAATAATACGCGCCATAGCCATAAATATTTGTGCATCTAAGAAGAATTAGCATATTACGTGTCAAAATTGCGTTACTATTTTGCAAGTCATGGCAATATCTTGACACGCATGCGCATATTTTTATAGCACACTAACCAGGAAGTTAATTGTGTCTGAACTGCAATACACCTTACCCGTTGTGGTAGCTTGGTTCCCTGGGGCATTTATTTGGGAACCAGGCTACACAGTGTCATATGTCGTGTAGCGACTATGCTCTTAGACAGTCAGTCACCGAATTGGAGTATGTGTAATGGCATAATTTTCTCAGTTCTGACTATTGCTATCTTACCGCCATTTTGTCTTTAAAAAGTCGTCAATTCAAGCCATGAAATGACTAAATATCGAATTGTGTTGTCTAGAAAGCGTGCTCACGATGTTCTAATAGTAGCTTAGTGACAATTGAATACATTTTATCATAACGTTTGTCCCAAAATCGATTGATATAGACATTGCTAAATTTGACACGACAATGTTCCTAGATAATAGCACTTCTCATATCCCCCTCTAGTACAAAAGGAACCGGAAATTTCAATTTGTTGGGAACGTTGGGAGTGTATATGTTCCTCGACAAAATATGTCATCAGTATACGTGTTTAATTATTAAATGTGGAGTGTACAGGTATCAGCCCTCAAAATTTCAAATATTGGGTCCCGTGTTTTCAGGTCTGCGTAACCAATTGTTCGGTTGCGCAAAATCAGTTTGCGTAACCAATTGGTTGCGCAAATTGGTTACGTCATTTTTTTATCCAAACCTGCTTTATCTGAACATATTTCATCTGTATATTAAGTTAATGAATTTAAAGTGCATGTTGCTGAATTATCATTAGCATATTGATTACAGCATGGACTTATCCACCAATTACCTAATTTACAGATAAAATATGTTTAGTTACTCAACTATTGACCTCATAATCAATTACATCACATATAGGTTGATGTCACCAGTCACTATTATAATTGACAGACAATACTAACTCTCATAGTAGTCTGTCAGTAAGTATTACTTGTATGTCTTTGCAATTTAATAAACATTCTGTTGATTGTTCTGAGGGGAAGTTTGTTTCAAAGTATTCACCAAGTTAGCTGTATGTTACCATGAAATTGAGATTCTGGGACAAAGCTTGGAGCATAGCTTAGCTAGAGATGGGTGGGGAATAACTAAAAGTGGATTCATCCATTGTGATATAAGTACTGTAATATTTCTCAAGTAAATTTGTCAAAAAGCAGATTGAGTTTTTGTTTTATGTCCATTCATTCGTTCCATTTCGTGACCAAGAAGAATATTTTGGAAAATTTACCCCTGAAATTACAAGCTCGATAACCGAGCCAGTCATTCAGTGTTAAGTCTCCATAAACAATACTCCTTTGGTCTGCAAATGTACATTTTCCCTGCCAAAATATCAGTATTTGTATGATAACACTCATTGGTAACATCTTTCCAGCTTGCAACAATTTCAGGGTTCATACACCTTGGGCACAATAACATTCCATATTTTTCTAAACATATATTTCAAAATTCCAGACCCACTATAATAATTAGTGACTAATGACCCAATATTTATAAATATCTTAACACCCTCCTCCCACCCCACCCACGAACCCCACTACAAAAACAAAGAATTGAATATCTTACATTGTTGTGGCTTACCTAATTGAGCAACCGTCTCCAGCCCACCCACCACCACCTTGAAAGCAATGGCTTGCAGTCATATTATTTTCAAAATATTTAAAAGAATATGCTTTAATTTGTAAAGAATTCCACCTGTATCAAAGAACTACCGTCTTAATTGACCCAAAAACAACAGGGGTTGAAATGTTTATAAAATTATACCTGTGACGGGTAGATTTTTTTGTAACTGTTACCAAATATTTGTACTTGTACAAGCAGCTTACATTTCTAATATAAAACAATAACCCGCAAGTCCGCCACAATAAAAAGCGTAACCAGCTCTAAGGCATTTAGTAGATAGCTTGACCCTTCTTAACTTGTACGCTTTAAACTGACAATTTATTGCAAATGCGATTTACTTGAAAATAAGAGTTACTACGCACCGGTTTTCCTGACATATAGTCCTGTTTTCTCGGTCGCTCCAAAGCAATGAATCACTTAAATATCGGCTGGTATTGCTGTCAGAACCTTCCAATAATAATATATTGGGTCATATAACCCGTCAAAGTGGGCGCTAGCATATTGCTTTGCTGCGTTTAAAAGCGGCACGGTGACTAGATTTTTCGTTCGCCATTAGCCATCAATATTAATCGCGAGAGTTGCACAGAGATTGGTTGAAATAAATCATGTGATTAATTCTTTATGAATGACAACGAGGCACGTGATCAAAATTTTACTACGATAGTAATTTTCATTCATGCCTATTGAAATCGGATATCCCGCAAGCCAATCAGAAACTACGAGTGCGCATTATCGATTGTTATTAACTACGACTGCGCAGTCACGCGAGACATTTCTCATTACCGATGTATTAGCAGACCCCCTCTAGGCTGATTCGTGACATAATTTTTATTGTTGAACTTAGTAACCGGGATCGAGGCGTTCTGTAAGAATGGAATGTTTACGTTTTTGCAAGTGTTTATTTACGAGAATCCAGTTGGATTCCCATATTTTTCAATTTCGGGAATATTATGAGAAACCCGTCGAATTTCGATGCCTGAATTATTGTGTGTCATGGACAAATACACACTGACATAGTAGCTAGGATCTATGACTGTAACAGACTAATTTAACAGATAAATTCTTAAACAGCTGTCGACCGGACTTGTGACCAACGGACTATAAGTAGTCCGTATGAGAATCAGGTAGTCTCGGACTAGCGGACATAACTAGAGATCGAACTGTGGTTTAGTTCAAATTTTCTGTTTATATCTCATGTTTGGTTAATCATACTGAACCCGAACTAGGGTACATGCTTCCTTATATTGACACAGCATTACACAATGATCATGGGGTAAAATAATCAAAGATCAAGGTCACTGTGACCTCGGTAAAAACTTTTGAAACTAATATTTTCCGTTTAGGTCAAGTTTTCTGTGTATATCTGATGTTTGGTTAATCATACTGGACCCAAACTTGGACACATGCCTCCTTATAAAGCGACAAGACCACACAATAATGTTGAGGTCAAATGGTCAAAGGTCAAGGTCACTAATACACATGGCGACCATCTGCCATCCATCGTCCATCCGTCAACTTTTGTTTAAAATTATTCCTCGTTATCCACTTAGCGCTTCAACCTCATTTGGCTGGAATTATTGGTGTAGGCTTCAGAACTTGTATCCAGAATTTTGACTGGTCAATTTTTTGGGTGAAAATTTTAGATTTTATGACAAATTTACTGGAAAATGTCAAAATGCTACTTCTCATTAACCGCTGGGCAGATTTTGACGTAATTTTACTGGAAGGAACCTATGGGGCTGAGCTTCATAACTTGTATACAGAATTTGGATTCGTTAACTTTTTGGGTGAAAACCTTAGATTTTATGAAAAATTCTCCAGAAATTGTCAAAACTCTACTCATTAACCGGTTGGCGGGGTTCAAGTTACATTGGCTGGAAGGACCCTATGGGGCTAGACTTCAGAATTTGCATAGAGAATTTTGCTTAACCCTTTGATTTTATGAAAAATTTACTGGAAATGGTCAAAATGCACTCCTCATTAACCACTTGACGGATTTCAACTTACTTTGGCTGGAATAACCCTATGTATCTCAGAACTTCTATACAGAATTTTGATTGGTCAATATGTTGTGGTGAAAAGTTTAGATTTTATGAAAAATTTACTTGAAGTTGTCAAAACCCTACACCTCTTTAACTGCTTGTTGGATTTCAAGTTACCTGTTGCTTGAAGGACCCTATGAGGCTAGGCTTCAGAATTTGCAGAGAATTTTGATTAGTCATGTTTTTTGGTGAAACCGTTAGATTTTATGAAAAAGTTACTGGAAATTATCAAAACGCTACTCCTCATTAATCGCTTTGCAGATTTCAACTTACTTTGGCTGGAATTTTGATCGCTTTGAAACTTGAGAGGATGACTGGTCTAGCCCTGTGGAAGAAATCTCTATTTTCTGGTAGCTTTCATTCATTGTTTTGTCATCATGGCAGAGTATTATGTGCTGTTTGTGGAGCTCTTGTTTACTTGTACTGGAATGGATTTGAGACTTTGAATCTGAATCACCAGAATCTAATGTTCATGATAGCGAACAGGTAACCTTAATCTGACCCAATTTTACTGGGGTCTGTTACTATGGCAGCAACAGCTCTCAGTCAAATTAGTTTCAAAATATTCAACAAAATGTTTATTAAATTGTAAATTCATTAAACACACAATTCGTACACTTCGTGACAGACTTTGATTTTCATGACTGAGCTGTACATCATTTTGAGTGTGTGACGTCAGCTAACATGTGATACATTTGATTATGATGTCGGATATATATTTGAGTGACAGATAGGATTGATCCATTGCTTTTGCTTCCTTTACAGCGGCGACTACTGAACCACAATGTAGAGCTGTTCACAGACACTCATAAACTGTTGTTCTCAGATCTCTATGCTTTGGCAACCAGCAGATACAGTGGGGTGAGAAGGTGTAACATAATCATTACTAATCATGCTAATGGAATCAGTCGCGGCCAGTGGTGGTATTGTTTTTTCAGGATATTATCAGGCCTTATGATGGGTATTCAGGTTGTTTGTAGGGTATTTACTGTGACCCATACAAGTTTGATAGTGTTACAATTTGTGTAAAATTGTTCAATCTGTGAAAAAGCTTCAAAATTGGTAACAACATCAATTGTTTACGCATACTTGTCTTGTTTACGTTTATTCATACTTAATGCCTGACCAATGCTAAAAATGTTGTACGAATAAGGTAGACTGGATTTAACGTGCCACAAAACCTCTGAACACTGGACACGTATACTAGCAATCATGTGTATTGTTTGTTTCCCATTTGCTTAGGTACGCAAGAATGCTCAGGCGATATTACAGCGGGCATTTCACGAGTATGCATTCTCATTTCACTGCATCGAATCTGATATATGTCATGGCCTGAAGGCTGATCCAACAATACCGGAGCATCAGTTTAAGGTACTGTGATTTATGTATGTGTACATGTCTTATATATACTAGCCAGGGGTCAAAATAAGTGTTTTACTTTGCATAATGCACGTACAAAATGGCTGGTGCAGCTAAATTTGTAATCTTGTGTGCACTGGTTGCATTTGCATTTCTGGCTGTTATGCTATATGTCAAATTTTTTGGTGTGCAGCTAAAACCCTAATATTAGATACACTGTGAATGTAGAACAAATGGACCTTTCCAGAGTAATGACATCATATGAGGTCATAATCAGCTAAGCGGCATGTAGGATGATGTCATAAATGATTCTATATGGCCTGTCTTTAACTCTTAATAGTCAGACACGATGTACGAATTGTATGTCTCGACCATTTAATAAACATGCTGTTGAATATTTTGAAACTAATTTGACTGGTCGTATGGCAGCAACAGCACCCAGTCAAATTAGTTTCAAAATATTCAACCGCTTACCTGTATAGTTTTCAGGAAATTAATAGTTAGGACATTCAGGGATCGATCAATCCCAGCACGAGCGAGGTGTTGATGGAGCTTAGCTTGTGATGGGCGGGACATAGCTAATACTGGAAAGGTCCATTTCTTATTTGTACCTGTAATCCTAGTTTTATTTGGTGAATACTGTTTTTAGATTTCTACTTATCTCAACTCCTTTCATCCAGGTCTCCCTGAAATCTACTGACATACAAGTTTGAGGGGCCAAAACTTGTTGCTGACTTAGTGCAGAAATTACCATCATAGTTATTGACCCGCTGCATTGGCCTTGAGACATATCTATTTAGAGTCCATTTCCTAACCCTTTAACTCTTAAATTTGTTCAAGAAAATTTAAATTTTCTCATAGAAAATGTCGACTTGCAGACCAAGACAAAACTGTTTTTTGAAAATTTATCACTGGAATGACTGTCTCAGTTATCGATCCAGTCAGTCCAGTGGTCAATTTTCAAAAATAGTTCTGTCAAATATACATTTCTCAAGACCACTGCAGAGGCCCTTTGTGGCTGGCTTGTGTGTTAAAGGGTTAACCATTTAATTCAGTCAAAAGTTGGCTCTGTACTGGTTTTGCGAATTGTCCATTTGCATACCAATAGAAAACTATTTTTGAAATTTTAACACCAATGACTGTCGATAACTGGAAAATCTTCGAAAAGAGTCTCTTGGCCTGCAAATGACCATCCATTGAGAACTGGATCAATCTTGACCATTAATGGGTTAAGTAGCCATCGTCTTTTAGTATGTAAATACAGCATGGCTTACTGTATTGTTAAGAATTTTTTTGGCCATACAGTTTAAAAATGTTCTCTATAATGTCTATTTGTTGGCAAAAATATTAATACCCTTTAATAGCATGCCACTAATAAGTGATGAATCCATTTTATTGCTCATGTATATCACGTCATAATCAATTATGTCACATGTAGGCTGATTTCACATCAAGAGTATACTTACCTCCCTAATACTTTTGATATTGCTAAATATCGGCTTTCACTCAATAAAACACTCAGATTAAAAACAGTTAGGTGCCCCTACTGGGCAGGGAGTCAGAGGTAGTCCGGCGGATGGTCGCCCCACCACCGCGCATGCGCCGACTACTACTTCCTCTTTGCTCATTTATTGGCAAAGGGTTACATGCGGTTTTGTGTTCTCTATACTTTTCTGCGCGTTACCTTGTGTTTTACTCAAATTTGACGGTTCTTGTTCGTGGGAAGCATGTCGGAAAGGGAGGATTCACCTTTAGAAGGAGCGGGATCTCTTTATCAGGTGACTTCTTTGATATGCTAGCGTGTTTTGTCCCGGTTTAATGTATTTCCGGGACTCGCGCTTACCGTGATTAGCGCCTGTTTGTATTGGTTTTTTACAACATGGTGCTTCATAAGTCTCATTTCTCTTTGTGTTTTGTCCACAGGTATCACGTTGAAGCTTTGATGGACTTCTCGGCACAAGAGGATATGTTTTCTCTCCACCACGGTTCCATTTCCTACTAATACTGTTAGGTTATCTAACCAAAAGAATATGTTCAGTGAGTTGGAGGCCTGTTATAAAGGTCTTCTCACTTTGCCCTCTTGATCCAATTCCTTTCCCTTCGGTGGAGAGAATGTAGAGGCGTACTATGGTGGAGTTCTCCGGTACATCGCGTTGGATGGTTTGTCTGTACAAGTGTCAGGTATCTAATTATTGATAAACAAAAGGGGAGATAATTTCCCTTTTTGCCAATGCTAGAATTGGAAGGAGTTATCTCTGTATATCTGATTGTTGTGTACTCGATATGCCTATTCAACGGGAATGTTCCGGTTACTTATACAATTCGTTCTTGCACTTGGTGCTTGTTGCGGATCGATTAATTTGGTCACAGGAGTGATGACGTCATAATCGGCCTTGGCCTTTATTAACATTTAACGTTTTGTCCAAGGCTGGTTCTTCTTGATTTGCGATCTTGAGGATCCTGTCCCTCTCTTTTTTAGTTGGTTTTGAGTTCGCTAACCTTAACTATCTTGCTCATTGTCCCTGTCCTTTGTCCTGTTTCAGAGACCTGGTTGCCCGTCCTGCGGGAGGTTTTTGAAAAACCGTTTCGTTCCGCACTTGTGCTTCAGCTGCAGTCCCTGTGGACCGTTGCTGAAGTGCGACGTATGTAAGCAGTGGGGGGGAGACCTAATGTCTGAGTTTTTATCTTTGCAGGCAAGGGAGAAGGTGATGGAGGAAGAGAGGAAGAAGAAGAAGGAGGGTTGTAAGAAGGGTAAGAGGAAGGCCTCATCCGCGGTGGATATGGAGGCCTTCCGGTCCGAAATGTTACAAGAGATGCAGAGGACAATAAAGGATTTGGTCCCAGAGTTGCTTCGCGGCATGCTCCCTGGGCCAGCTCCTTTGTTGTCCTCGGCATCTGCTTGCGAGCAGGTGATCCCCGCCTCTGAATCCGGTCTCTTTAGGTCCGGTCCGTTTGTGGATTCAGAGGTGGCCCCTTTGTTGGGGGCAGTCCACGACCCTGGCAGCAGGCATGGCGCCGCGCCGAAGGGCCGTGGACAACGGTTGTTGCTGGGACCCGCGGTCTGCTCATCAGACCCCGGGTATCCGCGTGCCGAAGGTGTCAAAGCCTCCTATGGCACCTTCCCTGGCCAGTCCGGGTTAGCTCTCTTTGCTGACCCGGATTCTAATCTTTCTGGCCAGGAGGAAGAGGATCTCCTGCTAGGGTCGCCTTCTGAGGACGTGGCCATGGAATACGACGTCTGTGCACCCCTCGCGGGGAATACAGGCGACGTGTTCCGTGGTTCTACTCTCGCAGGAGTAGATTTCACGGTCCAGAAGGTGTCCCCGGGCGGTGCTGTTGACCACGGATACCGCATACCTCGGCTTGCCGATGGTATCGCTGGTGCTGGTCAGACCCGTGGTAGAGCGGTGTTTACCCCACGCTCTGCCACGGCGCCTGCTCCTGGTCAAGCCGCGGAGTTTAGCATGCCTGCTCTCTCGGGCCCGCATGCTTTTCCAGGCTTGCCAGGGGTATCAGCTTACCCGCCGTCGACGTCAACTGCGAGTGCTCTGGAGGAAGACGAAGGCCCTCGTCTAGTAGAGCGCTCGCAGTTAGCCACGGAGGAGGATTGGTCGGACGCTTGCCAGTGGCTGGTAAGTGTTCGGCCCGATCTACCCGTGGAGCTGCCGGCTAGCCAGCGTGACCATAGGCCGTGGTTAGCTGGTAGGCCGGCGGCTACCGCTATGCCATCTCTGCCGCTGGCTGAACATGTCGTGGACATGTTCGAAGCGGCGGAGGCGTCCATTAAGGTTAATGGACGTCTCGCGAAGGCCCCTCGCGAGGTGGCTAAGCGTTGCCGCATCGTGCCCCTGGATTACCAGCGGTACGGTGTGGTGCCGAAGCCAAGCGTTGATGATCGCGCGGCTTTAGGCGAAGATGCGCGGCCGGGCTCCCGTTCTGACACGGGAGTCTTGTGCTCGAACGCGTTGCGTTCGGCGAATGCCGCGCTGCGTGATGCGGAGGAGAGTGGGAGAGCGTCGATTGCCGCTCTGTCCCACGTCTCCCAGCTGCTACAGGGGGTGGTAGCGGCCTCCGCATCACGCCAGCCAAGCCCGGTAACAGTTCAGAGAGCCATTCAGGATGGTATCAACCTGGCTTTGGACTGTTTGACGCGGGCGGTGACCAGAAGTGTCCGGGCGCGGCGCACGTTTGCACTTGACAATCTGTGCCCGTCCCAGGACCTGTATAATAGGCTGCTGCGGACGCCTATGACAGGTCCTGGTCTCTTTGGAGGTGAGGGATGCAGGCACCTCCAGGAGACGGTCACTCTGGTTAACAACCAGAGGGCGCTGCGTGAGCAATTTGAGGTGCTCCGGCGGGAGCGTGTTCGCGCGGCACCCCCTGCGTTTCGTCCTCTGCAGGCTCGAGGTGGTGCTGGCCAGGTCAGAGGCCAGCCACCGTCGCAACGTAGGCCTAGGCCACGGGCGATTCGGCCAGCAGTGAGGGGGGCGCAGGCTCCTCAGCCGCACCCAGCCAGACAGCCGCCCGCGTACCGTGGTGCGCGCGGCGCTGGGCGGGGCGCGCGGGGATCTGGTCGCGGTAATCGGGCCTGATGGCCCGGTTACCGCGGTGGGAACCACTCCGGTGTTTCACGCCGAGAGAACAGTGCCACTCTGGCACTCCTTATGTCCACCTCTATCCCTAGGTGGACCGGTGGGCGGCCGTTTGGCCGGCCACTTGCCAGAGTGGAAACGGTTGACTCAGGACCGTTTAGTCTTGCGATGGCTTTCAGTCGGGTATCGTCCCGACTGGGTGACAGGCCCGCCATCGCGACTGTCTCTCACGCCGATCTGGACTCCTATTCCACGGGATCCGGATCAGAGGTTGTGTATAGAGGAGGAAATAAATTCCCTCATACTAAAAGAAGCCATTCAGCCGGCGCAGAGGTGCCCGGGCTTCTATTCAACCCTGTTCTTAGTAACAAAAAACACCGGAGGGTGGAGGCCGATTCTCAACCTCAAGCCATTGAACAAGTTCATAGAGACGCCCAGTTTCAAGATGGAGACTGTGCGCTCGGTGTTGGCGGGGTTAGAGCGAGGAATGTGGACAGCGTCAATAGATTTGAAGGATGCTTATTTCCACATTCCCATAGAGAGGAGTTTCCGTCGCTTCCTGAGATTTGCATTTCAGGGCCGGCGGTGGGAATTCAGGGTGTTACCCTTCGGGATTTCCACGGCTCCTCGGGTCTTCACCCGTGTGGTTCTCGCGATCACTGCATACCTCCGCAGGAGAAGCATAGCAGTCCACACGTACATAGACGACTGGCTGTTGAAAGCACACACCCGGGAATCATTGTCAGCCAATCTGGAGATTGTTTTGAAAACTCTCTCGGACTTGGGCTGGATGATCAATTTCCCGAAATCAGAGCTAACTCCATCCCAGAAGTTTGTTTACCTGGGCATGTTCTTCGATCTGGAGACGGGGTATGTGTACCCCACTCAGGAGAGGGTTCAAATACTCATCTCGGTAATACAGTCGGTGTGCGACAGTCGTCATGTCCTGGCACGGGTTTACTTGAGAATGCTGGGCTTGATGGTTTCTTTGGAACCAGTCATTCCGCAGGCCGCCTTACGCAGGCGCCCGATCCAGTTGTTTCTCATGACACAGTGGACCCAGAGTTCAGGTTCGCTGGACTCGAACGTGTCAGTATTGGCGCCTCTGATTCACCACCTGCAATGGTGGTTGAATACAGAGAATCTCTTGCCGGGGGTTTTGCTAACCCCTCCCCACCCTCAGGTGACTGTGTATACAGATGCATCGATGGAGGGGTGGGGAGCTTGTCTGGAAGAGTCCACAGTATCAGGGCTTTGGGATCTGGATCAGTCCAAGGAACATATCAATCTACTAGAGCTAAGAGCAGTAGTCCTGGGCCTGGAACATTTCTTACAGAAAGTTCAGGGCAAGATTGTTCTAATTCGTTCAGACAACTCAACAGTAGTGACTTACATAAACCGCCAGGGCGGAACGAAGTCGCCCAGTCTCTGTATGATGACATGGAAACTGCTTTGTTGGTGCCTGGATCATGGGATCACCTTGAAAGCAGTTCATATTCCGGGGAGGTTAAATCTGCTAGCAGACTCATTGAGCCGAAGGATGAGTGTTTTACCCACGGAATGGCAACTAAATCAATGTGTGGCGGATCGTCTGTTCGACCATTGGGGGAAACCCAACATAGATTTGTTCGCGATGAAGAAGAATGCGAAGATGACGACGTACGTCTCTCCGATTCCAGACCCAAGCGCTTTCGCAACAGATGCGTTAGCTATCAGCAGGGAGGGAATGTATGCATACGCATTCCCCCCAGCAATCCTGATTCCAAAGGTGCTTCAGAAAATCAGGCAGCAGGAGTGCCAAGTGCTTCTGATCGCCCCGGATTGGCCAAGCCGATCGTGGTATACGGATCTGCTGGACCTTCTGGTCTGCAATCCGGTTCCGCTGCCTCTGATGGACAACCTTATCTTCCAGGGCAAGGCCCTTCACGACAATCCGTCAATGTTCCGATTGACTGCGTGGATGTTGTCAAGGAATCTAGAATTAAGGAGGGCTTTTCTGAGCAAGCGGCCATGTTTATGGCCAAAGCCAGGAGGGGGTCAACCTCCAGAGCATATAATTATAAAATCAACAGATTTGCAGAATGGTGCTAAAAAAGATGTATTGATCCAATGGAATCATCTATTCAGGTAGTGGCTGATTTCCTCTGTCACCTATATGATGCCTATAGCCTCAAGCCTAACTCTATTGCTGGTTATAAGTCAGCTTTAATGACTGTTATTCCTTGCTTGGCTAATAGGGGGAGTGATGAAGTAAGTACATTAAATGTATTAATTAAAGGCATGGGCAATCTAAGACCAAGGAATCCTCCACTGATTCCGTCTTGGAGTTTATCACTGGTGCTCCAGGTACTAGGTGATAAGCCTTTTGAACCACTTGGTTCCATTTCTATGAAAATGTTAACTCTTAAAACTGTATTTTTAATTGCTGCGGCCTCGGCGAGGCGTAGGAGTGAAATTCACGCCTTATCAGCCGAGGTTGACCGTTTTGTGGTTACAGGGGAAGGCCTTAAGCTTCTACCTAGGATTAATTTCTTGTCTAAAAATCAGTCATTGAAATATCCAGGTCAGCCTATTTTTTTGCCATCTTTAACTAGATATGATCCTAATTCTAAAGTATGGTGCCCCGTACGGGCGCTGCTCCGGTACAAACAGCGTACTTCGGAGTGGCGTACCGACCAGTCAGCGTTATGGTTGTCATATATTGAACCCCATGGTAGGGCGTCTAAGGACACCATTTCTAGGTGGATTGTGGAATGTATTCAATTTTGTCACAAATCCGCCACCGGGCGACAGGTTGACGTGGCCAAGGCTCACAGTGTCCGCGGTGTCGTGACATCCACTGCCCTTTTTAATGGGGTCCCTGTGGATGATATTATGTCAGTGGCTCAGTGGCACTGTGAGTCAAGTTTTACAGACCATTACCTCCGTGACACCTCTAACCCTCTCGCCTTGTCGATTTTGAAACAATAACCGCTTTATGTTTGTGAAGAGTGCCTCCGCATTGCTTATATACTTCGCCATTCAGCGACGGTGACAACCACTTGTCGGGACTGTATCATCCTTCTCTACTGGATTCATGATGACAGCTTCCTAGTACAACAAGGTCAGTCTTGTTCATGTGTTGTTCATTGTTTTGTATTGTCACGTTACCCAGTGTTATTAATATGGTGATGGTTTATGTGGGTTGTGGTTCTTTAGAGAGAGTATGCGAAAATGGAGCCTTTTCGTCTCTGTCCTATAGTACTTAGCACTAGTACGAAGAGAGCGTGTAGGACATTGAGGTCATTTAATCTTCCTCCCAAGGGAGGGGGGGGAGCGCATATGACAAATCGGTCATCTCTCAGGCATCGGTTGTGTTATCCGATGGTTTATCAAATCCTGACTGTGTTTTCACACAGTTTCAGACGTCATAAGTGCCTTAAACGCTTGAAAGCGTATAGGGAAGAGCTGGTCTTTTGACCTCGCCTCCCTCCCGCCAGATTCACTTTCGAATTCTGGCAATATCAAAAGTATTAGGGAGGTAAGTATACTCTTGATGTGAAATAAACGAAATCTAGGATTTCTTTTTTCACGAGAGAGTTGATACTTACCTCCCTAGATACTGACCCGGCCTCTCCGCCCCACAGAGGCTCGGTCTTCAGGCTCTTGGTAGTTGCATGTGTTAGCCAATAAATGAGCCAGAGGAAGTAGTAGTCGGCGCATGCGCGGTGGTGGGGCGACCATCCGCCGGACTACCTCTGACTCCCTGCCCAGTAGGGGCACCTAACTGTTTTTAATCTGAGTGTTTTATTGAGTGAAAGCCGATATTTAGCAATATCAAAAGTATTAGGGAGGTAAGTATCAACTCTCGTGAAAAAAGAAATCCTAGATTTCGTTTATGTCACAATCATAGCTGATAGAAATACTGTGCCTTAGTGCTGGAATAGTCTGTCAAGTGTACAATTCATACACTTGACAGATTATTCCAGCAATATGACAGAGCATTTCTATCAGTTATGATAGTATATCTTTGTTGGATTTACTATTTAATAAACTTTCTGTTGAAAATGGGCAGCAACAGCATCCACTAGAATTAGTTTCAAAATATTCAACAGGTATTGGGATGCTGGGAATTCAGGTTTCGATTGATCCCAGCATAGGCAAAGCATAGGCAGAGCTTGGCTATTAATGGGCGGTGAATAGCTAAAAGTGATATCATCCATTATTCTCGACCGGCATTGACCATTTAATGTATTGATCTTGTAATGATCAGAAAGTTTGTTTTACCAGGGATCATTATATTTGATTTTGGGCACACCCAAACGTTGTCTGGCCACGAAGAGGGATTGGAGTGTGCTAAGTGGAATTTGGCCCATCTTGGTGCAGGCACAACATTCAGAAAAGCCATCTGTTCTCAAAGTGATTGATGCAATCTTGAATCGTATCTGTAAAGATTTGAACTCTATAGCAATCACTACAAAGGTTAGTATAATTTATAGTCATGGCCTACACAAAGTGGAGGACGGCTTGACTTAGTGATCCAGTTGGTGTCTGGCATTTGGGATGAGAATCATGTGATGCCTCAATGGCTGGACATGCACTGGCCCATGCCTCTACTGTTATATTTGTAACAGTTTTCAAAGCAGGATTTATTCATCTACAATAACAAATCTGTGACAGGTAGTACCATTGTTAGTGTTAAAATCTGATTTTAAACCTGTCAGTACTGAAATACAATTATATCATTTTCCTGGAAACTGTACAGAACAGGTGTTTAATACTTAGAAAATGATTTAAAAGGAAGATATTGCTGCCTTAGGTAGCAACAGCTTCCATTCAAATTATCTTCAAAATACTGTATTCAACATATTTTTACAGCATACTGAATCTCTATTGTGAGGCAAATATTTAACTTTTGCATAGTTTGAAGATACCAGGGACTTGCCTGGATTTCAGGTGATAAATATTTAGTGTTTCTCATCTTGTTCTCAGGTAAGCGATGAGTGTATATCCTCGGCACAAGCATTACTCAGGACTAGTCAGCCCGTGCCAGTACAGGGACCTTTAACTGAACAAGAATTAGCAAGTTCTTTGGACTTTGAGCAGCAGTGTAATCAGGAAAGGCTCAGGTATGTAAAATTTACTGTATTCTGAGTTTAACTCAAATTTGTAAAGAAAATTTAAATTTTCTCGAAGAAAATGTCCATTTGCAGACCAATAGAAGACTATTTTAGAAAATTTAGCGCTGGAATGACTCGCTCCATTACCAGTCCAGTCATTACAGGAGTAAATTTTCTAAAATAGTCTTCTCTTGGTCTACAAATAGACATTTTCCAAGACCACTGCAGTAGCTGTTTTTTTACCAAGTTGATTGTTAAAGGGTGAAATTTCATACTGAAACATGTAATATGAGTTGTTTGGCGACAACTAGATACCAAGTCTTGCCCAACTAGACAGGGTTGCTACAAGTATTCAGTCAAATTGTTTTCAAAATATTGGCTCAGAGTTATTGCCCATTTAAATTATTGTCTAGTGGCTTGCAGCAGTCAGACAGTTAACAAGAAAAATTTCTACTTTCTCTTAGAAAATGTCCATTTACAAGACCAAGAGGAATTTATTTTTGAGGATTTATCACTGGAATGACTCCATGAATCGTTATTGAGCCGGTTATTCCAGTGGTAAATTTTCAAAAATATTCTTCTTGGTCTGCGAAGGGATATGTCCTAAGACCAATGTAGATACCATTTTTGTCCAGCTTGAGTGTTAGAATGTTAATATGGTATCAATAACACATTGAGTTTGGTAGTTATTCTCATAATTTAAATGTTATATGTGCGGATCAGGAAAAAGACAAGTCAACTCAATGTGCAGATAGTCTAGGTGGCTACTTAAAATATAATGAACTTAATGAATGTCCACTAGCAGGCCACGAGAAGATTCTTTGAAACTATACCACTGGGCTCCCTGCCTCAATTATTAAGCTGGACATTCCAGTGGTAAATATTAAAAAAGCCTTCTCTTGGCATGCAAGTGTACATTCTTCGAGACAACTGTAGAGGCCATTTTTGACCAGCTTGACCACTAAAGTGTTAACTGTAATGTAATGACCGCTTGCTTTTGTTCTTTCAGCATTTATCATGAGCTTGCTGATACACTCGTGGCATTGATTAATGGAGGCACATTGTGAGTACAGCAGTAGTACACATAAAGTGTAATTTTCATGATGAATTCTTAATGTCTCAGAAACACAGTTTAACAAGAGGAGGGATCCATTTCTAACTAAGCTCCACCCACTTTTTTACGTGCGTTGGAATGAATTTATATACTTTGAATCTTGAATTCCCAGAATCACAATTTAAAGATAAATATGTAGGTAAGCTGTTGATTATTTGAAACTAATTTGACTGGCTGGCTGTTGCTGCCTAAGTCAAATTAGTTTCGAAATATTCAACAGAATCTTTATTACATTGTAAATTCTGAAAAGACAATTGTTTCCTTTTGATTTTCGTAACAGAGGTATACTGCATTAAGATTGTATCTTCAGCTAACTAGTGAGATATTTTCTTGTGTCATCATGTACTTGAGTGGCAGATCATTTTCCTCCATTGACCAGTAGTTGTAGCAGCCTTGTCATGGCAAGATATCTGCCCGTCCATACACGTGCAGCATATTGTAGAGCTAAATTCGAAAACGGCAAACAATCTTGAAAATAATTTGACTATTTTGGGAGATTTTCATCAAATTATTATCCAAATAATCATCACAGTTTGATGCTCTATATTTATTTTGTGAACAAATCAAACATATCTCTGAACAAATCAAACCTATCTCTGAACAAATCAAACCTATCTTTGAACAAATATGTTTTGATCAGGTCTTGGAAATTCAGTGAGATTGGAATGGACCTGCTGTCATTCTTACTGCGCCATGATACGCCTCCACCAGTCTGCATTGTGGATCTTTTCACACAGGGCTTGATACACGATACAGTCAAAGTCAGAAAGGTAGCTAATTCGAATAATAAAATAAGCAATGTATTTCTCGATGATGTTTATTATCCCATTATTTGGCAAGGATAAGGTGATAATGTGTTTGTTTTTCATTTCTGCTCATTTGATAATAATATCACCTTTAATTCTAGTAATGTTCTCATATACTGATATCTGATACGAGATGCCATATTAGTTACCTGTTTGTCCATCTCATAATTTCTTAACCCTTTAACCCTCTATTTCAAGAGAAGAATATTTTTGAAAATTTGTCACTGGAATGGCTGTCTCTAATAACGAGTCAGTTATTCCAGTGATAGAGTTTCAAAAATATTCCACAACAATAATATGAACATTTCCCAATACATCGCCAGAAGCTGTTTTTTGGCTGTCTTGAGATCATTATTGCTTATTGTATATCCATTTGCAGACAAAGAGAAGACTGTTTTTGAAAATTTACCAGTGGAATGATTGGCTCGGTTAGCAATCGAAGTATTCCAGAGATAAATTTTCAAAAATGGCCGGCAAATGGACATTCCTCAAAATCACACAAGCATATGTCCGCTTATCTCTTTATTCAATTAATAAACTTTCTATTCTCATGTTAACTAGAACTAATTTTCAAGAAAAGTTTAAAGATTAAAAATAAAAGATTCAAACTATATTACACCGAACATGCTGTTAAATCTTGACTAAAGGACGCAGTTACATGTTCTAGGAGGGGTTGGTGGGTGCGGGTGTGTGTGTGGGAGGGTGTGTCCTATAATGGAGAACACTCCTTGAGCACATTTTTTGGTCTAAATTTGTCTAAAAAACGTAAAAATTATACCACTGAAATGGAACTAAATTTTGCAGTAGAAAATTCTCGCCTCCTGACGACTGTGTTTAATGTACACTCCAAAAACATCACGCGGAAGTGAAATTATTAAATTGCGGCACCTAAATATTGCTTATTCCTTAATAAATACCACTTATTACATCAAAATTAATCCAGAATTTGACATAAAATGGCGATGAGAAAAGATATAAATCACATGATTCGCCTCCAATTGCAAAAGATCCTTATTTAGAGCAAGTACTTGGATATCAATATTCTGCACTCGGAACTCGGGAATTGCTATATATTATCATAATGTGATAGGAACTGAATGGTCCTGTACCCGTTTGATATCAAACTCCCGTTAGCGCATAAGATCACACAGCACCTCCAATCGCAAAAGAGCCAGTGGCTCACCAACATAAGAAGCGGTCTACCTCATTCTAATTCTTGGACTTTCAAGCAATTTTTGTGATAGGTGATTCTGTTTTGTATCATTTGATGTTGGTTGGTATTACAACTGGTGACCATCTTACCAAATTCCTAAAGTCACTTGTTTTCTATATTTTCAAGGCGACATTTTATGTCAAAATTAGATTGATTTTGATGTAATAAAAATGATCTTTATTGAAAATACGCAAAATTTAGATGGTCCTGTTTAATAATTTCTCTTCCACCATGATATTTTTGAGGCATACATTAAACATAGCGCTGAGTGATGGAATTTCACAGTGCTATGCTTGAATACAAGTTTTTTGGGAGGATTTTGGTCAAATTTGGGCCTGCGATCTGTATTCGAGGGTGGCCTTTAGTCGAGAAACTACGGTATTAATTATTTTATAATTTGTTAGATTTCATGTTATTTTTCATTTCTTAATATTTTTAGCTTGGTTGTGGTGCAGTCTCAGCCATTCTAAAACAGTTGAAGCGAAAACACAAGACCAGAGTTATTGATCCATTAAAACAGTCCGAATGCAATCCAAATGATTCTGATATTACGACATCTCATTACCCCGGAGATAGAGCAGACAATCAGTGGCATCATTACAAGCTAGAGAACATTCCAGATACTGCAGAGAAATGGAGCAAGATGACGTTCATAGAAAAAACACATTGGGGATATTACACATGGCCAAAGTATGATTAGCCCTTTCAACAAGGAAGACCAAATACGATAAATCCTTTACAATGTATGAAATACTTTGTTGAATATTTTGAAACTCATTTGACTGGGAGCTGTTGCTGCTCTTGGTTCCCGTTGAATTGCTTTTAAAATATTCAACAGCTTACCTGTGTGGTTTGAAATTGAGAGACTGGTATTCAAAGGCTCAAATGGTTCAAGCCATCCCAACTATTTCATCATTTTTCTCAATCTCACCGCACATACATATGTGCGCATGCATGCATACGTGCATCCGTTTTTGTGTGTTATCTATATAATCCAAAAGAGGTTGGTGGGCTGGCAGGCCCTCTCCCCCCACACACACAAAATGTGCATGTGTCGCTCTGTCAGTACTTATATTTTTACATCAGTTATATCCAAAGGAAAGGATATTGGTGGAGAATGGAAGGGGATTGGTTTCTTCTCGTAATTATTTGACTGAACGTCATTCCTTATATCAAAAACCACTTTCAATAAAACTGATCAACATGTACCATAACAGATGACTTTTTATGATAAAAAGCATTATATTTAACCATAACGTGTTGCTATACAGTCTAAAGATCAACTAGACATATAGTTCAAGTTGACATAATCATTCACCTACTTAAAATCTCCCATATATAGCAATGATAACAATATGGACATTAAGTGCTTTAGACATAGTTGTTTTTAGCTGCGGGTAACAGCTCAATAAACTGCCATGTCCCTTAGTCAGTCAGTCACAAAACTGTACCTAAAAACACTGATCCGATTTGGCTCAAATTTTAACACAAAACAAAGGAGCTTGCCATGCAAAAGGGTTTCCAAATGTTGTCCCTGATGCGGATAAATTGATCTGGACCCGGATCAGATCAAATACTCGATCTGCGGATATCTTGGAAACTTCTGGTCCAATTTGCCTCAAATTTTAACACAGGAAACACTAGGATTCCGCAACTTTGGGTATGATCCAGAAAATCTGGAGAAAAAAATCTGTAACCCGCAGCTACCGAGATTCTATCAACCTTGTTTCCATATAGATGTACTGAGATTATATAATATTAACCCTTTAAATGTCAAGCCGGCCAAACCGACCTCTTCAGTTGTCTTGAGGAATGTCCATTTGTAACCCAAGAAAAGACTATTTTTGACAATTATCATTGGAATGACTGGCTCGGTTATTGAACCAGTCATACTAGTGATAAATTTTCAAAAGTAATCTTCTGACCCAGAAATGGGCATTCATAGAGAGCACAGCAGAAGCCTGGTTTCACCATCTTGACAATTAATGGGTTATGTCTGGAATGTTTTCCTGGAGCTGAAATGGCCTGCAAATGGACATTCAATAAAGAAATATTTTGATTTTCTTGACCAAATTTGACCATTAAGTTAAGTGTCCGAAGAATATGCAATTTTACCAAATGCTGCTCTTATAGCAAGGTATGATGTACTATTGCTTAACAATTTATCAATTAGACAATCATGTGATGAAAGAATGATCATGTTGTCCTCATTTCTTTCAAGATTTTCTCATATACTTACAGTGTATATTTCTTACAGAGACATGCCAATCTATTTGCCTGGTGAGGATCAGCCGTGCCTAGACAGACTACCTGCAGAGCTTCCCGCTCAGGAGAAGATCATCTATGATGCAATGTCTGATCCAGAGTTTGTGAAAACGTTTGTGGATTATCTGTCATTGGAAGATCAGAAAGGGAAGGATAAATTTCGACTGAAACACACTTGGTTCTTCAAGGTGACTGAGTACTGTATTTTAATGTTTTCAGAGGCATCTGAAACCGACCTCGTTATGAATTTAATATGCAGAATTATAATGTGCTGAAAATATTAATGAAATATACACTTCTGAGATTAGATTTTTCACATCATGAGAACATACTTACCTCCCTAACACTTGATATACTAGGATATCGGCTCTAAATTCAATAATATTCAGAATTATAAAAAGTTAGGTGGCCCTACTTGGCAGGTGGAATGTACACAGTAATGCACATGTCAGACCTCACCTCTGCGCATGCGCATACTGGTACCCGTTTTCTAATATATTGGCTTTTCTGTGGTGGTATTAGCTGCATGAACCAGTGCTTCGACTTCAGCTCTATAGTTTGTGCAGTGTTTGCCTGTCGGTATTGCAGCTGACTCATGTTGTCCGTTTGAATACTGTATGGGCAGTCCGGCACCTCCGCTCCTAATTGCATCTTTGGCTGATCCATCTGTGTAGATCCTTATCCATGTCTCCTGAGGGTACATTTCTTCCAGCATGGCTAGGGTCAGGGCCTTCTTGCTCACATCACTGTGTTCATCTTTGGTTGTGAGATGAGGTACTGTGGTGCGAATAGCTATGCTCTCTAGTTTGTTTTCCCAGGGTGGAGGATCAAGGGTGTGGTTTGGGTCTTCTATTTGTGCTGGCAACATTTCTTGGTGTTTCCTTTGAAGTGCTTTTGTCTCTATCACAAAACTTGATCTTTTAAGTCTTCCTGATGACAGCTGTGCTTGCCTGATCTTCATCGGGTGGTTGTTGAAGGATTTGAACTTTGCAGCTTGGATCAGTGCTTTGCATTCCCATCCTTTGCTAAGTGGGGGCATGCCTGCTGTCTGCTCCATTTTTTCTATTGGTGTTGATCTCATTCCACCAGTGATGATGCGCAGTGCCTGGTTTTGTACTCTGTCAAGGTTCTGTTGATGAGATTTAGCTGCTGTCATCCATGAGCTGGATCCATACTCAAGGTGTGGTTGTACGGCACCTAGGTAGATGGTCCTGAGGATCCTTTCATTGGCACCCCACTTTGTTCCTGCCAGCTTCCTCATGATGTTTAGCTTTCTTCTGGCCTTTGCCTCTGCATTCTGGATGTGCTCCTTCCATGTTAATCTTCTGTCATAGGTGACTCCCAGGTATGTCTGCTGGTCCTCGTACTCGAGTGGAGTCCCGCCCAGTGTCAGATTGCCAACCTTGGTTTTGGTGGACAGTGAGAATAGCATGGCTGATGATTTTTCTTTGTTGATGGTAATACACCAGCGATTGGCTCAAGCTGTAATTCTGTCCAAGGCGAGCTGCATTCTGTACGTGGCAGTCGTTGTGTACTCCTCGGTGCACCAGAGTACAAGGTCATCTGCATAGAGGGCTGCTTGGATCACATTAGGCAGCTCTGCTACAATGTCATTAATGAAGAGTATGAACAGAGTTGGTGATAATACTCCGCCTTGTGGCACCCCTTGTCTCAACAATACATTCTGTCCAGATTGTCCATCCACCAGCACCCTTGCTCTGCGATTGTGTAGATATGACTTGGTCCATCGGAACATGTTGCCACCGATGCCTATGCGCCGGAGCTTCATGAGGAGGCCATCCTTCCACACCTTGTCAAATGCCTTCTGCAGATCGATAACGGCAGCTAGCATCACCTTCTTGGCTTGAAAAGTGTCCTCTATGACCTGTGCAAGATGTGTTGTTTGATCTTCTGTGCTCCTGTATCTTCTGAAGCCGGCCTGCTCTGAAACTATAATGTTCTCCGACTCCAGGTACCACTGCAACCGGTGGTTGATGATGCGCTCCATGGTCTTGCATATGCAGCTTGTAAGACTGATAGGACGGTAGCTCAGCACTTTCATCTTGTTCTTCCCTTTTTTCAGAATAGGAGTCATTCTGGCTTCCTTTCAGCAGTGAGGAACCCCTCCATTGGTCCAACTGAGATTAAAGATGTCTAGCAACTTGCGGAGAGATGCCATACCAAGGTGTTGGATCATTTCATTCGTAATGCCATCTGGCCCAGGAGATTTCTTCTTCTTCAATTGGCGGATAGCCTTCTTCAGTTCTGCTAAACTAATGTCAACTTTCATTGCATCGTGAGTGTTGGTGTCTGTTCTTTCCTTTTGCTCTTTTCTAATCTCTGATGCATTCGTGGTATAGAAATTTTGCAAGAGTAATCTTCTCTCCCCCGACATCCTCATCATTCAGCGCTTTAGTCAGTCTCCATAGCTTTGTGGTGTCTCTCTCTAAATTAAACCCTGCCGTCTTTTCCCTCCAGCTTCTTCTTTTGGCCTCCAGCTTGGTCTTTAGATACCTGGCTTTAGTTTGTTGTAGCGTGAAGTGGTTTTCATGACAGGGATTACCCTCTGCATCTTCTCTGGCCGTGTCTAGTTTATCATGTGCAGCTTGCAGTTCTGTTGTCCAGTAGGGGCGGTAGTTTTTCCTGAACCCTCGAGGAATCGCTTCGTTGGCAGCCATGAGGATACTTGAATTAAATTCCTTGACCACATTGTTGATGTTTCTCCCTTCTACTGCTATAATTTGGATAAGCTCATTGGAATGAATGCCGAACAGACTCCAATTTGCCTTTTTGTAGTTCCACCTTGGATGTTGAGGTGAACTTGTCGAAATACTTCCAGAAAGAGAGAGGAGGACTGGGTGGTGGTCGCTTCCTCCTAACTCCGATCCGACCACTCTACTGAGGTTTCTGTGAATGTCTTCTGTACAAAATGCCAAGTCCGGCGTTGTTTTCGAGTGCCACCGGCGCGAGTAGAAGGTAGGCTGATCTGTGGGATCATTGATAAGTAAAAGGTGCTTTTCATCTTGCCATGCTTCAATGTCTTCTCCTCGTTTATCAAGTGTCTCTTGGATGCAGCAGATATCAATGTTGTTTTCGTACAGGAACTGTTCGAGCTCTGATTTCTTGTTGGTAACCCCTTCTGCGTTCCAGTGCATGATGTTGATACTGGGGTTCTCTTTCGGTTTGGTCTTCTCTTTCGGTTGGCTAGTCACAAGACGAGTTGATGGGACCTCCAGTAGCTGAGGGTAGGGGGTCCTTCGAGGCGTGGAGCCCAGCGCTGCACCTGCCTGGCGAATCCTCACAGGGCGAGCACCATTTCGGTTGATTCGATCTCCAAGTGTCATTTCATTATCGTTGTGCATAATGCTCTGGTTAGCCCCTCCAAATGTCTGGATTGACACCCAGTGGGTTCCACCCCTGCGCCACGTTGAGGCCGAGCATATAGTCTTAAACAGGGGAGGAGCTAACCAGTAATGTATTTGATTATGACGTCAGATACTTCAGATCCCTTCATTGAATAATACCTCATAGCTAATACTCATCATTTCGCCATAGGAATGAGATGACATTTCACACATGGTTAATTGTTTATCTCACAGGATATCTTACTAACTACTCAACATCGTCTGCACATCATCAACTGTTAGTTTATATGCATAAGTGTGATTTTGGGTTGAATGGACATTGGAAAATATAGTGCAAGCTCAGAGAATGATGTTAGTAGGAAAGAACTGGTGGGTCTTGACTTTCAGCTTCATGAAAACATCCCAGACAAAAACCTTAAATTGTCATGACGGGCAAACCAGGCTTCTGCTGTGCTCTTTATAAATACCCATTTCTGGGCCAGGAGAAGTCTAGTTTTGAAAATTTATCACTAGAATGACTGGCTCGATAACTGAGCCAGTAATTTCATGGGCAGCTTTTCAAAACTAGGCCAATTCACCTGCAAATGGATATTCACTAATGAGAGATATTGATTTTCTTAACCTTCTGCGTTCATTTGGTTGTATTTATATCTTCAGTCCGATGGATGTCATGAATTGTGTGGCCTTCAAATGTTACGCCTTCCCACACTGATGTCAAAAGCATCAGTGCTCGGGAATCAGTAAATGACAAACTAGTGTATATTTTGTATACAATACTGCTGAAACCTTTTGCCGTCTTAGAAAATCCGACCATTTATCAAGTGACAGGTAAATGGAATAAATAAATCTTTCATTTCAATGATGTGAATAGCTAAATTGTGTTAATCCTGTTTTCTACAGGGACTATTTCGTAACTTTGGTGACACGTTTCTTGAGATTTGGAAGCCACATATTGAGAGGCTGGTGTTGGAGATGGGCCATGGTAAGAGTGACAGCTTTCAGAGAGCTGGCATGGAAATACTGGCTGGCCTTCTCAGAGGATGTAAGCACTGGCCATATGACAAGGTATGAGTTAGGTAATGTTCAGATTATGTGATTTGATCAGAACCAAGGTCGATAGAATCTCAGTTGCTGCTGGTGGAGCACGAAAACTAGTTCATACTGTAGGTCCCACTGGCCTACTTTTTTGCGCTATCTTAAGCCTACAAAACATGGATATGCACCTGCATGGATATACACCAAGTTTGATTACTGTATACGAAAAACTGTTGAAATGATAACTCTTGAATAAGCTTTAATGACTAACTGGGCTCGATGGACAGACAGGTGGGTGGGCGGGCGAATGGACGGACTGAGGGACATGGTGGTTTATTAAGCTGGTAAAAATGTCTGGAATAGACGGACACATTCACAGATGAATCTTTGGTTACTCCCCGCCCCCCACCATCCCTCCCTCATTTAAGTGTTCAATGTATATATACCTGTCCCAATAATGAGTAAACGTATGGTTGACATTTTCTTCATTTCTGTAATTGCTGCACTGTAATGGTTACACTTTCGTGATCTGGAATGACAATCTTACACACCGTTACAAACATTTGATCATGGTAACCCGATCGAATTTAAGCGAACTTTGCCACGTATTGTTTTTTCAGAGAATGACTATATTACTATAATGTTTTTCCCTACAGATGTCCAAGCTAATTAACTGGGCATGCCCTTTGCTGAGGAAAGTCCTGTTAAACTTGACAGTTGAGACAGCAAATGATTGGGTAGTCTTCTTCAAGACGGTATCGGTAAGTCACTGAGTTACTAACTGTGAATGAGTTGTTGTAAATAATATTTCTGATATCCTTCAATTCTGAATTTAATCAACTTACTTTATTGAATCCCTTTTAGCATGATAATATAGGGATCCATTTCGAGCTATGCCCCTCCCATTTCTAGCTAAGCTCCGCCCACTTTTTACTCATGGTGAGATCGATTTGAATCTTCGAAACAATATTTGTCGGAATATAAATTTCAAGGTAACTATACCGATAAGCTGTTGAATATTTTGAACCTACTTTCTTCTGGAAGAAATTCGCATATTAAATAATGCTTAATATGTTGAAGCCTCTTAAGTTACAACACTCAAGCTACCCCTAGGCTATATATATCTTAAATTTGTTTGCTATGATATAGAAATACATATTAACATAATAAGAATGCAATTAATACAATTATTAACTATCTTTTTGACCGGAAGCATAAGAAAAGAACATATACATGCAATGGCTGCAGCAGATCCTGGGAATTCGGGTTGCCAAATTCATTTCAATGCATGTAAGAAGTTATTAGCTAGACATGGCTAGAACTGGATTCCACGATTCCGAGGCAATCATTAACCCTTTAACCATAGAATTTGTTTTAAAAATTAGATTTTCTGATTTGAAATGCCAATTTCCAG
This sequence comes from Chaetoderma sp. LZ-2023a, assembly GCA_034401795.1. Taxonomy (NCBI): domain Eukaryota; kingdom Metazoa; phylum Mollusca; class Caudofoveata; order Chaetodermatida; family Chaetodermatidae; genus Chaetoderma; species Chaetoderma sp. LZ-2023a. Next base: position 96,518,584 of record CM067373.1, on the reverse strand, counting down.
ACTAAGAGAAGACTATTTTTGAAAATTTACTACTGGAATGACTGGCTCTGTTATCGAGTCAGTCATTCCAATGGTAAATTTTCAGAAATAGGCTTCTCTTGGTCTGCAAATGGACATTTCTCAAGACCACTGCAGAAGCCGATTTTGGCTGATATGAGTGTTAAAGGGTTAAGGAAAGCAATTGACCATTTTAAGGATACGCATATTTTTTCCATGGGACTATGGTGGTAGGTTAAGAATCTTGCTATTGTATATAAATTATATCATGTTTGATTTCACCCTAGGAAAGCCGTGATCCGCGGAAGCTTTACTGGCTTTTGGAACTACTAATGGATGCACCGCTTAGTGAAGCTCTTGGCTCATTTGGCAATTCTAGGTAACATTTGACATCAACACATGATTATATTCTGTTTAACCTGCCTTAATTCTTTCAATGTTTTTCACCAGATAACCAAATCCAGATTGAAACTAATTTACCTGGACACTGTTGAATTAAAACGCTTTTTCGTTTAGATTAGCTTCACAATATGGGATCACATGTATAAGTTTCTTGTCCAAAATGACTGAAATGAAAGGTGTGTGTGTGTGTGCGTGCGTGCGTGCGTGCGTGCGTGCGTTTTGCGTGCATGCGTGCGTCCGTGGTGTGCCTTGCTGCTTGTACATTCTTGTGCATGATGGCTGCATCTGTGCATGTATGTGTGCAGATGCAAGGAAATCTGCTCATTATCCATGTATCAATAGAAACGAGCAATGCCATTCAGCTTTGTTCATTGAGTATGGGTAATAATTCTGATCTCATATCTCACGAAGTCTGGAGAGACTATAGTAACAGTCAGACATGGTTCGATCATGGTTGCTTCAGTACAAACTGTGATATAGCACCAGATAGATGGGCAGACAAACACACTCAGATAGACAGATCTATGTGTGTCTGTCTTGCGCTATAACTCAGTTTGTTTTGAAGAAATCAAAACCCAGCTTGGGCACACGGTTGCCCCTATGGTCGTGAAAAATGTTATTGATTTTGCCATCAGAAGGTCAGTGGGCAAAGGTTAGGGTCAGCGAAAAGCGTGTGGTTTGATAACTCCAGTTTCACTTGGCAGATCTTCAGCAAACTTGGATCGGAGGTAGCACTTGGAGTCCTGAAGAAGTGTCTTGGCTATATGGGCCAAAAGGTCAAGAGGTCAAGTCAAGATCTTTGACAAAGGTGGCAGGGGCTGGGGTGGACTCAGAATTCTAAGGAATTTTTGGTGTACAAGTATTCAATGTCATTCATTTGACATAAATATTTGATTATAAATACAACTGAATTCTAAAATAATTATTTGATGCGAACCAATTTTTTTTATAAAGTCAGCTGAAATACACATTTTCTTAAAAAATGTGCAGTTCTATATTAGTTTTCACACGTAGGTAATATTTACAGTGAGGTGTGTCTTAAAGGGTAGGCTTAGACCAAAATTCAGCAATGGTTCTTTAGGACACGTTGTTATCTACTGTCTTGTTGTTCAAAAACACAGATGGTGTCTCGGGCAGGTTCTAATCTAGTTAACCCTTTGAACACTAAATTTGTTGTTTACATTTCAATATAGCAATGCTGGAAATCTGCTTTTCACCCTGTAACACTCATACCATCCAAAAATGGCTTCTGCAGTGGTCTTGAGAAATGCCAATTTGCAGACCAAGAGAAGACTATTTCTGAAAATTTTCCATTGGAATGACTGGCTCGATAACCTAGCCAGTCATTCCAGTGTTAAATTTTCTAAAATAGTCTTCTCTTGGTCTGCAAATGGATATTTTCTATCAGAAAATAGATATTTTCTTGAATAAATTTGATTGTTAAAGGGTTACACATTTGATAGGTGACTGTTAATAGACCTTTCCCACATTAGTGTATTCTGGGAAAATACCTTCCCGGAATGCATCGCGCATACCACTTCCGTCTGGTAACTGTGATAGCCGATGCGCAAACAGCATTACTTTACTATAGGAATCAGATACAGTGCACTTTAAGCAGTGCATATGAAAAACTATGTTCATAATATTATTGAACTCATACATCATTGAAACGCTAAACTAAAACTCTCATTGTTTATTTCTAATGTTATGAGATGCTGTCTTCATTTCCCTGCTTTACAGCCGTTTGCTTGCCCTGCAAGAAGCCTTAATTCAACAGGAGTGGAGAATACCTGAGTTGTTTCATCGCCTCATAGACTACCTACAGCCTCATCTAGCACATCCATACAAAAATGTCAGAACGGCAATAGGAAGGTATATAACCAGTTTAAACATGTTAAATAGATGTCAGTTTCTCTGTTATTACTTTGTCTCCTAGACAGTCTTTCTATGAATTATAGACAGAAGTAAGCTTTGAACAGAAAACAACTCATCATTTTTATCTGTTTTGATCATTAAGGAGTTAGCGTGAACCAGGGTTTAATGGAGTACAAAATATGTCTTGGTACCATCAGAGCTATTTCATAGTTGATTGCTAGTGTCACTATTTCACAAGGGCATCCATAAGACAAAGTCAGGCATGGCATTTAGATATGCTTTCTTTTAACCCTTTAATGGTCACACTGGCCTCTGTTATGGTCTTATGGAATGTCCATTTACAGGCCAAGAGAAGAAAATTTTTGAAAATTTACCACTAGAATGACTGGCTCGATAACCGAGCTAGTCATTCCAGTGTCCTCTTGGCCTGTAAATGGACATTCAATAGGCAGATATTAAAATTTGTTTAGCCTTATTTTAATCATTAAAGGGTTAAATATAGCAGAAATATGTATTTCACTCAATAATGCTATGCAATTGTGACAGCCGTGCAGTCCAAAGGCACTCTTGAACAAACTTGATGTGTGCCATCCCAAAAATCTGCAAGTCTTCGTGAATCACCGCTGATCACACAGGCTAATCTAAATCTCAGGGCTCTACAACATGTCCAATACAGTTCCATTCTGTGAGAATAAGGCAACAAAGATTATCAATGCTTGCACATGTTCTCCAAATGCCAGAGAATACACCCGGTCAGAAGACATGGATGCAGACAAGTATCAGGCACATACAGGATGCCATAACGTCAGATAGTTAAGTGTTTTGCGATCAAACCTCAAATAACGTAATCTAAGGCCACTAAGTGCAAGAAAGTACCTAGAGGAGCATAGGATGCTCACAAAGGACAACATGTTGTGGAGACATTCGAATAAAACTAATTGCAGTTGAAAGAAGTTTCCCTTCATTCCAGCCACCACAGGAAATGGTCATTCATCAACATGTATTACTAAGAATACCTTTTAATGCTTTAGTTTATGTATATATATTTCAAGGACATACCTCATATTATTATCACTGAAATTTGTGTTTAACCCTTTAACACCCATATCAGCCAAAAATTGCTTCTGCGGGTGTCTTACGAAATGTCCACTTGCAAGCCAAGAGAAGACTATTTTTGAAATTTTACCAGTGGAATGACTGGTTCGATAACCGAGCCAGTCATTCCACCGTTAAATCTTCAAAAATAGTCTTCTCTTAGTCTACAAATGGACATTTTCTATGAAAAAATTTAAATGTTTAAAACAAATTCGAGGGTTAGAGGGTTAATATACATGTATCTTGAAACTATAAGCACGTGTCTTTGTTCTCATTCCCGGGTATAATGTTCCCATTCTCTCATTTCAGTTTGTTGGCTAAGATATTTTTGTTTGACTACACACTTACTGAACAATGTGGAACTTTGTCTCCATCTAGAAAAGACTTCATTGCAAGTATCGTGCCAAAACTGGAGATTCTCACTACAACTAGTGTCTCTCCTGGTAAGTGGTTATATCGTGAATAATGTACAGTCAAACCTGTCAAATGACCACCTTTTCTAGCACCAATAAGTGGTCCTTAAAGACAGGTGGTCCATTAGTACAAGCTACTTATGACCACCTATCTTAACCCTTTGATCCATGAATTCGCAGAATCTTACTTTCAAGGTAGCGCTATAGGTAAGCTCTTGATTATTTAGAAACTAATTTAACCGAGGGTTGTTGCTGCCTATGACCGCAACAGCTCCAATTCAATTTAGTTTCAAAATATTCAAGAAAATGTGTATTAAATTATAAATTCATCGAAAACATACAGTTCGTACCATTTCTTTACAGACTTATTGATTTTTGTGACAGACCTTTGTGACAGTTGATTGTGATGTCAGATAATATGTGACATATTTCATTATGATGTCAGATATTTGAGTGACAGATCAAATCTGTCCATTGTGATTCATCAGTATCCTTAACTCTTTAATGTCAAAATTTGGTCAAGAATATAAAAATATTTGCTTATTGAATGTCCATTTGCAAACCAAGAGTAGACTATTTTTACAAATTTGCCACTGAAATGTCTGCCAATGGACATTCCTTATGTCCACTGCAGAGCCAGGTTGTGGCCGGCTTTGCCATGAAAAAGTTAATGAAGCACATTTATATGTAAAAGCCTGTTAAAGTCAATACATTTTCTAATTTATCTTTATGTCCCACTGGTTATGCAGATATATAATGTATCCTATGCCGCATATTGTAGATGCAGATATTGACTACTGTCTAATAGGTGATTATTCTCCCTTTAGCAGCAAGATTTTCAGCAAGTTAATAATCTAGTTGCAACCCACAACTAGTATATATGTATCTGGTGGTCGGTCGGTCAAACTTTTTGACATTTCTGAGAATATCGCATATGTCGCAACCATAACGTGTCACCCTTGTTTATCCCCTTGAACCTTGATATGCCAATATCTATTCACAACAATTATACAATGAAGCTGTTGAATATTTTGAGACTAATTAACCTGGAACCTTTAGCTGCCATAGGCACCTCCCAGTTGAATTGGTTTCGAAATATTCAGTGGAACATACCTTACATCATAAAGAATTTTCCATTTCTGGTCTATAAGGGTTGATTGCCCAACACTTTTCATGTTTAAATTCATCCCAAATAGATAGGTGGGAATTTAACGCAGCTAAAAACAGCTTTTCCAGTGGTCTTGATAAATGTCCATTTGCAGACCAAGCCAGTCACATCAGTGATATAAATTGTCAAAAATAATTTCTTGGTCTGCAAATGGACATTCTCTCTGAGAAAATTAAAATTTTTCTTGAACAAATTCGAGGGTTAAAGGGTTATTCGAGACATGGTTATCACTGATCTGTGTCATTTTCTTTCAGACACATTGAAAGCCAGCACAACGCCTATATTAGACGGTAACATCTTCTTTGCTCTCATACTATGCATATTGTATCTTATAGAACACCATTGTTGTCTGTCTATAAGACTGTCATCATAAATTTGTTAGAAGTTGGGTGAAAATGTTCTTATTTTAACCTTTTCATGGTAAAGGCCAGCAAAACCGGCATCTGCAGTGGTCTTCAGGAATGTTCATGTGTAGGCCAAGAGAAGCCAATTTTTGAAAATTTACCAGTGGAATGACTGGCTCGATAAGGGAGTCGTTCATACCAGTGGTAAAATTAAAAAAATTGGCTTAGCTTGGGGTGCAAATTGATATTCAATAAGCAAATATTTTGATATTCTTGACGAAATTTGGGCATGAAAAGGTTACGGCTGTCTTAATTCGTTATCATATCATCAGCACGACAGTCTTACCTGTATTGCAATATTGTGATACAAACGGTCCATATTTAGACAACAAAAACATTTAGTCAAAATCAATTCAATGCAAGCTCATCATAGCCACTTACCACCAAGAGAATACTTTTGGATCCCAAGTACAACTTCCCATCCAAGTTTGGTGAACAGTACATATATATCTTGATTTGTCATATTGGACACATGCACGCACGCATGCACACACAGACAGCTATTTCAGTAGTCTGACGACACTTCCTGGTGAGACTTAATTACACTACTGTTAGTTTATTAATCCTGTATGCCAGTATGTGCTTATTTCTTTAGCCTAAATGAATAATAAGTTAAAGTTCTCGTGTTCCATTAAATATAGACACTTGCACGAGATATGAGATGCCTGTTCAATTTACCCATCATGCAATGCTACCCGGCGTGCAATGCTACCCAGCATGCAATACCCTGACTCCATAATCATTGTAACTATTGGACGCCATATTCGTTTAGTCTATTGTCTGCACTATCCAGGATTTCTCAAACAAAACCAACCTTTTCACTTCAAGAGTATACTTACCTCCCTAATACTCTTTGATATTGCTAAATATCGGCTTTCACTCAATAAAACACTCAGATTAAAAAAGTAAGGTGTACTCCTGTAAGTAGTCCGAGACCATTACTGTGCAGGTAGTCAGAAGACAGTCAGGCGGATGCCAGCCCCACCACCGCGCATGCGCAGACTAGTACTTCCTCTTTGCTAATTTATTGGCAGAGAGTTCCCATGCAATTTTTTGCTCTAAAGTTTTCTGCTAGTTTTTTGAAAAGTTGTATTGAAATTTACCTAGTGAATGATGTATGAACTTCATAAAGGCGCTATGTCTCCAGAGGAGGGCCCAGGACCTATTCATCAGGTGACTTCAATTATATTTTAGCGAGTTTGTCCCGTTGTAATGTGTTTCCGGGACTCGCGTTTATTGTGATAAGCGCCTAAAATAACTGGTTTATTTCTAAATGGCGCTATGAAATACTAATCTCGCTTTGGTGTTTATGTCCACAGGTATCTATCTATGATTGATCAGGACAGCACATCGTCAGAGGGTTTGTTTTTCTCTCCACCAAGGTTCCATTTCCTACTAACATTGTTAGATTATCTAACCAAAATTCTATGCCCAGTGAGTTGGAGGCCTCGGAAGAAGGTCTTCTCACTTTGCCCTCTTGGTCCACTTCCTTCCCTTTAAAGGTGGAGAGAGTTCAGAGGTCATAGTGTTGGTGGAGTTTCCAGTGCATCAGAGAGGATGGTTTGTCTATGCTAAAGACTCAGGTATTCTAGTTATGATATGAGGCACTTCGATTATATTTGAAAATATTTATGAAATCTGCTGCCATTTTATCATTGTTTATCTGATGTTTGTATAGCCTGTATGTTCTATCCTTTCTAGTTAGGATGTTCTGGATATGAATACAATTTGTCCTTACACCTGGATGTTTGTTTCGGATCGATTTAACTTCTTATTTTTGAAGTTATGACGTCATAATCAGCCTTGCACTTTATTAACATTTAAAGTTTTGCCCAAAGCTGGTTTATTATCTGTGTAGGTGGACTTTATGACCACCACCTCTCTCCTTTTTATTTTGGTTTTGAGTTACTAATTCTTTAACTAAAATACTCATTGTCTTCGTCCTCTGGTCTGTTTCAGAGACCTGGTTGTCCTTCTTGTGGTCGTTTTCTGAAAGAATGTTTCGCCCCTCATCTCTGTTTCCAGTGCAGTCCCTGTGGACCACTGCTTAAATGTGAAATATGTAAACAATGGGGGGGTGGGGGTGGCTGTGCGAGCTAATGACAGAATTTTTATCGTTACAGGCAAAGGAAAAGGTGGCTGAGGAGGAGGAGGAGAGAAGAGCGAAGAGAGAGGTGTCGGGTAAGAAGGGTAAAAGGAAGGCCTCGTCCTCTGTGTATATGGAGGCCTTTCGAGTTGAGATGTTGGGAGAGATGAAGAGGACAATCAAGGATTTGGTTCCAGAGTTGCTCCATGGCATGCTTTGGACCAAATCTTTTGTCCTCTTCATCTACTTCGGAGCAGGTAATCCCCGCCTCTGAATCAGGTTTCCTTAGGACCCTACCAGTTTTCGAGCAAGACTCAGAGGTGGCCCCATTAGAGGGGGTGGTCCAGGACACTGGCAGCAGGCTTGCCGCGCCGGTGATCCATGGACGGTTGTCGCTGGAGCCTGCTGCCTGCTTATCAGGCCAGGATTTTCCGCACACCGCAGGTACCAGTTCCTCCTATGGTACCTTTCCTGGCCAGTCCTGGTTAGCATTCTTCGCTGACCTGGAGTCTAATCTTTCTGGCCAGGATGAAGAGGAATATCTGCTGGGTTCTCCTTCTGATGCCGTGACATTGACGTCTGTGCACCCCTCGCGGGTAATACAGGCGACATTATCCATGGTTCTACTCACGCGGGAGTAGGGTTCACAGCACAGAAGGTGGCCCGGGTTGGATCTGATGGCCAGGTCTACCGCATACCTCGGCTTGCCGAGAGTGTAGCAGGTGCTGATCAGGGCCGTGGTATGGCGATAAGCGCCCCACGCAATACCACGGCGCCTACTCCTGGTCAAGCCAGTCAGTTTAGTATGCCTGCTCTTTCGGGCCCACATGCTTTCTCTGGCTTGCCAGGAGTGCCAGTTTATCCAGCCTCATGCACGCTCGGGAGGAAGATGAAGGCCCTCGTCTTGTAGAGCTTTCGCAGGTAGCCACAGAGGAGGTAGCCACAGATTAGAGGCCAGCCACCAATGCAGCGTCGGCTTCGGCCAGCAGCGAGGGGTGGGGGGCGCAGCCTCCTCCGGCGCACCAAGGTGCGCGTGGCGCTGGTCGTGGCGCGCGAGGATGTGGTCGTGGTAATCGTGCCTGATAGGTCGGTTATCATGGTGAGAGTTGGAACGGTTGACTCCGGATCATTTAGTCTTGCGATGGCTTTCAGTCTGGTATCATCCCGATTGGATAACAGGCCCTCAATCGTGACTGTCTCTGGTGCCAGTCTGGACTCAAATTCCAAGAGATCCAGAGCAACGGTTGTGTATAGAGGAAGAGATAAATTCCCTCATACTAAAAGGAGCCATTCAACCGGCGCAAAAGTGTCCAGGCTTCTATTCAACCATGTTCCTAGTATCAAAGAGCACTGGAGGGTGGAGACCAATTCTCAACCTCAAGCCATTGAACAAGTTCATAGAAACACCCAGTTTCAAAATGGAGACAGTGAAATCGGTGTTGGCAGGGTTGGAGAAGGGAATGTGGACAGCTTCAATAGATTTGAAGGATGCTCATTTCCACATTCCTATAGCGAGGAGTTTCCGTCGCTTCCTGAGATTCGCATTCCAGGGCAGACTGGGAATTCAGGGTATTACTCTTCGGAATTTCTACGGCTCCTCGGGTCTTCACCAGGGTGGTTCTTGCGATAACAGCATACCTCCGCAGTCCACACATACATAGACGACTGGCTGTTAAAAGCACACAAGTTTATCAGCAAATCTGGAGATAGTTTTGAAAGCTCTCACAGACTTAGGCTGGATAATCAATTTTCAAAAATCAGAGCTGACTCCATCCCAGAAGTTTGTCTAGCTGGGAATGTTCTTCGAGCTGGAGATAGGATATGTTTATCCTACTCAGGAGAGGGTTCAGATACTCATCTCAGTAATACAGTCAGTGTGGAACAGTCGTCATGTCCTGGCACGGGTTTACCTGAGAATGCTAGGGTTGATGGTTTCTCTGGAACCAGTCATTCCTCAGACGGCCTTACGCAGGCGGCCGATCCAGTTATTTCTCATGACGCAATGGACTCGGAGTACAGGTTCACTGGACTCGAACGTGTCAGTGCTGGAGCCTCTAATTCACCACCTACAATGGTGGTTGAAGACAGAGAATCTTCTAGCGGGGTTGATGCTAACCCCTCCTCACCCTCAGTTAACAATGTATACAGATGTATCGATGGAGGGGTGGGGAGCTTGCCTGGAAGAATCCACGATATCAGGGCTTTGTAATCTGGAACAGTCAATAGAACATATAAATCTACTGGAATTACGAGCAGTAGTCCTGGGCCTGGAACATTTCTTAGGGAAAGTTCAGGGCAAGAGTGTTCTAATTCGAATAGACAACTCAACCATAGTGACTTACATAAACCGCCAGGGCGGAACGAAGTCGCCCAATCTCAGTATGATGACATGGAAACTGCTTTGCTGTGGTGCCTGAATCACTGGATTACCTTGAAAGCAGTTCATATTCCGGGAAGGTTAAATCTGTTAGCAGACTCATTGAGCCGAAGGATGAGTGTTTTACCTACGGAATGGCAACTGAATCAATGTGTGGCGGATCGTCTGTTCAACCACTGGGGGAAGCCCAACATAGATTTATTCGCAACGAAGAAGAATGCGAAGATGACTACGTATGTCTCTCCGATTCCAGATCCGAGCGCTATCGCAACAGATGCGCTAGCTATCAGCTGGGTGGGAATGTATGCATACGCATTCCCTCCAGCAATCCTGAATCCAAAAATTCTTCAGAAAGTCAGACAGGAGGAGTGCCAAGTGCTTCTGATCGCCCCAAATTGGCCAAGCCGATCATGGTATACGGATCTGCTGGACCTTCTGGTCTGCAATCCGGTACCTCTGCCTCTGATGGACAGTATATCTTCCAGGGCAAAGCCCTTCACAGCAATCCGTCAATGTTCAGATTGACTGCGTGGATGTTGTCAAGGAATCTAGAATTAAGGAGGGCTTTTCTGAGCAAGCAGCCATTTTTATGGCAAAAGCCAGAAGGGGGGTCAACCTCCAGAGCATATAATTGTAAAATCAACAGATTTGCGGAATGGTGCTCAAAAAGATGTATTAATCCAATGGATTCATCTATTCAGGTAGTAGCTGATTTCCTCTGTCACCTGTATGATGCCTATAGCCTCAAGCCTAACTCTCTTGCTGGTTATAAATCAGCTTTAATGTCAGTTATGCCTTGCTTGGCTAATAGGGGAATTGATGAAGCAAGTACATTAAATACTTTAATTAAGGACATGGGCAATCTAAGACCAAGGAATCCCCCAGTGATTCCGTCTTGGAGTTTATCTCTAGTACTTCAGGTACTAGGTGATACGCCTTTTGAACCACTTAGTTCCATTTCTATGAAAATGTTGACACTGAAAACTATTTTTAATTTCTGCGGGCCTCAGCTAAGCGTAGAAGTGAAATTCATGCCTTATCAGCCGAGGCAGACCGTTTTATGGTTACAGGGGAAGGCCTTAAGCTTCTACCTAGGATTAATTTCATGGCTAACAATCAGTCTTTGAAATATCCACGTCAACCGATTTTTTTGTCGGCTTTGACTAGATATGATCCTAATTCAAAAGCATGCTGTCCAGTCTGAGCATTAAACCGGTACAATCAACGTACTCAGGAATGGCGGACGGACCCAACAGCGTTATGGTTGTCGTATATTGAACCCCATGGCAGGGCGTCTAAGGACACCATTTCCAGGTGGATTGTAGAGTGTATTCAATTTTGTCATAAATCCGCCACAGGTAAACAAGTTGACATGGCCAAGGCTCACAGTGTCCGGGGCGTAGTGGCTTCCACTGCCCTGTTTAATGGGGCCCCTGTGGATGACATTATGTCGGTAGCTCAGTGGCACTGTGAGTCAAGTTTTACAGACCATTACCTCCGTGACACCTCGAATCCTCTCGCCTTATCGATTTTGAAAAAATAATTTAGGTGTACATATTTGATGAGGTTTCCTCATTTTTTTTATATATTTCACAATTAATCAATGGAAACAACCACTTATTTGGACTGCATCAGTCTTCACCAATGGGGAGATGATGACAGCAGCCAAACTCCACAAGGTCAGTCTTGTTTATGTGTTGTTCATTGTTAAATTGTTAATTGTATTGTCACGTAACCCTTCATTATTAATATGGTGATGGTACATGTTTTATGTGTGGTTCATTATTGAGAGTATACGAAAATGAAGCCTTTTTCGTTTAATGTCCTATAGTACATGGCACTTGTACGTAGAGAGCGTATGGGACATTGAGGTCATTCAGTCTTCCTCCCAAGAAGAGGGGGGTGGGGTTGCACATATAACATATGGTCATCTCTCAGCCATCGGTTGTGTTAGCCGATGTTCAAATCGATTCCTGATTGTGTTTCCACACAATTTCAGAAGTTTCATTGCCTTTAATGCAGAAAAGCGCATAGAGAAGAGCTCGTCTTTTGACCTCGCCTCCCTGCCGCCGAATTCCCTGACGAACTCTGGCAATATCAAAGAGTGTTAGGGAGGTAAGTATACTCTTGAAGTGAAATAAGATTTCTTTTTTCATGAGAGAGTTGATACTTACCTCCCTAATACGGACCCGGCCTCTCCGCCCCACTGAGGCTCGGGCTTCAGGCTCTTGTAAAGTTGCATAGTGTCAGCCAATAAATTAGTCAGAGGAAGTACTAGTCTGCGCATGCGCGGTGGTGGGGCTGGCATCCGCCTGACTGTCTTCTGACTACCTGCCCAGTAGGGGCACCTTACTTTTTTAATCTGAGTTTTATTGAGTGAAAGCCGATATTTAGCAATATCAAAGAGTATTAGGGAGGTAAGTATCAACTCTCGTGAAAAAAGAAATCCGTGATTTCGTTTAGTTTGCACGTGCAAATAGTCATTTGTCCTCCAGCTCTGTAAGCGTAAGCATGCACGTAGGGCATATTCACAGCAGTACATTCGACAGAAAATAGGAGAAAGCTTTTATATACATTGACAGTAATTTGCGTGAAAGTTGTTGCTATCAATGACAGTACCAACATTCAGTCAAATTGTTGTCGAAATAATTAGTATGTAATGCAATTACTACCTGCTATATATTTGATAAAGATTTTATTGAAAAGTGTTGCTGCAACAGCTTTCAGTCTATGTAGTCTAAAATAATCATCATAAATTTCAGTTAAAACTATGGATTTGCAGAGCAATTTCACTGTAAGTTGTTACTGGCAGCTATCAACAACATTATCAAATTGTTGTCCATAGAATCACACGGCGCTCAGTATTATTATCAAAGTAGAGTGAGTATATGGACAAAATACGCTTTGCCTGCACGAAGGAAATATTTCACCCAGCTACCGCATGTACGTTTCTGTTCGATCAATGCATTTCCAACAAATGCACAAATCTGTCAACGAAACATACATGTCGTTTGATAAGCATTCATTCTTGGCGAGAAAGTGTATATAGGCCTATGCTCACTTTATCTAAACAGTAATATATTGATTACACGGTGTGTGGATAATAATTCGACAATGTAATTTGGTGCCTTAGATACCAACAACTTAGTCAAATTGCTATTCAAATACGTAACGAGAGTCGACTAAAGATTATGATGATTATTTTAGAATATAGTGAGTGAAAGCTGTTTTAGCAACAATTTTCATTCAAATTAGTATCAAATCTGTACCAGGTAGTAATCGCATTACCTAATAATTATTTTGACAATAACTTTACTGAAATTTGTTGCTGTCATTGATAGCAATAACTTTCATGCAAATTAGTGTCAAAATATATATAAAAGCTTTCTCTAATTTTCTTGTGAAAATTGACACAGTTGTACTGAACAGTATTGAAATGCAGGCAGTCGAATGTACTGCTATATGTACTAGTACACCCTACATGCATGCTTACGCTTCCAGAGCTAGAGGACAAATGACTATTTGCACGTGCAGGCAGGTTGGTGTTGTTTGAGAAATCCTGGCCTGTACAGACAATAGACTAAACGAATATGGCATCCAATAGTTACAACGATTATGGAGTCAGGAAATTGCATGCTGGGTAGCGCTGCATGCTGGGTAGCATAGCATGCTGGGTAAATTCAACAGAAATCAGCAGGCATCTCACATCTCATGCAAAGGTGTCTATATTTAATGGAACACGACAGCTTTAAGTAGTTGATTCCCTATTTATGCTCAAGAATAAACTATGCAATATCTCATTATGACTCTGCCAATCTAGAAGTAGGTATCTTGAACATATGGCCCATGTTGAATTAATGTTTATCTACACGCAGATGCTTAGAGAGCAATGACTAGATTTAAACTGAGTAAATATTACTAAAAAAATATGTGAAGAAAGTAGACAAAATTATTAAGGGCTAATATTTCAAATTTCTTTCTAGCTGTAAATAGCAATACATTTTGAACTTAGCTTAATTAATTATAATAATTGCAATATTTTGACAGAATACTGATGATTTCCGTTTTTGTTATTCATTTTCAAATTAGCTTCAATTGTTGATGATGTAATATCTGACAGAGAACACATTGTGGGTGACTGTGGTAACCCTTATTATAGTGAAGAACTTGACAGCCTGGCAGAGTCGCCCATGCTTGGCATTGAGGAGGTAATTGTACCGAGCAAAGCGTTCATATTGGGTGACCGTGGCAATCCATTCTACAGCAGAGAACTGGATCGCCTTGCAGGTATGACTATGTCCTTACATCACTGAATATGTACCTAACATAACTGTTTGTGCAGCTAATGTAGCCTACTTGTTTCTACCCTTAATCAGGGATTGTACGGTAGTTTTACCCACTAGACCAAGGCTAGTAGCAGTCTACTGGCTGGTAGCAATCTGTGTCTTAACCATTTAATGGACAAACAGACAAAAAACCAGTCTTCGAAGTTATCGTGAGGAATGGCTATTTGCAATGCAATAGATTATTTTTGAAATTCTACGACTCAGCCAGTCATTCCAGTGGTAAAATTTCAAAAATGTTTCCTCTTAGCCTGCACATTCACTGAACATATGTTTATTGAACCCTACACCAAGCAGAGGAAAGCTCAACATAACGCTCAAAACGGCATATGTGTGTGGCATGCAGCAAAAAGGAGAGGACGTGACATTTAAAATATATATCCTGAGGTCTCAACAATCAGGCTTGAGCATCGAGTTTGACTTTCTTGACCGATAGTGACCATTACAGGGTCAAGCCTTGCCTAGGCACTATATAATACTAACACTTATACACCAGATAATGAAGTGATATTGGCCGTATTCGTCTGGGCGAAAACCTAGAGCACATTGGCTCCATAGATAATGTTTTTTAAATCGACTGGTATTTCCCGGAGAAGAATAGAGCACGAAACAAGCCGGAGCCAAAACGTGTGACATGTTTCTTGAATTAGGTCACGTGATAAATCTGAAAACGCAGGACTTAGGGAATTGAATACTACTATTATTCACCTGTTATTCGCTGAAAACTGCGCTGAAAGGTGGATTTTATTTTTAAGATTCTAAAATTTAGGTAATATTGTGTGTGTAGAGCACATGTTAGACATTGTGCGAGTAAATCTACTCTACAGAAAGGTCCCTGAGACGAATACAGTCATTCTAGCACCACAAGTTGCATTGCTGACGAAGCCACGTGTGTCGAACACCTGTTCATACCTATTACTAACACACATGCCTGGTCAATCAACATAGTACAGGCTCTGTTTCCGCAAGTAATGTGCTAGCCTTGGTTTCAAGCCCTATTTGCTCATTATAAACATGTTTGACTATATGTGCATGGCTCAGGGAGTTACTTGAATTTGTTATCTTGCATTCTAGCTATCGGTAGTGCGGTGTCCAGTACATGTGGTCAGATACTCGAGGCGTCAAGCTCAGACGCTGAGTCAGAGGAGCGTAAATCGGCTGTTCTGCTCTGTAAAACTGTACTAACATGGCTCATACACACACTCATCAACTCACTCACCAGCCTTACACCAGAGACGTTTCAGTTCTTACCTATTGTAAGTAATCACTTTATATTACCAAGTCACGAACAAATAATAGAAGAATTCTGAATTTCAACTGCTTCCCATAATGATGACTTTTAACATTTTGACTTCGAAATCGAGACCATTCTTCGGGACCTCAAGGGCAACTTGCCACCCTATGTTATTCGAAGAAAGAATAATAACAACATACTGGGCGTGTCCGCCCATGATGGGCGTGTTGGTCCAGGGAAAGGGCGTCCCTTATCCTGCTAGGTTTGTGCCTATAGGCTCCATTGGCTGGAGCTGGTGTATTCAATGACATTCTTTCTGTGTTCTCCATGAGGTGGAGTTTTCATTGTCCAGGTCTGATGAGAATACCTATGGCGGTTTGATATCAATCTGAGATGTCATTGGATTCTGATTTAAAAAAAAAAAAGCCTTAACAACCTTCGACGAGTAGCTCATATAACTGACTACGTTGTTATCATCCATCCACCCTAGGTTATTCAACACTTTAACACTCATATCAGCCAATAGCGGCTTCTGCAGTGGTCTTGAGAAAAGTCCAATTGCTGACCAAGAGAAGACTATTTTTGAAAATTTACCGAGCCAGTCATTCCAGTGATAATGTTTCAAAAATAGTCTTCTCTTGGTCTGCAAATGGACATTTTCTATGAGAAAATTTCTTGAATAAATTTGAGGGTTAAAGGGTTAAAATCCAGCTTTTAGAGCTAATGATATCACACTAGACAGATATACATATATGCAGACAGGATTAAAACGGGATTACAATAAGTGAGTGGGTTGGCAAAAGTAAGCTATAATTTTATTGATGAAATTGACACAAATTGATTTCAAGATTCCCTAGAAGAAGAAAATACTGTCCCCATCCCAATAGATGTGAGGAAATAGTGTTTTCTTTTTCCATTCATTCATTTCCACAATCCAAGTGTCCCAGACTTGCATTTCTAGCGCTAGCTCTACTGCCACTGAAGCGATCTCCACAGGACTTGTTCTGAAAGTTGTCCTTGCAGATCCGAAGAATCCTACTGCTCAGTTTGGCCTAAAAAGGCCAAACCTGAGGGTAATGATCACCCGATTATGAAAATTGTGTTTCCGAATGATCGCTTATGCTCTGCTTGAAGGCCCTTCAGTACACTTAGCCCACTGGTTGTCTTTGGGAGCTCAAAGTACCCTATTAATTTTGTGATCAAAGATATTAGGTTACTGTTACCGAGCTATAGGGTGATCATCAGAAAACTGAAACATCTCAACTGTATGTAAACATTCTTTTATTACATGTTTGATCTGTGTTAGTTCACTTACAGATAGATCAGCAGTGTATAAAATGCTGGTGCCGCTGGCCACAGACTATTTATCTGTTATATGCACCTGGATATTGGGGCTACAAGAGGAGTAAGGCAGGTGGATGATAGATACAGATAACAAATGGCTATCTTCTGTTCCAAAGAGGCATTTCACTTTTCAACTAACGTTTCTTTGTTAACCCTCTGGGAGTCAACATGTCCAAACATTTTGAGCAATGCCCATTTTTAGAGCCAGAGAAGCATATTTTAGAAAGCTTACCAGTCTATTTTCACTGGAATAGGTTTCGGTAACTGAGCCACTCATCACATTGGTAGATTTTTATCCCTATGTTTTTGAAAGAAAAATTGTTATTATGCCATCCCATGTGTGTGTCTGTGTGCGGGAATCGATTGTAATGCAAATTCAACCAAATTTGATGTGAATTGCCCAGATATGAGTTTGGAGTGCAAGACGCCATTTGCATTTGACTCTGCTTCCAGGCGTGGGTCAAAAGGTCAAAGCGGTAGACATGGGACATGTGAATTTGTGATGACTGAGCAATGTAGCAAATGAACATTTTCTGTTATAGAATTTCTAGTTTCATGACCAATTCTGACCATTGACCTTTACTGACCACTTTTGGTTTTACTGAAAGTGGTTATTTATGATTCGTTGAGCTGTATGTTTTCATTGTCATAGTAAGCATGTGTTGGGTTATGCTTGTGTTTTAGTTGTGCAGTGTAGAGAGTGATTTAGCCAACGATGAACTGAGACAACAATGCGGTGTTGCGCTGGCTTGCATGGCACACTCATACATGACACCGTCTGTGATACCATATGCAATGGATGCTATGAAAAAGGTTTGCTTAAATACTAATTTACATGAGTGTTAGAGTGAGATTATGTTAGCCCCTTTAGCACTCGAACTGGCCAAAGTGGCTTCTATGTAGTGTTTTTGAGAAATGCCCATTTGCAGGTTAAGAGAAGACTAATTTGTTTTAATTCACCACTGGAATAATTGGGCCAATCATTCCAGCGATAAATCTTCAAAAATAATCTCTTGATCTGCGAATGTACATTTTCATGGAGAAAATTTTAAAATATTTTAGACAAATTTGAAATTAAAGGGTTATTTATTGCCGAGTCAGTAGGTGTATATTTCAAAAAGAATATTCATGACACCTGTTGTGAAGATAGATAATTATTTTAACAGCTTACACTAGCATTTTTTCCAAAATGAACACAAGTTATCATATGAAAGGAGAATGGGATTTTAGGCATCTGGAATTAGGGCTGTGCGGTTTTGATAAAAATGCAACCGGTGATGTTGTTGGCCATCAAACTTGTTTTAACCGGATATCTGGTTTACTGGCTGGAAATATTTTCAGCTTTCGTGAAAAAATAATTTGCAATACCACGAAAATATAACCTTTTTAGCGGTAGACCTAACTCTGTAGCTATAGTATCCAATGCAATTTTAGAGGCTATAATGAAATCATTACTTAACTAAATTGCTTTAAAACATTAGATTTTGCACTTTTTAAATGTCATTTCGAGGTCTTACGCAATCACAGTCATATGTTAAATTCCTAGACAATGAACAATTTGTATGCGCCCCTCTAGGATAGCGCATAGACAAATACATTGCCAGATTTACTGTGGCTTTCAGCAGCCATTCAAGCGGCTCACGGAGTGGAAACTATGTTATTGGATGACTAAACTACATTTAGAAAATTTGTAGAGCATTCCCTAAAAATACTACTCGATAGTTAGTCATTTCACGTCTTGGAAATGATGAGGCGGTGATAAATTCTGAAAGATGACAGACTTAATTATACTGTTACACAGACTCCATTTCGGAGACCAGTCAGATGAGAAGCGTTATGCAAATGTGTATAATATAGAGCCTAGTTCCCGAATCCTGATAGCCTATGCTTACATCTGCTTAGGTCAAATTTAGTCAGAGACGTCGTAATACTGTCACGTGGTACAAATCTGCCTATCGTATATGCGTGAACACATGTAGTAAATCAAATTTCGTGATAGAATTAATCAGATACGTGTAATCAAACTCGCCATATTAAACTCTACTAGCATACATATTCCGTGAAAAAGGAAATCAGACATATTTTAATATAGATAATAAGCGCGATTTGGAAGGACATGGTTTAAAACTATCAGTTGTAAGCTGTAAAAGCTGTTTTCTGGTGCTAATAATGTATATCGACCCGCGTCGAGTGTTAATTATATCGTCCAACATATGTTGAGTCAGCTCCTGAACATTCTCGAGAAATTACTCTTGATCACCGGAGCGATTAGACAAATTCAATCTCAATTTACGTTGTCAGGTTAGATCACTTCACGGTTTAGAGTCCCGGATGCGCGTTCAGAATTCATAATAGACATAGATATCAGAAACATGCGTGTATCATAGGATTTAATAAAAGGCTAGCGGATTACAATTTCAGAGCGTATGTAGCAATACCATTTAGCAACATTCTCGCGATATACAAATGAAAAAGAATCCTCTTCCCCGGTTTATTGTCAGATTTTATATAATAATTAGCCATATGGATTCAATTTTATGCAATACATACATACTATTTAAAAAGATATATTGCCAAAACCGTTTTTTCATAATGTATATATGTGGTTTTATGGTTATAGTATAATGACACCGGTTTTTGAACAGTAACATCTACAAAACCGGTGACCGTTCCAATACCAATATACCGCACAGCCCTATCTGGAATTTCAGGTGTCTATGTCTTAACATTGCTTTGAAACATTAATTAGCTCGCCTGGCCAGAATGGCCAAGTGAGCTTATGCCATGGCGTCTGTCCGGCATCCGTCCGTCAACATTTTCTTTAAACGACTTCTCAAGAACCACTGGGCTGATTTCAATTATATTTAGCAGGAAGCATCCTTACGGCAGAGAGATCGAAGTTTGTTCAAACGAAGCCAATTGGCCAGTTTGGCCAGCGGCCATCTTAGATTTTGGCCGATCTTAGGAAATGTCTTTAAAAATCTCCGAAACAACGTAGTGGGGGGGGGGGGGTGATTGATACAAAACTCATGAAATATGATCTAGGGCAAGTGCTGAACCAAGTTTGTTCAAGGGAACTTGATTGGTCAAATGGTTCGGCGGTCATGTTGGTTGACCTAATTTTAGCGAAAATGACTTCTCCAGAACCGCTGAATGGGTCGGGTCGAAATTTGGCAGATATAATTAGGGACTAAAGGCCATTAAAGTTTGTTCAAGGGAAGTTGAACAGTAAAAAAACATGGCCGCCGTGGGCCAATCAAAATATAGCGTGTTTGACGGCCATATTGTTTATTTTGTATTTGATGGATTTTGACGCAGAAATTGGTTTCATGAGTTTTTGGGTATTCTGATCTCAAATTTGTAATTTTGAAAGCATCAGATAAACGGTTTGGCGGCCATCTTGGATCATTTTCCCACCATAAGCTCCCATACTAAAGCAATGGGAAACTTAAAATGTCTTCTCGAGAACTAATGGGACAATTTCAATTATATTTGGCAGGAAGTATCCTTACAGCATAGAGATTCAAGTTTGTTCAAACGAAGGCGATTGGCCAATTGGGCCGGTGGCCATCTTGGATTTCGGCCGATTTTTAGAAACGTCTTTAAAAATCTTCTCTGAAACCGCTTGTGGGATTGATGCAAACCCAAAGAAATATGATCTAGGGCAAGAGCTGAACCATTTTTGTTCAAGGGAACTTGATTGATCAAATGGTTCTGCTGCCATCTTGGCTGACCTAGTTTTAACGAAAATTACTTCTCCAGAACCGCTGAACGGATCAGGTCAAAATTTGGCAGATATGATTTGGGACTAAGGGCCATTAAAGTTTGTTCAAGGGGAGTTGAACCGCCAAAAAACATGGCCGCCGTGGGCCAATTAAAATATAGTGTATTTGGTGGCCATATTGGATTTTTTATTTGATGGCTTTTGAGGCCAAAATTGGTTTATTTATGTTTTTGAGTGTTCTGATCTCAAATTTGCAATTTTCGAAACGATCGGATAAACGGTTTGGTGGCCATCTTGGATCATTTCCTGCCAAACGCTCCCATACTAAAGCAATGGGAAATTTAAAATTTCTTCTTGATAACTACTGGGACAATTTCAATTATATTTGGTAGGAAGCATCCTTAGGGCAGAGATTTAAGTTTGTTCAAAAGAAGCCGATCGGCCAATTGGGCAGGTGGCCATCTTGGATTTTAGCCAATTTTTAGAAATTTCTTTAAAAATCTCCGAAACTGTTTGAGGGATGGATTCAGAAGTCATGAAATATCATCAAGCGCTGAACCAAATTTGTTCACTTGTGAACCTGATTGGCCGAATCATTCATCAGCCATCTTGGATAACCTAGCTTTCGAGAAAAGGATTTCTCCAGAACTGCTGAAGTGATCGGCCCGAAATTTGGGAGATGATATTGATGACTATGGGCCATTAAAGTTTGTGCAAGAACAGTTGATACATAAAGAAACATGGCCTCTGTTTTCGTGTTACAAGTCTGCTCAACTCAGTTCTACTTATTGTTAATGAACATTCTAGTTAAAATGGCTATGGTCCAGGTGAGCGATCCAGGTCTCTTGGGCCTCTTGTTATATCTATCTGCCATGGCTATTGTCCATCCATCAACTTTTACTTTAAAAGATTACTCATTGATTGTCGATTTTCTCAGTGGCAATGATCTTAGATTTTCTAAATATTTCCAGGAAATCAATTAAAAGAGTACTATTCATTATACACTCTCAATTGCAATTAAACTGGGCTGGTAGAACCCTAAAGGCATCTCAAATTTCTATACAGAAATTTGATTGGCCAAACTTTTTCTGTGACCTTGTTCAATTTCAGAAAATTTCCAATAAATCAATTAAAAGAGTACTCTTCATTATACACTCCCAATTGCAATTAAACTGGGCTGGTAGAACCCTAAAGGCATCTCAAATTTCTATACAGAAATTTGATTGGCCAAACTTTTTCTGTGACCTTGTTCGATTTCAGAAAATTTCCAATGAATTGTTTTATGACTACACCTCATTACCCACTTCACCAATTTCAATCGAGCCTGGCTGCAAGGCCTCTGGTGTAGTGGGATTTGTAATGTACAGATATTTGGTCCGAAAATGTCTAGAAAACTATTTCAGATTTCTCAGTACCTGCCTGGTCGATCTTAACCAAACTTAGCGAGAGGGACATTGGGTTGGTAGTCTTTTATCTTATATTTTCAACTATGTCCAATACATAAGAATCGTTTTAAAATCAACTTCAAACTATCTACTGCCCTGATTTCAACCAAACTTGGATGAATAGACTTAAGATTGTTATACTTCAAAACTAGTAAGCAAAAATATTATTGATCAATTTTATGGTGGCCTTTTAACCACTGCCAAAAACTGGGCAAGTATCAAACTTAGCTACGTGATGGTAGGATTCTGTATCTCTCTAGACCAAAAAAATAATAGATGGATCCGATCTGTCACGCAAATATCTGACGTCATGATCAAATACATCATATTTTAACTGATGTCAATTAAAAGGAAGTAGCTCTGTCACGAAAATCAGTCTGTCACAAAACTGTATAAATTGTATGTCTGCTGAATTTATAATTTAATAAACATTCTGTTGAATATTTTGAAACCAATTTAACTGGAAGCTATTGCTGCCTATGTCAGCAACAGCAGTCAGTCAAATTAGTTTCAAAATATTCAACAGCTTAACTGTATAGTTACCTTTAAATTTCAATTCTGGAGATTCAGGCTTCGAAGTTTTAAATCGATTCCAACATGCACAAAAAAGTTGGTGGAGCTTAGCTAAAAATGGGTAGAGCAAAGCTGCAAATGGGTCCTTCCATTGGTCAATTTGGTCGGCGGACATTGTCTATTTTCTGAAATTTCTAGTCAATCATTTAAATGACTGAACCTCTTGTCCAGTTTAACCAAACTTGCTTGGAAGAACCATAGGGGTAGTCTTTCAAAATCTTTCAAACACTGCTATTCCACAGGCCGTTTTGGTCTCTTATTTCTGAAGTTCTGTTATTTGCATGGTATATATTTCTCTCTATATCTCTTTCTTATAGGTTTGTTATCTGTCTTCCTGGCACGCGAGACGTGCTGTGCTTCCATACATACAAGTGAGCGTATTCTACAATTTCTTCATACTACAAAATGCAGGTGTGGGGCCAGAGGTGAAAGAACTGGTGCTGAAGCTTCTCTGTGATGAACAGTTAGAGGTAATACAACTATAAACAGCATCTCTTATGGATCCATTATTATCCTATCCACTTTAGTAGCACAAGTGCTGTTCATTTTTTAGTAACATTGCTCAGAAAATCCCCCCCCTCCAAGAAAATGTCCCTTGTCTTGCACGAGTCTATGATCACCATCTAATTGCTTTGTAGTATACTATCACCCTTATCTGATTACGGAAGTTCACCTCATACCTTTGATCTATTTGATAAGGAGTAGGACACTGATGTATGGTGTGTATTATGTGAGTCACATATTGCATCAAACTGATCATTGGGTTAAAATTTCTTTTGTACAGAATGCTAGGATTTTCCCCACACATTAAAAAACTGAGGTGATATTGCAATTGCCTCTGTCTGCCTGTGTTGTGTGTCAGAACATTTAAATTGATGAAATTCAAACAAATTTGATATGTGAGTTAGCCATATGATTGCGAGGCCATGTTTACTGGGGGATTTGCTCTGGCATGCCATTGACTGCACATTCTAGTTTTATTTGTATACACTCATTCTGTATTTTAGATTCGTGAAGCTGCGTCGGAAACTCTGAGTGGACTTTTCCGTTGTGGCTTTATTCCGCTTGATCAGGATATTGTCGTGAGTTCTCTGCTTATCGCTTTAGACTGACATATTTTGCTGTTTAACATTTATAATTGTTTGATGAAAGCTGAATATTGTGGTAACATGTCGAAAGAAGACTGACAGTCATTTTGAAAATGGCTTTACTGTGAGATATCAACAACTTGCAGCAACATCATTTTAAAAATAAGTTCCAGGTATCATGTTGAAGATAAGATAGAGTCAAATCTGATCAAGCAAGCACCTATCTTAGTACTGTGCCACGTATTGGCCTGGTATTAGTCCATTACCTAATCAGTAATCTGTGTTATTATCCAACCATTTAATTGTCAAGATTTTTTAATAATATTGATATTTTGGCTCAGTAAATATAAATCTTTTGGCTCCAAAAGCCATTTATCCTTTAGCAGATCACATATAATTATTATATAATAAGGGTGTACATGTGTAGGTAGTGACTCGTTGTTATGAAAATCAAACTTCTTTTTAATCACTAAATGATTGTTATCAATTCTTGATTTATTGCTGAAAGCGTCTATGTTTGCGAATAGTTGTATTAATGTCAACTTCATGTATCATCCTTTAAAACCAATTCAAAGCTCATGTACAAAGTGGGCTGAGCATGTCTGGAGGTAGATCCCTCTATTGCTAATCGTTTATCCATTTACAGACCCATTTTCAAAGGTTAAGCCGAACCAAATTGAAATCTAAGAAACGTGTCAGTGCTGGAGAGAATCTGCCAAAATCTGAGGCCTTGCTGAAGCGACATGCTGGTGTACTCGGTCTGAGTGCTTGCGTACAAGCCTTCCCTTACGATGTCCCAAATATCATACCTAACATCTTGATGATTCTCAGTGGACATGCCAATGACCCACAGCCTATACAGGTCAGTCGTAAGATATGTGAATAATGAATCTTTTAGATAAATGTTTTAGTAATCTAATCAGAACTAGTAAGGTTAAAGGGTAAACAGAATTCTGACTGGTATTAATCAGTCAATGGTGATACCTTTCAGATGTGCAGAAACTTAGAAAAATCCAGAATCTAATCTTAGCTATTTAATGGTTAACCTGGCTGAAAAGGGCCTCTGCAGTGGTCTTTATAAATGTCTATTTGCAAGCCAAGATAAAATTATGTTTGAAAATTCACCTTTAGAATGACTTGCTCCGCAATCAAGTCAGTCATTCCACCGGTAAAAGTTAAAAAAAAAATTCCCTTGGCACGCAAATGGATATGCAATAATCAAAAAGTCTGATGCTCTTCCTGTTTTTATCATTAACTCTTACCCTCAAATTTGTTCAAGAAAATTTAAATTTTCTTAGAGAAAATGCCCATTTGCAGACCAAGAGAAGACTTTTTGAAAATTTACCACTGGAATGACTGGCACGGTTATTGAGCCAGTCATTCCAATGGTAAATTTTCAAAAATCGTCGTCTCTTGGTCTGAAAATGGACATCTCACAAGACCACTGCAGAAGCTGTTTTTGGTTAATATGAGTGTTAAAGGGTGAACTGACTGTCTGCTGCAAGCCACCGGACAATAATTACCATAGGCAATAACTAGTCTGGACTTCATGAATATTTTGAAAACAATTTGGCTGAAAGTAGTTGGTGGCTTAGCACTTAGACAGATAGAGTTAAAAGATACCATTCTCATAGACATGTTTTGCAGCTTGTGCCATCTGCGTAGTGAAAAACGCCTTAGAAAACAGAAATTGGTGTTTCTAACCATATAATGAGTAATGACCAGCTATGAAAAATCATATAGACACCTGCGCAAAAGTTAAGCACCACCCAATTTTTTCGCATGCATGGACAGGGCATCGTGGGCTATGAGAATACCAATAATATCTAACATTTTCTACACGTATATTGCAAGAGATAATAATGCAAAAAATGAAATGCTGATGTGATATATACACTGACAGTTGTTATTACAACTTGAACATGTGACATGAAAATTAGCATTTGCCATACAGTTTACAACTATTGACCAGACCATAGCCAGCATAACTGAGCTGATGGTCAGTAATGTGATCTGTAAACGTCCTCCTATATCTGAACACGGTTCCGAGTCTGCTACTGATTAATATCAGGTATATCCACCTTGTGCCGGGATGATGCATGGAACATCCATCATGCTGGATTCTCTGCCAATTCTCATGCAGCGCAAGATTCAATTCATGAATCCATTGCCTCACTCAATCATATGATGTCATAATCAACTGCGCGACGTGTATGCCAACATGATAATCATGACATCATGAATGATTCACTTAAGCCCGTCTTTAACACTTAATAATCCGACACATACGAATTGTCTGTTTTTGCTATTTAAGAAACATGTTGTTGAGTATTTTGAGACTAATTTGACTGGACGATGTTTGCTGCGATAGGCAGCAATAGCACCCAGTCCAAGTAGTTTCAAAATATTCAACAGCTTACCAGTAGTTTTCTGAAAATTGATAGTCAGGGAGTTCAGAGATCGATCAATCCCAACACGAGCGAGGGGTGGGTGAAGCTTAGATAGAGATGGGCAGGGCATGGCTAAAAATGGAAAGGTCTTTTCCTGTATATTCTGCACAGGAGGATTACTCACCATGCGCCCCAATAACATCCCAGCTATGCTTTTCTGTGTTCAGGTTAGGGCTCCTCGAAGGCCACAATAATTTTTTTCACTATTGATCTGGGCGGTGCTTAACTTCTGTGTAGGTGTATACAATTTAATAAATTTTCTGTTAAATATTTTGAAACTAATTTGACTAGGAGCAGCTTCCAGTCAGATTAGTTTGAAAATATTCAAAAGCTTTCCTGTACGATTGTGTAAAAATTTAGATTCTGTGTCTTTATGATTCAACAGGTTAACATGGATCTCTATTGTATTTCCTCAAACAATTAATTGATCTTTCTGATATTTTTCAGACAACCGTCAAGAAAGTCTTGTCAGAGTTCCGTCGCACACACCACGACAACTGGCAAGAACATCGACAAATGTTCACGGATGATCAGCTGGTGGTTTTGACGGATCTGCTTGTATCTCCCAGTTACTATGCTTGAGAGTATCATTATTATTATTATCATTATCATCAATACGTCTGTAGTCCTTGTAGTGGTTCATCTAACATGTAAAAATCTAGAGGAAATGTATGAAATCGTGGGCCTTTTTTAATGTATTTTTGGTGTATGTATTAGATTTTTATTTTAGAAAATCATGTTTATGGCCCTTCACCTCACTCACTCTAAGTCTACACTTATAAGAGGATATTAGTGACATGGATTTACATATTTACACTCAAGCTCCCTCAAGGTAACACACACCATTTTGGTGGACACAAAAAGGCATTTTCGTATGACAACTGACAAGTATCAGCCGTTTAGTTTAACCCATGGATGCAGACCAGAAAGGACAATTTCCTTTTGATATAAGGAATATCCTGTTGGAAATTTTGAAACAATTTTGCCTTAGAGCGGTTGTTGCCTATGGCAGTTTTCGCCGATAGTTGTCTTTAACTTTTCACCAATAGATTCTCCGTGTCTCAATCTCGGGACAAACAAACAAGTAAGCTGTTGAATATCTTTAAAGTATTTTGCCTAAGGTGGTAATGGCTTCCAGTAATATTTATTCCAAAATATGATATACATAGTATTTACTTTTTCAGGCATTGTCATTGAATGGGTTAAATTTAGCAACTTAAGATATAGCCTGTCCTTATTGACCACCTTCTGAAGATCCTTAGTCCTTTTATGATGAAGCCGGTCCAAACTCGCCATTGCACTGGATTTAAGAAATGTCCATTTGCAGGAAAAGGAAGTGGTTTTCAAATTTTACCACATGAATGACTGGCTCGATAATTAGGCCAGTCATTCCAGTGTTAAATTTTCAAAACACTTCTTTTATCTTGCAATTGGACATTCACAAAGACAAATATTCAATTTTTTCTTTACAAATGCTGACCATTAAGGGTTTAAGGTCTGTAAAAATAGGTTCTGCAGCACTTAGTCATATTTTAGAAAGCTTACCAGCTTATGTGTAAATGGTTATGACAAATTTGTGACTTCTTTTTAAAGTAATTTTATTGTTTATTATTTTAGTTTTCTGACAATTGCAATTTTAGCTAATCCATAATATGACTATTGCTGAAACAGAGCATACTCTGTTGTTATATCTAATGGCCATTATCTGACACAGTGAACTACTATTCTACTTCGAATAATACTTACCAGATGTACTATTACGATAATGTCTATTATCTAGTCTAGCTCAAAATAAACAATTAAAACTCCACACTCTCCTGTTCCTGCCCATACTGTGTCCGGGAATTACCATAGCCCCAGGTACCGAGTCAATTCCCAATCACAGTCAGATTCGTCTATTTTGCTCTCCATGCTAGTCGTGTTTTTTTAGCTCTCTAAATTTGCAATTTTCAACGGAGTTAGCGGTTTTCTGTTTAATTCATTGCTGGAAGGATGGAAGAGAAAGGAAAATCATCTCAGGGGCAGGTTGTATCAATCTAGAATTTATACATTCGTGCCGTAATGAATGATTGAATTTTCCTTAAATTGGCACATTATTTTAAAATGGTAGGAATTGTTGGAGTCGCTCCGGTACCCTTAACTGTTTAAGCATTATGCGGGTACTTGGTTAATTTCTCTTGCGACTCGGTTCCTTCCAAGATGGATGCGCTCTTAGCCAAGATGGCGGCGCCCATGATTTATGTTTGCCTTCGGCTTGGTGTGTCTATGCACTCTAATTGTGCCGATCTTTAACCTTCACTTCATTGATGAAGGTGTTTGTAGTGATCGGTACGTTTTTTCTTAGTTATTTTAATGGTTAGTTAATTACCAAGCCGTGTTTATTAATTTTCACTCTAAAAGATTTCAAATATCTCCTGCCTTAAGTCTTGATTATCACTAATTTAAGAGAAAGTTAATGTTTCTAAGTAATTTTAATATTACAATCAAGTCGTTGTGCGTTTGCTTGTCATGTATGTCATGTGCAGCATTTTAATTCTTGCTTTGTGTTCGCAGAGGGCTAAAGGCCTGGACACTTTGTGTACTAAATGCAATCGGTTCATGAAGCATAGATTTGCTGGTCACCACTGCGTAGCTTGCACGAAGTGCAAGGTTGGGAGTCCTGTCCAGTGGCTCTTCTGCCATGCCTGCTCTGCCTTTGGATACGTTGACCTCTGACATGTTGGAGGTGGCGGCGTATCATATGGTCCAGCCAGACTTTACACTGCCAAAGGCCCCGAAAGGGATTAGAAGTAGGGTCCGATTTCCGGACCAAGTCTACCATCAGTGTGCCCGAGTCCCACGGCTTTCTGTCGGGGAGAGAGAGGCACTGAATAGGCCATTGGCTGGCAAAGGTAAGGGACGTTCTCGTCCGTTAGTTTCGCAGTCAAATAAAGATCCTTTCAATGAGTTGACCCTCATTGAGGATGCGGCGAGAGCTGCCATGGCGGCGCTTTCGTACGACTGTACCGTCCTGAAGGGTGTGCTGATCTGCGCGGCGGAAGTGCCAGAGGCTGCTCCTGGAATTATCCGGGACACCATGCGCCTATCTCAAGATTGCCTGGCCAGGGTGATCACGAGATCATTGGCTGAGTGACGGAGAATGGTTCTCGATTTTGTAGACCCAAGACCTGAAATGAGGGCTGCGTTGTCTTCTGCACCATTCATAGGTCCAGGTTTGTTCGGCGGCTCTGCACGGCAAGCCTTATCCAAGGTCGCATCAATGGTTGCGGAACAAGAAGTAGTCGGCAAGTCGTGGAAGTCGACGAAAAGGACTCGGCCGCAGCAGTCCTACAAGCAGCACCGACAGGAGCAGCAGAGTCAGCGCCAAAGATCGCCCTTCCATCCTTCTGGCCGTGATACCCATCGGGCAACCGGTTCGCAAGGTGCTGGTCGTTCTTCCTCAGACAAGTCCTCTAATAAGAGGCCGTATGAGGAGGATAGGAAGGGTGGTGGTTCGGGTCGCGGCGGCTACCGTAAGGATAGCCGTGGTGGCGGTTCTGGACCGTCGTTTTCCAAGAAACCATCGGGTGGCCGTGGAGGACGGGTTTCTGGCGGGATCCGCTCCAGTATCACTGGGAACGAGGGGAGTCGAGGATCTTCACATAGGCGAATTAACGTCGTCTCGTGCAATATCGATCGCGAGTTGTGTGCAGATTCCTTCCGTCGGAGGCAGACTTCAACTTTTCTCAAACCAATGGGAACAGGTTGTGCAAGATTGTTTAGTCTGTCAGTAGTTAAGAAACAGCTACGAACCGGACTGGCTCATCCGTCAAGCGTTAGTTCCGTTAACATCGACTCCAGTGTGGACTCCAGTTCCAAGGGAATCCGATCGTCTACATGCCATTTGCTCAGAAATCGAAAGTCTTCAGCGGAAGAATGCGATTCACGTAGTCCGCAATCAGTCATCCTTATTCGATGATGTTCCTCGTTCCGAAACGCACCGGAGGTGGAGACCGATTCTCAATCTCAAACCGTTAAACAAGTTTATTCTGTCACCAAAGTTTCAGATGGAGACTGTAGCGGCAGTGATGTCGGGGTTGAGGAAAGGCATGTGGGCAGCGTCGATAGATATGAAGGATGCATATTTTCATATTCCAATGTCAATTCCTTTTTAGAAATACCTTCGCTTTGCGTTCCAAGACAGTGCTTGGGAATTCAATGCGCTTCCATTCGGATTGACCACAGCACCGAGGGTCTTCACCAAAGTGGTCCTCGCCATGACTTCTTATCTTCGCAGGAGAAACATAGCTGTTCATACTTACATAGACGACCGGCTGCTGAAGGCGGGGAATCACGTCAATCTGCGCAACAATCTTCAAGTAGTCCTAGCCTTACTAAAGGATCTAGGATGGATTGTGAATCTAGAGAAATCAGAATTGACTCCATCCCAGGAGTTTGTTTATCTGGGAATATTTTTCAATCTCGGTGACGGCGTAGCTTTTCCGGCAGAGAGCAGAGTCAAGAGCCTGATTGCAGTTCTAGAGTCGGTTTCTCTAGGAGCCTATCTGACGGCGCGCCAATTTCTCAGAATACTGGGTTTACTAGTGTCTCTGGAGAAAGTGGTTCCTTATGCGGCACTCAGGCGCAGGCCGATTCAGATGTATTTAATGTCGTTCTGGTCTCAGAAAACGGATCCGTTATCTCTGAGAATTCCAATAAAAGAACCATTGATATTCCATCTTCAGTGGTGGTTATCAGAACAGAATCTCCTGCGAGGTGTTCCTCTACATCCTCCTCAACCACAGATGTCCATCTTTACAGATGCATCGACGATGGGTTGGGGAGCAGTATTGGACAATCGATCAGTGTCAGGGAAATGGGATCGGACCAATACGCAGAAACATATCAATGTTCTCGAATTATTAGCGGTGGTATTAGCACTTCGAAAATTCGATAATTTAATCCGAGACAAGATTGTCCTAATAAGGACAGACAACTCAACGGTGGTGTCTTATTTGAACCGCCAAGGCGGGACGAGGTCACCAGAGTTGTGCATGATGATTTAGAACCTTCTGCTGTGGTGCCAAGAGAGGAATATTATTCTTCGGGCAGCACACATTTCAGGAAGACTGAACATCCTAGCAGATGCGCTCAGTCGAAGGATGATTTGTCATCCGACGGAATGGTAGCTCAACCAATCGGTAGCGGAGGTTCTATTCAAACATTGGACCAAACCAAATGTAGATCTATTTGCGATGAAACTAAACGCAAAGATGGGCACATGTGTCACCGATCCCGGACCCGCTAGCCTTGGAAGTAGACGCACTGGCGATAAGTTGGAAGGGAATGTACGCGTATGCATATCCTCCAACAATTCTCATCCCGAAAGTTCTGGCAAAGATAAGAGGGAATATGCCAAGTACTACTGATCTCCCCTCATTGGCCTGTGTCTTCAGGACAGACCGGAAATGTTCAAATTGACTGCATGGATGTTATCAAGCAGCATGCAATTGAGGGTGGCTTTTCTGAGCAAGCAGCGAAGTTTGTCGCTTCAGCCAGAAGAGGGTCAACCACCAAGACATAATTATAGAATCAACAAATTTGCAGAGTGGTGTCAGAGAAGAGATATTAATCCCTTTTCTGCATCTGTTCAACACGTAGCAGATTTTATCTGTCATTTATACGAAGTTGAAAAACTTGTACCTTCAACCCTAGCAGCATATAAGTCTGTATTAGCTTCAGTCATTCCCAGTCTGGCCATTGAAGGAGTGGAGAATGACACTTTAAATGAAGTTATTAAAGGAATGAGCAGTCTGCGACCTAGACAGCCAGTTCGTATCCCAGCATGGAATCTATCTCGTGTTCTACAGGTTTTAGGGCATGCTCCCTTTGAACCGATTAGATCTATAGATATTAAACTGCTAACTATTAAATCAGTTTTCTTGGTTGCAGCAGCATCGGTGAGAAGGAGAAGCGAGATTCATGCGCTATCTGCCAAGCAAGACCGTTTTGTCGTCACGGGTGATGGTTTAAGACTACTTCCACGTCTTTGTTTCCTGGCAAAGAATCAGTCACTTAAATATCCAGGTCAACCGATCAATTTGCCAAGTTTAATTATACATGACCCAAACTCTTCTGCTTGGTGTCCTGTCAGATGTCTGAAAATGTATAAGAAACGTACTGAGGAGTGGAGATCTCTGTGGTTATGTCTCAAAACTCCTCATTTGCGCGCCTCGAAAGATACTATTTCTCGTTGGATAGTTGATGCTATTCAGATGTCGCCCAAAATTGCTACAGGAAAGCAGATTGATCGCGCGAACACCAATCAGGTCCGAGCATTAGCAGCAGCATCGGCCCTTTTTAAGGGTGTCTCATTAGAGGAGGTGATGTCTAGCACAATGGCATGCCGATTCGTCATTTACTGATTTCTACCTTCGCGATATCTCCAGCACACTTAATCCGGTAGCGGTTGCCAATTTGTCGAACCTTAGTTAAGCCACATCCGACCACTATTTCACAAACATCGCAAGTTACTTCCTCCTGCACTGAGCAAGAGCCATGCACATGACCAGTGAACGACCGTGGATTGGGCCGAGCGTCTGAGATGATCAAGAAAGAACAAGCACTCAAAATGGTGAGTGTTTACTTTTAATTAAGTGACTAATAATAATAATAATAATAATTTACTTGCAGTCGAAATATCAGACTGCTTAGGTAAATAGTCTGGTGTAAGAGTATACTTATCCTCTCAAACAGACATTAGACTCGTTCCAATTTGAAAACTTAATCGATATACTGATATTTTTTCAAAATTAGAAGTTGTAGTAGCTTCTTTGCACTCTACTGGACTGCCCTAGCTGAGACTTGGGGCTGACACGGGTCTGGTGGGTGTTGCATCCCCTTTTCGACAGCCCTCTGGATTTTGTGCGGACAGGGGGAGCGCAGTCTAGACCATGGAAGTTTAGTCAGATGGCAGAACCCAAGCGTATGCCAGGATTCTAGTCTCTTCACAACCTTCTCTGTTGGATGGTAGATGAGTGCTGGTTCGAGCCTCGCCTCCTCCCACCGGTATTTCTT
This sequence comes from Chaetoderma sp. LZ-2023a, assembly GCA_034401795.1. Lineage (NCBI taxonomy): Eukaryota > Metazoa > Mollusca > Caudofoveata > Chaetodermatida > Chaetodermatidae > Chaetoderma > Chaetoderma sp. LZ-2023a. Next base: position 96,485,510 of record CM067373.1, on the reverse strand, counting down.
GGCTGTTGAAATGCGGAGTTTATCATAATAGTAAGTATTATTTGAAGTAGAATAAAAAAGCATCCGCTTTTGTTTCTACGAGAATTCTTAATACTTACCAGATGTACTATGGCCCTGCCTCAGCCACCCCGCTGAGATGAGGCTGAGCTGCTTTCGCTGTTTGTCAAGGCAAATATAAGATGAATCTGACTGTGATTGGGGATTGACTCGGTACCTGGGGCTATGGTAATTCCCTGACACGTTATGGGCAGGACCAGGAGAGTGCGGAGTTTTAATTGTTTATTTTGAGTTAGACTAGATATAGACATTATAATAATAGTGCATCTCGTAAGTATTAAGAATTCTCATAGAAACAAAAGCGGGTGCTTTTTTGATACAATGTAATTTCCTGTCATATTAGTAATTCCGGTACTGCACCGTAATTTTCTTCCATTTTGCTCTCAAGAATGTATGGCTGTATACTGATGCAGTTGGCCAAAAGTGTCCTCTGCAGTAGTCTTGTGGAATGTCCATTTGCAGTGCAGGATAAGAATATTTTTCAGATTTTACAAATTGGAATAACCATGGTAGTATTCTCTTGGCCTACAAAATGACATTCACTAAGTAAATAATTTTGATTTTTTTTTTGGACATTGGAGGAATCCAGTTTTAGCTATGCCCCAGCCATCTCTAGTTAAGCTCCCCGCGCTTCACCCATGTTGGGATCGATCGATCCATGTACTTTCTGAATCTTAATTGTCAGAAAACTATACAGGTAAGCTGTTGACTATTTTGAAACTAATTTGACTGGGTGCTGTTGCTGCCTAACAGCATGTTCATTAAATAGTAAAGACATACAATTTGTACTACAATGCTTAGTCCGTCATCAATTAAGCATTTGACGACGTTGTCTATGTCGTCATCCTACACGTCATGTAGTTTATTATGACGTTATATGATTGATGGATAAACTGGAATCGTTTATTCTGACCATTAAAGAGCTCAAAGATTTTTGTGCTCATGACTTGCTGTTTAGTGAGGTGGTCGACAGATCGTCTGGGGTTTTTTTTAATTCCATTCCATACCTCTATCTTTTATCAACCCTGTGAACCCTGAGTTCCAAGAATCCAAATTTCAAGGTAACTCCGGGTAATCTGTTGGATACTTTGTAACAAATTTAAAAAGAACCTGTTTCTGTCATAGGCAGCAACATCTCCCATGTAAATAGTTTCAAAATATTCAACAATATTTATTAACTTGTAAATGAGTTTTCAAATTCATTATTTCGTTTTCAAAGGATTAATTATGTTTTCAGTGATATGGGAATTGTTTATTGAGCATATTTATTACATTGTAAATATGGATATTTATTATTAGCTCACCTGGCCAGAATGGCCAAGTGAGCTTATGCCATGGCGACCATCCGTCGTCTGTCCGGCATCTGTCCATCCGTCAACTTTTTCCTTTAAGCGACTTCTCAATAACCACTAGGCCGATTTCAATTATATTTGGTAGGAAGTATCCTTAGGGCATAGAAATCCAAGTTTGTTCAAACAAAGCCGATTTGGCCGGTGGCCATCTTGGATTTTGGCCGATTTTAGGAAATGGCTTTAAAAATCTCCGAAGCTGCTTGGTGGATTGATTCAAAACTCACGAAATATCATATAGGGCAAGAGCTGAACCAAGTTTGTTCGAAGGAACTTCATTGGCCAAATGGTTCGGCGGCCATCTTGGATGACCTAGTTTTCGTGAAAATGACTTATTCTGCAGAACCGCTGAACGGATCGGGCTGAAATTTTGCGGATATGATGATGGACTAAGGGCCATTAAGGTTTGTTCATGGGAAGTTGATAGGTAAAAAACATGGCCACCATGGACCAATCAAATTTTAGCGTGTTTGGCTGCCATATTCAATTTTTTTATTTGATGGATTTTGAAGCCGAAATTGGTTTTCTTAACTCCGCTTACTTGTCAGTCAGCTGTCGTATAGCGATGACCCCATCCGTCTTCTGTATGTCCGTCCATCCATCTGTCTGTCTGTCTGTCACCAACAAAGGCGGCTCATTTTGTTATTTCTTGACGGATTGACACCAAACTTGGTCACAATGTTAATGACGGCATCTAATATCTGTGTTGTGAAAATGAAACTGATAGGATCTCAAATGCCAGAGTTATCACTCCTTAAATAATTGCAGTCACTTTCATAGGGAAAAAAATGGTTTGTTCCCACCATCCATTGATTTATCACCATGTCAGATTTTATTGCCAAACTAGATATTAAATTCCAATTAACAGATTAACTGTTCCAATACTGGCGAAATATTTAAGATATGTATTATGTGCTCTGACATCTATGCTCTTAAAAATATTTGAAATGTATTTGATTGAAAGTTGTTGCTGCCTTAGGCAGCAATGAAAGTTGTTGCTGCCTAAGGCAGCAATGACTCAGTCAAATTATTTTCTAAATCAACTGCAGCCCACCCTACTTCTGCTGCTAACTCGGGGATTCAGCCAGATGTGCATGTGTTAAATGGATTGTGTGGTGGTGGTGGGGAATAACCTGCTATAAAGACCACCTACCTGCCTTTAGAGACCATTTTCTTCAAATTGTATTTAAACCTCTAGTAACCGTCTGACTGAGTTTTTGCAGACGACATATTCCAAAGGTTATATCTCTGAACCTGATAAATATTTTGAAACCAATTGGACTGAAAGTTGTTGGTGGCTAAGCCGCTAACAACTTTCAGTCGAATTGTTTTCAAAATATTCAACAAGTCAAGAGCTTTTGAAAATTGAAATTATTGGCTGCACTGGCTTGCAGCAGTGAGACAGTTAAGAAACCAGCTGTGGTTAGCACTGATATCATCTATTTTCACTTAAACATTGTTCAAAATCACTAATGCAAAAAAACCCAGTCCAGAGATTGTTATCAATATCTCGAAAACTAAATCATTTAACTGAAAGTCATTGGAAGTGACACTGATGGATGTAAAACTTAAGTAAGATTAGTTGAAATGCCAATGTTCCAGGTGAGCGATATACAGGCCCATTGGGCCTCTTTTTAGCTAAATAATGGATCTTTTTATGCTTTGATTTTGGCTATATTACAAACAGACTGCATATACTTTAAACTCTCTCGTGTCGGCTTAAACGTTTAAAACCGCCTCTGTTCATTTTCAGGCCAACTATTTTTGAAATTTTACCACTAGAATGACTGGCTCGCTAACCGAGCCAGTCATTCCAGTGGTAAACTCAAAAACTAATCCCTTGGACTGAAAAAATTAATTTACTGTAAAAATCTTAACCATTAACCCTTTAATGCTTGAATTTATTCAAGAAAATTTAAATTTTCACATAGAAAATGTCCATATTCATACCAAGAGAAGACTATTTTTGAAAATGTACCTCTGGAATGACTGGCTCGTTTATCCAGAGGTACATTTTCAAAAACAGTCTTCTCTTGGTATGACTATGGACATTTTCTATGTGAAAATTTAAGTTTTCTTGAATAAATTCTAGTTGTGAATTTTCAAAGATAGTCTTCTCTTGGTCTGCAAATGTACATTTCTCAAGACCACTACAGAAGCCGTTTTTGATTGATATGATGATTAAAGGGTTAACGGGTTGCTTGATATGACTGGCATTTTGTGTGCTGTGAGGCACTGTTGACACAAGAATCATTAACTATTAACAAGATACAAGATAATATATATATATATACAGTATTCTGATCATACTTCTGATAACTAATCCAGTATATTGATTCTAGCCATATATTTTCTAACATAAACCTATCAAGTGATGGTTTTAAATCAACTTGAAATATAACCATTTAATACTGTTTTGGAATGTTTACAATAATCAATGTCTAAAATAATGTTTATATATTTATGTACTGGCACTAATGTACTGTGTACATTAAATTAAGCTCAATTACTGGTTCATGACATCTCTTTTCTTCCAGAAATCCTGCTCTACATTTCCAGGCAACTATGCATTAGGAAATCCTGATCTTTTTTTGCAGAGCAACTATATACTAGGCAATCCTGCTAATCTCTATTTCCAAGCAACTGTGCTATGAAATCCTGCTATCTCCATTTCCAAGCAACTATATGCTAGAAAATCCTACTATCTCTATTTCCAAGCAAGTGTATGCTAGGAAATACTGCTGTCCATTTCCAAGCAACAAAATGCTAGGAAATCCTGCTATGTCTATTTCAAAGCAACCATATACTAGGAAACCCTGCAATCTGCATTTACGAGCAACAATATTAAAAAATAACCTGCAATCTGCATTTCAAAACAACCTTGTAGGACAAGACTTGGATAGTTAGAGTAGTCAGCAAGCTTAAACTCATGTACACCAGACGCAATTGAGGGAGCCGATCTGTCACTCAAACATATGACGTTGAAATTAATTACCTCACTTATTAGCTGATGTCACAATCATAATGCTGTTTGGCTCCATCATGAAAATCGAATAAAAATTGTATGTCTTTGATGAATTTACAATTTAATAACCATACTGTTGAATATTTTGAAACTAACCTGACTGGGAGTTGTCGCTCCCATAAGGCAGCAACAGCTCCAGTCAAATCAGCTTTAAAATAATCAACAGCTTACCATGTATAGTTACTTTGCAATTTAGATTCTGGAAATTCACATTGCAAAATTTCAAATCGATTCCAATGCGCATAAAAGGTTCGCAGAACTTGGCTAGAATTAGATCTGTATATTATATGCAATATGTATTGAAATTCCATGTACCGTTAAATCCTGTGTATATTGCGCTATCGTGCATAGTGCGCACCCCTAAATTTAACCAGAATCGGCCTGAAAAAACCGTTGTTTTCATGTATAGTGCGCAGTAAGATTGAGAGACGTGTGAATGAAAACTGATAACAAAAAAATCAATGACTTAATGCGTGTCGAATAGGCTTTCCTTATAAAATCTTGTTTGTGGCGTGCGTTACTCTGTTGTTTAATCATGGGAATATCATTCGCCTACACTTTTAGCAAATATTTTGTATTAAACTTTATTGAATGATAAAAAAATACAAATATAATTTCCATCAGAACAGGTTAGAATCCGAATTTGATTTGAGCAGAGCTCATTAACATAAATGGTCGTTAGAAGTTTTGTGCGCTGATACTTGAGAATAAAATCGATTTTAATTTTTAAAAACCTCAAATCCATTTTGGCTCACTCTAACAGTGCCGGTAATTACTTTGATAACTATATCAAAGGCGAGCCCATGAGATTTTGTTCAATCATATACGCAGTAGATGAGTGGTTTCAAGACTCGGTTCACAGGCAGTGTAGTCAGGTGGTGTGGCGGGGTGGGTGGATCACAATAAACAAAGGTGATTGAGCTGACCGCCTGCCGTTTACAAAATTGACAGTGATCAATTGTGGGTATTGTTTGAGTGGGGGTGGGTTTATATATTATATTATAGTATATCAGCATCATAATATATTATAATATAGTGCTATAATCTAGTTTATTCCACGCATTGTTTATTAAATAAATTGAACTGTCTTCAATTTGAAATGATCTTCTATTCTCATCCTTTCGTTTCTACAGTTACTTCGTCATATGTTGACGGCTGTGACCTTTAACCGTAACCTGTCAATCATAATCATCCTGCCCACCGATTGGTCAAAACATTGTGCCGTTTAGTACATATAAAACATTCCTTTCTATATCTATGTAAATGCTAGATCACCTTGAAAAACATCGGCTCTATCATTCTTTTTTTAACACATTTATGTCCGTATCTGTGTAGTAATCTATGGATTCTAAACATCTCTATGTTCAACTTGGGAAGACAGGAGTAACCTCCCTTTATAGAAATAAATTAGAACAAATTACAGGAAATAATGGCGTTGTAAAAAAGTTAAATGATGGTTTATTTGATAATTTTACAACACTATATGGTATTTAATAAAGGTATAACACAATATTTAGACAGTAGTAAGACATTTTAACGATCTAGTTGAGATAGTACCATTATAGACATGTTAGAATGCGATCGTTATTCCCGACTGATTCCGATCCATAAAATCATATTTCAGCCCTGAATTTTGCGATTCTGCCGAAAGATTCTGAGGAAAAAAATGTGACAAATATTTATCCTTGTATATAGAGCGCAGTAGCTTTTTATAACATGTAATTTGAGCAAAAAAGTCGGCAATATACACAGAATTTAACGGTAGTCATTGCTAATGCGATTTACACGTATCAACATGGGAGTATTAACTATTTGAAGACTGAATTTATTTCTGTGGTTGCCATGCCCACCCTGAGTTTATGGTGATAGCATTGTGAAGATCTTAATTTGTAATATACTTGGCCCATATACACGAAACGCTGGTATTACGGCCTTAGTGAGAGACCCGAAATGCCAGAAAACTTGCCTCCATGTGTATGCTTAAGTTTTTTTATGACACCCTATAACTATAGGTATGTCCAGGGATGGAATTCCGGCCTTTCGAGTATATGGACTGTCTCACTGCGGACGGATATCTGGCCTTTCGTGTTCAAAGGGTTAAATATATTAATGAATACATGATTATTTCTCTCCAAAAATTCTCCATTGATCGCACAATAGTGTCATAATTTATGGCACCTATAAATTGGATTAAATAGTTGGCCTAAAGAAGATAACAAAATTTCTAATTTGTCAACAGTATGTCAACACAATTTTGAACATTATACTCTATTTCTTGAAGTAGGATAACCGTAACATTTATTTCATTACGCAGACGTTATTGCATCAAATCTGTAGTGCTGAATAAAATAATAATAATAATAATAATAATAATGTCTGTATGATTGTTAAATCACTCGTTAAATTGAAAGCACGGTTAGTTTGTTAAATCAAAGTTTTGGTAAAACCCCTGTATAAATTGTACAATAAAATGAAATAATAAACGGATATATTCCATAAACGCTATTTTTGATATTTTTGATTTCTGCTGTTAAACATTTAACCCTCAAGATTGTTTAAGAAAATTTCAATTTTCTCATATAAAATGTTTATTTGCAGACCAAGAGAAGATTAATTTAGAAAATTTATCACTTACAGAGCCAGTCAGTCCAGTAAATTTTCAAACATATTTTTCTGTGTCTGCAAATGGACATTTCTGAAGACCACTTTCCAAGTTTTGGCCATCCTGCGCGTTAACCCTTTAACCCTTGAATTTGTTGAAGAAAATTTCAATTTTCTCATAGGAAATGTCAATTTGCAGACCAAGAGAAGACTATTTTTGAAAATTACCACTGGAATGACTGGCTCGGTTATTGAGCCAGTTATTCCAGTGGTAAATTTTCAAAATAATCTTCTTGGTCTGCAAATGGATTTCTCAGGGCCACTGCAGAGGCCGTTTTTGGCTGATATGAGTGGTAAAGGGTTAACCCTTTTAATGTGTAACCTTGACAAAAATGACTTCTGTGGATTTGTGAAATGCCATTAGAATATTAACCATGTAGCCATTGAAACTCCAGGGTCACAATTTCTAGACAACTATACAGTTAAGCTGTTGAATGTTTTGAAACTAACTTAACTGGATTTTGTACCTACCAGTCAGATTTGTTTTTAAAAGGTGTATATTAGCACGACATAGTGGTCTGTGCATCAAGGTATGTGTGGTGGGACCCGACCCCCCCCCCCTCCCCCCAGGCAGACAGGTAGCTTTTTGAGCCCCTAATGATGTCATTTTGTTACATCATGATAACATGTTCTGGTTTGATAAACCATCCAATATGTTAAAAAAGTGCCTACAAATTTGACAAAATATTATCTGAAAAGGCATGTAAAATGTTTTTGTATTTGCAAAAGATAGGCTAATGCCATTTTGAATGTCATGCTTCATCTACACCGAAAGAAATCTGAGATTGCACACAGATTATCCTGATTGAGACCAGATTTTCAACATTATGGGAACCACTTGGGAAAATATTTCTTCAGTGGCACCTTTTGTCATATATATATATATATATATATATATATATAAGTCTTCTGACTCTGTGGCTGGGTACCCTCGGGCATAAGCTACAACCCATATCTTAACTAGGACTGTCTGCCATTAATTCTGAGTAATATAGGTCAAATGTCAATTTATGAATCTAATGTATCATTCAAGTATATGATGTCATAATCAATTACATCACATGTAGGCTTATGTCACAATTACATACATAGTGGATAACGTAGCTAAGTCCATCCTGAACTTTTAAAAGTCCATCAGTTCTACGAATTATGTGTTTACTATATATTTTTCTGGAAACTGACATTCAGGGATTGATCGATCTCAACATGGGGCAAAAGCAAGGGGGCGGGGGAGGAGGTGGGAGGAGGTAATTTTAGCTGAAGATGAGTGGGGCATACCTAAGTGTGGATTAATCCATTTTCCCATTGGACTCAATAGTACATTATTCAGCAGATTTTGTTATCCTTCGTATGCAGAAACCAAACTTGATGTATGGATGTATCGAGGCTAAAGGTGTATCGCATAGCAAAAGTAGATCAACATGACTTACTTTTTATGGTTCACTGAATATCAGAGAAAATCCTTCATCCGGCTGTAGTTTCAAGTGTTTCGCCCAGGGTCAAGAATAATTAGGCCATAATATCAATGTTTTTCAAGCTAAACACTAGCTAATCATAAAATATCGCACAATGCAGATTTGTTATAATTGTTTTCAATAATCACATGTATGTTTGACCAAAATGTCGAAACCACTGCGCCACAGAAAAACCACTGCGCCATACTTTTAGAAGCCACTTATGAATTTTCATTTTTCTTGGGCCGTTTTAGTCTTGCCAGAATGTATTGAAATGGTGTTCAGAAATTGCACTCTAATGTTTATAATAGCATATTAATTGTGATTTCTGAACACCTATTACTATCTGGCAATTAGACTGGAGTCATTTTGGTGATCTGGTCAGAAATACCAATTTTCGTTTTTTAGCTCAACTTTACGAAGTAAAACGAGCTATTTGCGATACCCTGCACGTTGTCGGGGGTCGGTGGTGGTGGGGGCAGCAGTGGCGTCGTCCAATTTGTGTTTGCCTCAACTTTTTTATTTATAGCTCGGGTTTGGTTAATCATACTGGGCCCTAATTTGCGCACACGCTTCCTTATAATGATATGGCATCTCACGACGACCTTGGGGCCAAAAGATTTTAGCCGTAACCTTAGATTTTATGACAAATTTACCGGAAATTGTCAAAATGCCACTCCTCATTAACCGCTGGGCAGATTTCAAATTACTTTGGCTGGAAAGACCCTATGGGGATATATATGCTTCAGAACGTATATACAGAATTTTGGTTGGTCACGTTTTCTGGTGAAAGCCTTAGATTTTACATGTGTATGAAGAATTTACCGGAAATTGTCTAAACGTTACTCATCATTAACTGCTTGAAAGATTTCAACCCTAGTTGGCTAGACAGATCCTATCACGGTAGGCTCCAGAACATCTATTCAAAATTGTAATGGGTCAATTTTTTAGTGAAAATCATAAATTTTATGAAAAATTTACCAGAAATTGTCAAAATGCATCTTCTCCATAACCGCTTGGTGGATTTTATCCAAATTTGGGTGGAAGTATTCTATAGTGGTAGGCTCTAGAACATCTATTCATAATTTTGTTTAGTCGCTTTTTTGCAGGTGGACGTTTGGATGTTTTGAAAACTTTCCAGAACCATTTAAAATGTTACTCCTTAGTTGGTGGCCCGATTTCAACGAAACGTGGGTGGAATGATCCTATGGCGGTAGATTTCAACATATCCAACATGGATTTTGATTGGTCAATCTGTTTGGTGGCCATCTTGGATTTTTCCAAAATTATCCATCACGTCTACTAGTATTTAAATGGTTAAATGCTAATGGTCCAGATTATCGTTACAGGCCCTTGGGCCTCTTGTTGATAAGGGTATTGATAATCCTATATTTATTTTATGTTTGAAGTCTAGTTTCATAGTTCATTGCATAGTCGTAAAGTCGACCTTCATGGTTGCATTGCAACCTCATTACTGGTTCAAGCATTGTGTTAGCAATTCCCATTTGAAGTAAAGTTGGTAGCTTTTTTCAAATATTTCCCATACTAGTGGTTTTGATAGCTTCTTTGAATGTGATAACTAGTGGTTTTGATAGCTTCTTTGAAGGTGATAACTAGTGGTTTTGATAGCTTCTTTGAAGGTGATAACTAGTGGTTTTGATAGCTTCTTTGAAGGTGATAACTAGTGGTTTTGATAGCTTCTTTGAAGGTGATAACTAGTGGTTTTGATAGCTTCTTTGAAGGTGATAACTAGTGGTTTTGATAGCTTCTTTGAAGGTGATAACTAGTGGTTTTGATAGCGTCTTTGAAGGTGATAACTAGTGGTTTTGATAGCTTCTTTGAAGGTGATAACTAGTGGTTTTGATAGCTTTGTGCCTCCCAAATCCACCATGACCAGTACAGCTGCGATTATATCAAATAATCACGATTATTTATCTAAAATGATCGAGATTAAAAACATTGCATAATTGTGCAAGCCTAGTGAATGACATGGTCCACAATCAGCAGTGAGTGGTAGCTTAGTCCATAACCCCTGAAAATCCCAAATACAATGCGGTGTGCTGAGGGTATTGTACAGTTTCAATGGACCTCCGTCGTGATATTGTCGGCATTCTTTCTCATTACGGTCGACATAAATTCATTATCTCCATGTTTCCATGACCAGTTCGCAATATCCATGCCTCTGAAGAGCTGAGCGAGAGAGAGGAAGGGAGGGAGGGTTGAGTGAGCGAGTTGGGTGGGGGCGGGAGGGCGTGAGAGGTCTGAGCGTGACAGCATAGGTTGTATGTCGGGATGGACAGGTATGATGTCACAATCGCTGTACATTATTTGGGGAATGCCTTAAGAAGGGTGGAATACAGTGGAGTAGATGTGTTCAGTGGCTTGATTTTGCGTGTATCCAAGACTTGGAAAGCTTGTCTTTGTGGTCTTATGACAAGCCATGGAAAATACTGAATTGCATATTATTTTTAGAATGGCCTTGTGTGAAGTGTCTAAATATAGAGGTATGATAATGTATGTGCTTGTGGAAATTAGTGATTTGGCATAGGTGCTCTTGAATTCTAATCTGAATGCGCCTTATTTCTCCCACAAGTTGTTTTTGCAGTGTCTACATGTGATCATATATATCACGGTTCTAGTTTGACAGTTACCCGCGATTTGGCTCTGTCTGTGAGCTGTATGGTGGCTTTTGAACCATCTCCTTTAGTGAGGCAGATAGAGGCGTTTTTTCAGGAGAATCGTGCAAGTGCCGATACAAACATGAAATTTGCTATAAACAATCTATATAGGTCACCTTTCAAATCTACCCGTTTGAACATTTGAAAATCCAAGATGGCGGCCATTTTTCAAGATGTCCTCTAAATTCACCTACCAGAACTACTTATTTACATATAAATAGATGGGTTGGCTCAATTTAAGGGATCCTGGTGTCAATTTATGTTTTCAACCAAGCAGAAACTGATTTTACTAGTTAAGATACTCTCAGATATCACATTATTAAAACAACCCTTGATTCGTCAATTTTTTAGGTAAGTGTCAACATGATTGCAATTATACCACAGTTTAATTCATAATTTCTAAAGTTCATCATGATTGTTTTTCGAGAACTTGCTCCTACTTGCACATGAATGCACATAGTGCCATGCAGGTGAGACCAGATCGAATGCACGTAGACCTCTGGCTGGAGTCTTGCAGTAACACCTGGTCAGTTCCTGGCAACTTGTTGCGATCAGTGGAAGGTCTGCCCACTACATTTGTCAGAAATCTCCCTTCTTTGTCCACCCCAGTTAGCAGTATTTCGAGTGTCTGGATTTGGAAATTGTTGGGACTCATGAGGGGCCATGATCGGCTGCACGCTTCACATCATCCTTGAGTAGTGACTGGGTATGTGGAATTGCGTTTGGCCCTTTCGGCCAGATGATCTAACACAGTATTGCACAGTTAGATTATTCTGCCAGTTGTTTGCATGTATTTCAATCCGTTTTCACTGTTCTTTATGGGTACCCGATCATATCTCTCAGTTATGAAAATTCTCTCGAAATGATGGGTGGACGGATAGCTAGCTAAGATTTGGCCACGTTGACGTAACACAGAGAAATTTTGTGAATTCTGCTGTACCAAGAACCGATTTCGGCGACTGTGAGTGGTAAAAGATCATACTTAGTTTGCTTCCAAGTTAAAATACTATGGTTGATTTTAAGAAGGATGGGGTGTTTTGTAGGCTTTGACAAATTTAGGGATGGGGAGCGTACACGGAGTCTGCACTCCTTTGAATGTAGTTTTAGCTGTTCGCCGCCCATCTCTAGCTATGCTCCGCCCACGCTTTACCCTTGTTGGGATCAATTGACCCATGCGCTCTCTGAATCTCATTTTCGAGAAAACTGTACACGTCAAGTAATCTGTTGAATATTTCACAACTATTTTGGCTTGGTGCTGACGCGTGGAGAGCTTAGCTAGAGATTGGCAGGGCACAGCTAAAACTGGATTCCTCCATTGCTCTTCATTGTTTCAGTAGATGCTGTATCTACACAGTGCCACGGTAGGCTTACTCTACTACAGGTCTTACCAACGTGTTGTACAGTAACGGGAACATAGTGAAATACGTATCTAGGCCTAGGTGCACCTATTATTCTATTTGCATTGTGTACAATGGACCTTTCCATTTGTAGCTATGCCCCGCCCATCACTAGCTAAGCTCCACCCACACGTCTCCGTGTTGGGATTGATCGATCCCCGAATGCCCTAACTATCAATTTCCTGAAAGCTATACAGGGAATCTGTTGAATATTTTGTAACTAATTTGGCAGCAACAGCACCCAGTCACATTAGTTTCAAAATATTCAAAAGAATATTTATTAAATAGTAAAAGCAAACAATTTGTACAACAACGCATAGACCGTCTTTAAATATGCGTTCGTGACGCACTTATCGACGTCATTCATTATGATGTCATTCTACACATCACGTAGTTGATTATGACGTCATATGATGGGTGGATGGATACTCTGGAAAGATGAATTGTGTTTATGTTTGTCAAAGTTCGGCTTTTCATCAATGTTTACTCCAAGGTATTTTTCGCATTCTGTCTTAAGTATTTTGTGTGCCTTTCAGTGTCTGTCATGGAACTTTAAGTCAATATTTTTCTGAATGTCTATTGTTTTGGATTTCCAATTAGTTTAATATCGTCACTCGTAAGGAAAGATTTTGTAAATGGGGTCAACACTTTCGGGTAAATCATTAATGAACGGAACATAGAGAATTGGACCGAGGACACTGCCCCGCAGCACACCACTAATGACACCCATGTAGTCTGATTTTATGGTGTCTATCTTAACTCACCGTTTCCGGTTGCTTAGGAAGTCTTGAATCCATGCCGTTAGTTTTTCTCTTTTTCCGTGTGTCTGTAACCTATTTATTGTCTTGTATGTGGTTGAGTGTCCAATGCTTTGCTGAGATCGAGGTAGATTACATGTAATGTCTTAAATGTATCTCCCAGAGATTGAACCCCTCGTGATTAAAGGATAGCTATGTCACGATTGTTAGAAAAGAAAGACTATTAGCCAATTCCCTAATGACTCAATTAATCACCTACGCAGAAAAGAGCAATAGTCAGATTATGGGCAGGAAGGATACTGGAGGAGCTAGATATTCCTAGCATATACCACTAACGTGTTATGCCTATGCAATGGGCAATGCGTGAGAAAGTATTTGGCCAGATCCCAGGACAGCAGAAGAAAAACTGTGGGTGAAAGGGAAGAAGACACGATACTCACTGCCAAACATTTACCAGCAGTGAATTCCACGCATGGTCTAGACGTTGTAGCACTTAAAGACAAATGCAGACGATCAAGAATTCGTAATTATTTTCTCTATTGCTGGAACACAATTATGTCCACCAGCCATTTAGGAAAAGAAGCACTAATGGCTATTAAAGGTGCATATTCACAGTAAATTTCTAAAAATAAAATTGTTTAAATTATACAGTTTTAGAGGCTTAAACTGTGAGCCTATATGTAATGAAACGAAATAAATCACGGGCCTCTATTTCAATTTCGCAACTTAAAAAATTATATTAATTTATATGGAATGGAATCATCATATGTTAAGATTTATTTCGTTTCATTACACATAGGCACATAAGTTAAAGTTATAAAAGAATGCAATTTTAACAATTTTATTTTCAATCATTCTGGTGTGAATATGCACTGTAACTAAAATAAATTCATTTTCCGCGACAGAAAAAAATATGTTTTCTTTGCGTAATTATGATGATGTTTTAGTCCAAACACCATGCAAGGATAATCAGTCATTCGTCTATCTCCACTTTATGTCCGACTACCTAGTCTAGTTGGTATAATAGGTGCGGTATAATCACGTGTCTTAAATATATTGGTTTTTAAAAATCAATGTCGTCTATTTTATATTAGGCCTACTCATAATGGTATATAATACTATAGTTAGTATCGAGGATATAGTTATCGAGGAGCCACGTGGTCGAAATATGGTGTTTGCCTACAACATGATGTCACACACCTAAAGGGAAACACTTAGTACAAATGTCATTTGTAATAGATGTTTTAGCAGCTTGACCGATTTTAACGGAAACGCGGATTGCAGACGGAAATTGATTTCTGATCGCAAACATCTACATCATGGAATATCCAATATCCTGTAAAATATCGATTCATTTTTCACGGACACTGAGATTGATAACGAAGACGGATAACGGAGACGTGTAATACACTCGTAGAACCGCCAGCCTTTAAACGTTTCATGACGAATCCGGCCAGAATCGGCCTCTGCCGTGGTAAGAGAAGACAATAAGGGACCCAGTCATTCGAGTGGTAAATTTTCAAAAATAGGCTTCTCTTGGCTTGCAAATGAGCATTCAACAGCTAAATATTTATATATATAAAAAAAAATTCGTTAAAGAGTTAAAGGAAAGGTTACTATCCATTTCTATTACGGTATTCAATATGCCGCTCATAGACTATGCATGGCACGTTTGCATTTTATCACGTCAAAAAGGATATACATTCTTTAATAACTTACTATTAATTCAATTTCCCAAGTTTGTGAAGACTGCCATCGCTTTCTTTTCAACCAATCAGTAAAACATTGACGGTGCCTCAGTAGATATGCGCACACTCAAATAAGCGCAATTTCAGCAAAAGAAAACGATGATCCACTTCTTGGCCGCGAACAACGGAGGAAAGGTAGTGACCTCTGCTCTATACTATACTGCTGACATTGCTACACGCTGGGTCATGAGAAACCTAGCTTTCCAGTCGTTCTGGAAGTCTTGGATTCGTAGATCAAAGATTCCTTTAACAAAAAGACTACGTTTGTACAACCCAGCCTGCGTACCCTTGATGATGTACAACTGTAACAGCTGGGCAGCTCCAGTCAGACAGTATAATTTCCAACAAAGCACTGTACAAGTACACACATTGATTGCAATGGTTATTATAATTCCGAGAATAAACTCAACTGTTTCATGAAAAAATGAAGTTATATAAAGGCATACAAGCCACTCATGACAAAAATATAGGCGGACAATACCACAAAAGAAGGAATATTTATTGCAAAAAAGATATGGGCTAGGAAAAGCAGCTTATATTTTTGGTCAGTCCAACAATTTTTCCATCCATCCTTTTTCTCCAGGCCAAACTGCTTAACAGAGAGAGGAACGGACACAATTAAGAGCAACCAGTGATGAGAAAATTGCACTACTGCATCAGCAGAGAGTAACATATCAAAACAGGGTCATTAGGTATCAACAACTTGTAAAGATAAAGAAATCAACAGAACTGGCAACCCAGTCAGTAGAAAATCGGCGCAAGAAGCAGTACAGACCCTGACACCCATTCAAACATATTAAAGAAGACTGTAAAGAATATTTTAAACTTAAATCTTGATACCTTCTTAAACAGACGTGAAGAGCTTATTACCTGGAAATATATTGGTGGAATATACACTGCAATGCTAGTGAAATGCACAAAGCAAGTATATTTTTGATGCAATACAGGACCCCGATCTGCACCGACAGATAACCTTTTCAACAAAGTTAAGTGGCCAGGATAGAACCAATACCGTGAACCTACGAAAATGATATAGTAGAAACCATTCTGACTGAAGACCCAGTGGGAAACAGCCACGACATCGTGATCTGTTTCATTTAGCTATCATATCTATGTCACCTATTAAACGATATCTTTACTGGAAACAGTGACAAACTATTAAATCAAATATTTTTGCTCGACAAAAAGGCCAAAGTCGGCCTCAACCGTTGTAATGATGACGATCTTGTTGACCATATGTACAAATGTTAGGGTATTAGCCTGATAAGTCAGGTTCTACTAGTACACACGACTAATAATATGGGCTATATAGACATTTTTCACATTACTATAATAAATATTTGGTGGTAGAATTATTACAATATTTCGTAGAGGACGAGAAAATAGTGAGGTCTACATGGCCTTATGTTCGAAACCTGGCTACAATGCATGTAGAGATATTCTGGTACCGAATATAGTACATTATTGGAATTTGACAACGGTGTGCCACTACTAAATTGCATATGACGAAATTACTGTATAGTAAACATTTTTTAAACGTTTGATACTTTATTAGCGTATTCATATACGTATCTAACCATATGGGTGAACTTCTGGGGTCGAACCTATTGCAAACAGTGTAGTACAGAAAATCGTTGATCTGACAGGAATTGCGCCAATTTTCGGTATGGAATTGTGTACTATGAAATTACGTTCCTGTAGAATTTTTTTCAATTCGGAATACAACTAGCATATTTCCTATAAGTATTTGTGGGTGAAATTCTGGGGGTGAACGTATTGCAATGAAAACCATGAATTAGCCTAAGTTTGAGCTTATTTACGTTACGAAATTTTTTAATCTCACTACGTCGTAAGCGTATGCCTATACCTATCTAAACATATGGTTGATATTCTGGGCCGAACCCATTATGAGGGATATGTCAGGACATATCGACACCTATCTGAATGTGGTGATAGTGAACCAACCATATTACAATGGGGCCATATGGTGAATATGTAACTACATATTACCAAATTACTTGATGGTGGAATCGTGCAAAAGTAGTAGTACATATTCAGTTATATACAGCTATATGTAAAAAAAATGATTACAAACCGAGAACTGAGATTCTAATACTGAATATAGTAAATTGTTGGCATTTGACAACTGTCCGTGGCTACTAAATTGAATATTACGAAATTACTACGTGGTAGAAAAAGATTCATTAGCGTATTCATATCCCTATCTAACCATATGGGTGAAATTATGTAGCCACACATATTGCAGACGGTAGGGTATTGAAAACCGCAGATCTGCCAACATTGGAACAAATTTATGCGATGAAATCGCATACTACGAAAATACTTCATGTTCGAATTCTTTTAAATTCCCAATGTAACTAGCATATTCAAACTCCTATACGCCTATGTGAGCGAAGTTCAGGAACCGACCATATTACGGAAAGTATGGCACCGAAAACCACGAATACACCATCATTTAAGCTAAATTTTGCGTATTAAAATTACTTCATCTAGAATTTGTTAGATATTAAAGCTCAAGTCTATGTGGGGTAAATTATGGGGGCTGAACATACTACAGACAATAGGGCACCGAAAACTGTGATGGTTTTTTAATACAATGAACCTTTCCAGTTTAGCTATGCCCCGCCCATCTGTAGCTAAACTCCACCCATACCACTCTCGAGTTGGGATCGATGGATTTCTGAACTTCTAGACGATTCATTTCAAGAAAACTATACAGGTAAGCCATGGAATATTTTGACACTAAATTGAATGGGACCTGTTGCTGCAGCAACAGCGCCCAGTCAAATTACTTTCAAAATATTCAACACCATTTTCATTAAATAACAAAAACATACAATTCGTACAACGTGTCAGATTATTAAGCATTTAAAATGGACTAAAGCGAGTCAGTCATGACGTCATTATTATGACGTTAACACTTAATTAATTACGACGTCATATGCCGTAATATGATGGATAGACAACCTGAAAAGACCCATTAGCAAGTGGTATTAATTACCCTCGCTCCATCAGAGGATGAGTGTATTGTATTCGGGTCTACGTGCCTCCGGGATGCCAAGGGTCTACAATCTATGATTGGCCTTGTTAAAATATGTGACCTATAAATACGGGTGCTCTCTTAATACAAGTGGTCCATATTGTCTGGACCACGCATTAACACGTGGTATTAGCCCTGTACTGCTCAATTTGCTCATGCCAATTTCAATTGAGGGATCCATTTCAAGGTATGCCATGCCTATTTCTAGCTAAGCTCCACCCCTTTATATACGCTGAATAATGAATTCCCAGACTTCCAATTTCAAGTTAGCTATACAGGTAAGCTGATGACTATTTTGAAACTAATTTGACTGGGTGCAACGAAAACTGAATCGGCCTAAATTTGAGCCAAAATTATTTCATGGTAGATAGTTTTAAATCTCACTACTCCGTAAGCGTATGCCTATACCTATCTAAACATATGGGTGACATTCTGGGACCGAACGCATTATGAGCGATATGCCAGGACATACCGGTGAGCAATATGCCAGGAAATACCGGCACCTATCTGAATGTGGTGAATGTGAACCAACCATATTACAATGGGGCCATACGGCGAATATGTAACTACCTACGATGAGATTACTTGATGGTAGAATTGTGCAAAGGCACTAGCTCATATTGAGTTATATACATCCATATATTTAAAAAAATGATTACAAACCGAGAACAGACATTCTGATACCGAATATAGTAAATTGTTGGCATTTGACAACTGTCCATGGCTACTAAATTGAATATTACGGAATTACTATGTGGTAGAATACTCAAGATTCATTAGCGTGTTCATATCGCTATCTAACCATATGGGTGAAATTTTGTGGCCAAACCTATTGCAGGCAGGTAATAGTAGGGTATTGAAAACCCGCAGATCTGCCAAAATTGGAACGAATTTACGCGATGAAATCGCATACTACCAAATTACTTCACAGTCGAATTTTTTAAAATTCCCAATATAACTATCGTATTCAAATCCCTCTACTGTCTATGTGAGCGAAGTTCTGGAGCCGACCATATTACATACAGACAGTAGGGCACCGAAAAGCACGAAAAAACCCAACATTTAAGCCAATTTTTGCCTAATAAAATTATTTCATCTAGAATTTGTTAGATTCGGAATATACCTAGTATATTACGGCTCAAGTCTGGGTCTGAAATTATGGGGCTAAACATACTACAGACAATAGGGCACTGAAAACTGTGAATCACCAGAGATCTAGCAAATTTTCGGTATGAAATTGTGCACTACGAAATTATTTAATGGTAAAAAATTTTTTAACCTCAATCCATTACTTCACTAGCGTATTGATAAACATATCTAACTATTTGGTTGAAATTCTGTGGCCGAATTTCCTGTAGTCGTTCTTAACTTAGCACATGCATAGGCCTACACTTTCAGTTAATTTCTGTATTTAACAATCTGCTACAATATTATTGACAGCAGTTTTGACTGGAAATTTGGAACATTGGTAGTCTATGAATACTGCTACATAATTGCATTGACCCTACATGGATTTATTCCCACGGGTGGATTAAAGACAAAAGGATACTACTGATAATCACACACCCATTATTCAAATCACACACCCATTATTCATTCGTATCCCGCGAGTTCTCTTTCGATACGAGATCGAGAAATATATCTCATATGTAGGGGCCTATTGAGTAGCCATTGACGTAGTGATTTCATGATCCACAATGTTGCTTTTACAGTCCGCTACGGAGATAGACTGGGTCCCGGTCTGTCTGGTATCCGAAGTTGAGTCTGTGTAACAGTCTAGTGGTTGTGATAACATAAGAAGATGACCGGTCATTACATTAGAGGTGTAGTTTCGAAGAAGCCAAGCCTTTATTTTTAGATGGCTCCATTATTGTTAGCGAACTCTGTCTACTTTTTCTCCCTCTACAATATCATTATGCATGTCTTTCTTTTGAAATTTACCACACACATAGTACGCCTCAAGACTGTCTGTAACAAGTCTGTAATTTTTACCCGATCTCGAATGCAACGAATGTGAATCATACTATAATACAATACGGGAAATGTTAAACAGACATGGTACATCATCGTCGTCCTCATAATTTATTAACCCTGTATTACCTAAATTGAATTGTTGGAATGACTGGCTCAATTATCGAGCCAGTCATTTCAGTGGTGAATTTTCAAAAACTATCTCTTGACCTGCAAATTAACATCCCCAAGATCACTGTAGAGGCCGGTTTTGGCGGCCTCCTCATGAAAGGGTTAAAATACAATAAGAGAAGATGATAGGCTTAAATGGACAGTCGTTGTCGTTGCAATACGTAATACAGGTCTATGATAGCAACACGTATGGTGGGGTGGGCTACCAGTCAAAGTATTAAAAAGATATTCGTATAGTTGTCTTTATTTGAGATATTGAAATTTCGGTGTTAAACATTCTAAAAGATTTTGTTAGAAAAACACACAATTGTGCCCAAGTTAGTCACATCTTGGTGGCGGTTGCTTGAAAAGACTTCCATAGGCCTAACGTTAGTCAATCGGTCACTGAATCTGGATGGTTTATTAATACTGCGCTCGTGTTGGTATCGATGGATCTCTGAGCTTCTTGACTATCAATTTCCTGAAAACTATACAGGTAAGGTGTTGTCTATTTTGAAACCAATTTGACTGGGTGCTATTGCTGCTTGTGGCAGTAACATCGCCCAGTCAAATTAGTTTCAAAATATTCACCAGCATGTTTTGTAAATAGCAAAGACATACAATTCGTACAACGTGTCGGACTATTAAGCATTTAAGACGGACTAAATCGAGTCAGTTATGACGTCATGATTATGACGTCATCCTATACGTCACGTCGTTGATTATTACATCGTATGACGCAATATGATGGATAGACAACATGAAAATGCCCATTAGCAAGTGGTATTAATTATCCTCCCTCCGTCAGAGGACGATTATGATAGAAAATGTCTTATGTCTAATTGCCGTCCAAGAGGCCATTGTGGTTTTTCTTTTGCAATTTACTACTGGAATTATAGGATCCAACCAGTCATTCCAGTGGTAAACTTTCAAAACAAGTTCTCCGGCGAGTACCTAATGCAAATGGACATTTCTCACGATCACCGCAAGAAGCCATTTGTGGTCAGTTTGATAGAGTGCTAAAGTGGATATATAAGAGACGGCATGCATGGGCATGTGCTTGAGTACTTTCATCTGCAGACGGAATGATAAACATGTTTTGTACGCAGTCCTCCAGCAAAAGAAGAGTACTTATTTAGAGTTGTTATTTGGAGTTCCGTTGGCTGTTTATTAAAATAATTAAGCGGTCATCGCTGCGTAAACTCTATTACAGTCGGACCAGAACAAATAAGAGAAATCGCCATGAATCACGCGCATGAAGTTAATAATTATGAGATATCCAGCAATCTAGAAATAGAGCCGTGTTTCGCGCCGAGAATTATTAGATCTCGTATCGATGGAGATCTCGCGAGACAAACCCCCACAATCCCCTGCGCGAAATGGCCTCACCTGTAGGCAATTCTAGACAGCAATAAATAGAAGCGTGCCCGTGGAGCGGGTACGCAATAAGATGTGTAATCCATCGTCGCGGTCGGTATAGGTCGCCCAGCAAAGATGGTCCATGTTTGGCCACGCGCTATAAATGCCAGAAGACACATCCGAGCGGAGAGCCTTGAAATTCGCCGTACTACATGGGAGCGACTAATATAAATCTGGTAGAGGACGTCATTTTATATACACTGGTTAAGCGTGCTGCTAGTTGACCTCGCGGAGACAGGACTATGTACACCCAGATCAAGAATGAGCATAAGGAAGCTAAAGGTTTTGGCTGAGGACAAAACACAGTCGTCAATTTGCGAAGAAGGACTGATTGCAGCTTTGGGATGTTTCTACTACTACAGCCGCAGAATACAATACTCATACATACTGGTTTGCAGTGTGGTGTTTAAGCAATCATACTGCTAAACTGTTGCATAATGTGAAACTAATTTAACTCGAAACTAATATAGGATGTGTTGTATTTGCACCTAAATGGCATCACAGACTCGTTTTCAGAAGAGACAAAATGGCGGCGACCAAAAATGCAGAAATGATACACGGTTTCAAGCATATCATAATGGCGGTACTGATAAATGACTGTGCCACGAAGTAAATGAAATGGAATCATTATACCATAACCTATAAGTACAATACGACATTTGAGATGAGATTGTTATCTCCTTAAAACGATTTAATGTTTTTCCTTTCCAATGCAAAATACAGACTCTGTTAGGATGTTGATGGAGTAGGAATATATAGTCTTTTAACCCTTTGAACCCCGAATTCCCAGAATCGTAATTTTAAAACGAGCATACATGTAAACTGGTGAGTATTTTGAAACTAATTTGAGCCGCAACATCTCCCAGTTAAATTAGTTTCAAAATACTCAACATAATATTTAAACAATCGTCCATGATTTTGGCGTTTTTGGCCTTTCGGGTTCTAAGGGTTAAATATGAATTCCGGATTCTGTCGCTTGTCTTTCATTTCCTAGTTATAATAGCTGTTTTCTGTAAGTCTAGCTACCATGTGGAATAATAAAATATATCCTCTTACATTATTAAGATGAATAACTTGCGAATGGAAATATAATATTTGCGTCTAGTTTATAAAGTGGTTAGTTGTTATCTCAGTTAATTATTGAGATGCCGTGTGTAAATCCGCAGATTCCGTATTGTAATATAGGTCTAACTCCCGCCCATGTAGACACACATATTGTGAGATTGAATCGATTGTAGAAATATTTATCATCTACAATGTATTTAATCTTTCACTACAAAATAATAATTAAAAAGACCATTCGTTACACTCTTTTTATACGTTACTCTCGCCCCGTAAGAGGAAAAGAGTATTGCGATCGTGTCTGTCCGTCCGTGGGTCCGTCTGTCCGAACCTGTATCTAAAAAACTGCTTCAAATTTTAACACAGCGAAGGAATTTGCCGTGCAAGAGGATTTCCAGACGTTGGCCGTGATCTGCGTAAAAGAATCCGGATTTGGATTGGATAAAATTCCGGATCCATGAATATCACGGAAATTACTGGTCCGATTTGGCTCAGATTTTTACGCAAAAAGGGCGTGACCATACACTAGGATTCCACAACTTTTGACCACATCCGGAAAAATCTGGAAAATCCAAAAACTGTAGGGGCACAGTGTGACAGAAAATTTTTAATCGACAATACAATTTGCTTTAATGCTCACTGTCAATTGGTTTGCTGCTTCAGTAAAGTGTGACAGAAATGAATGTGATGATCTGCAATCTGCTCTTGTTAGAGTTACATTCTTTAACCTATAGTTTGGATTTCTATAAAAGTAGAAGCCTAAATAATCACATTGTCCGAAAATCTTATACGATGCAAACTTTTACAACAACCTGTCTTACAACGTACATCTTGGTACATACGATGGCAGATACCAAGGTTAACAATTTTGAAATGGGTTCCGTCTTAATTTCAAGAAAAATATGCAAGAAAGCTGTTGAACATCTTAAAACTCATATGGGAACCGTTACTGCCATGACAATTGCCCCAGTCAAATTAGTTTCACAATTTTCAACATAATATTGTAGGGAAACAATTATCGAGCAGATGGCCATGGTTGCCCACAACCGCGAAGCAAACGAAGCGCTAAGTAGTCTTAAAATGTATAGCGACATCAGCTGCTAAAACATCAGTGTAGCCAGGAATACCAACAACACGAAATCATATGTTAATGAGCCACTTGTTACAAAGCTGTCTGAACAAAAGAAAACACTGCACTATGCATTTATCAAAGCAGACGAAATGAACACCAAACGGAACAAATGCAGACTCGCAATAAGATCCTGCGCCAAATCAACGAACGATTGAATGCATTCGCCATCAACAGAGCAGATGGCATGGTAAACAAGATCACGTCCACGGATGATTGTTGAAAAATGTTCAGAGCAAGCAAAACATTATAATTCAGCAGTCCACGGCCACCACTTGCTGTACATAACTCAGATGTTCACGCCATGGGCTCTGACCAGGGAAAGGTTGAGAGAATCATGGAATGACTCAAAGACCAGTTCACTCACACAGAGAACAAAGCTTTACCCACGCTTGAAGGCTAACCACGGCCAACGCAAAAGCCAATCAGAGAAGCGGAAGTTAGAAACGCTTTAACATAACGAGACCTCCATATCGATGCTGTTGGAGAATGTACACTAATCACACTCCCAAAGTCTAAGAAACCACCCGGACCTCTTATCCAACCCCAGACCAATAGTGCTTTTAAACAGCATCCAAAAAATTCTATCAAATGTAACATTATCTCGTTTCAGATTGACAAACTTACTGGAAACTGAGCACAATGAATGTTGACATCAGTCGTCCTATCAAAGTATTGGGGCTTCTACAAGATGGCAATCGACATGTCACGTGCATTTAATACCATTAAGAGACCACAGCTCCTTCAATTTGACCATCAAGATGGCTGCGATGATGACGAACTATGCCTGTTGAGACTCTTATTGGCAAACACAAATCAGAATGTTTGCGTCAAATCAACACATTCTGTGCAGTCAATAGGATCACCACCAGTGCTTTTCACTTGCTATAGCGCCCCATGTCTATCATCTATCTGAGGAAACTCTGCAAGAACAAACCATCCAATTTCAATAATATGTATGCCACGAGAGATGAAGTATGCAGATGATGGTGGCTTTATCGACGAGGAAACGCGTTCTTTTGATACACTAATTCCAATATCTGCAGAAAGTCCAAGGCTCTTCGTGAAATGAAGCCAAAACAGAGTTCATTCACGTATTCCTATCGGACACTACAAAAATGAATGATGATGCCTCTACCCACCGGGGCACTGAGACGTGTAGGAAGAACATAATCTTAGGTTCTCTCCTCTGCAACTATACGGATATTGGAACTCAGTGTTTTACAGGAAATGCCGTCTTGCAGTCCTTTTGGAAGTTGTGGAGTCATGGCTAAAATCCCCAATGCAAGTCAAGATGCAACTATATGATGCTACACGTGCTTCCACAATACCGTACAATTGCAACAGCTTGGCAGGTCCCAAAAGCCCGCTTGAACAAACTTGGTACATGTTATGGCAAACACCTGCATGCCGTCCAAGTAATCGCTGACCACGCAGTCTAATATCAAATACAGCGCTCTGCGAGCAGCGCAAACACAGTCCCACTATATATGGGGGTAGCGCAACGGCGATGGTCTATGTTCGGACATGTTCTTCGAATGCTAGAAAATACGCCTGCCCAGAATACACTAGAATTTGCTGTGGTTTGTGACAACAGGTATCAGGCACGCAACAGACGCTATCAATTTGCTAAGTGTTTTGCGATCATACCTCAAAGGACGTATTCTAGGACGACTAAAGACGAGAAAAACCTAAGGACCTCAGAACGCTATCAGTGGATAAGACACAGAAGGAGAAGGTGGAAGAAAGACTGATTGAAGCTGAAGAAGTTTTTCACTTTTTCGGTATCAAAGAACAATCACTCATCCTCATCAATATTTCTTACATCATGAAAATATGTAGTTTCTAAGAGCTAAAGGGTTACACTCATAGCAAGATGCTCCTAACTATCGCTACAGCTGTAAAAGCAGCGTATTCAGCTTTCTTCTGTTACCCCTGGCAAACTCGAGAAACCATAACATCTTGGTTGATCAGTGGATGGTGAAACGTTTGCTTGATTGACAGATCAAGAACTGGTCGATGTTCATCATCCAGCAAATAATGCACCGCCGTGGATCTGATAGAAGGGCATCTTAGGTGGAACGTTGCAATCTGAGTTTACTTGCAGATCGGATATCAGGAATATGTCCTAAAATCATATCGTGTGGGTGCCAGATCGTATTTTTGATATTAACAACGACGCAAGATATTATTATATATTATTATACCATTAGCTTCATTTTAGGTATCTTTCTCAGTGAAATTCTGTTTATAATCTACACATCTTAATAAACGATTACTAAAAATATGCCAAATATACTAACCTGGTCAAGTATCTTCCCAACAAATACTTGGTTATATTTGCTAGCTTGTTAAATTGAAATTACTTCTAAATACACGGCCTTTAGTAACACATTTTGCATCATATTTCGAAACTTTAATGCATGCTATATGTTTTAAAGTTTGATAATTATGTTCAGCAGTAAAGTAATTAGTATACGCTTTATATACAAGTACGCAAACACGCACACGCCTACACGGGAGCGTAAGTCAATCCCAGGTCTGGCCCCAGGGTTTCTGTCGCCCTAGGCAAAGGCAAAGGACCACCCTTTAAGCGGGGTGGGGTGCGGGGTTCCTCCACCGGAAAACTTTGATGTTCAGATGCTCTGAGAGGGCATTTCCTGCATTTCTAGAGCGAAATATGGCTCTTGTCCTAAGTGTGGATATTTTAGAAATTTTATTTGCTTTGAATACATGTAGTTTGGGTGGTGAGAGGCGCCCACACTCCATTTTTGGCGCTCCTCTAAAATCTGGTGCCCTAGGCAGTGCCTAGTTCGCATATGCCTTGAGCCGGCCCTGGTCAATCATATAACGGACAGATGCGTTGGATGTCAGACGATGGTGTTTTTTGTTTGTTAAAAGGTGTGTGCAGAAGACTACTTGTCTTGAAAAGCAATTATCTTATGGCCTTAAATGCCATTTACTTTGGTATATCTGACTGTTATTAAGTAACCAATTAACGTTAGCGGCTATTATTTGATGTTCCATAAGGTGGCCGCTAGCCCGCTATAAACAGCGTTGACTGTATTTGTTTATTAGCATGAAGCTCAAAGTTGTCATATTTACATTATTTAAATTAACAACGGGTACAAGGGCCTGTATTGCTCATCTGGAATATTACTATTTGGGACTGTGTTCTTAAAATCTAGCCACACAAGTCATAGAATGGAAAATTGCAAGTAGACTTGTAAGAGTTCTTTATTAAACTTTAGTTCAAATCCGTCGGGAAGTTCAGTTTAAAAGGTTTAACATAATTTTGGGAATGCTCTTGTTAAATTTCTACATAGAAATGCCGAGGCCTACTTACTGGGCTAGTGTTCTTACAGCTAAGTTTGATTAGGCTACTAGTAGTCAAGCGGTTAAGGAGAAGTCGGCTTTTAAAGAAAAAGTTGATGGACGGACAACGAATGGATGGACGAGGGACAGATCCCTCTAATAGACCAGGTGATATACAAAACCCTGCACGAATGACAAACTGATTGAGGGATCCATTTCTACCTATGCCCCACACCCTCCATTTCTAAAGCTATGCTCTGTCCACTTTTTACGCGTGTTGGAGTCGGGTTGAAACTTTGAAGCTTTAATTTCCAGAGTCTAGATTTCGAGTTAATAATGTAGGTAGGCGGTTGAATATGATGACGCTGATTGGACTGCGTGTTGGCGGGGGGGGGGGGGGGAAGTGGTGGGGTGGGGTTGTGGTTGTGGGGGGGGGGGTGTTATGGGGCTGTTGGGGCAGCACGATCTCCCAGCCATTAGTTTCAAAATATTCAAACAGATTGTTTGTTAAATTGTTACTTCATCAAAAACATACAATTCTTATACTTCGTGATGGACGTTTCGATTTTGGCGACGGAGCTATACGTCATTTTGTTTGTGATGTCAGCATTTGATTATGACGTTAGATACTTGAGCGACAGATTGGATCCCTGCATTGTCAGTATATGGAATTATCGTTTTCGTCATTAGCTAGAGAGTTTCTGTAGAAGGAGGTGCACGAGAGACTCGCGACTCTTGCCGCACAAGATGTGTGGATCATCAAATTCACACCTAGGATATGCTCTAGTGTTCCTTTGACAATGTTCTAATCGTAGTCTTGAATATTTACTTTAAGAGGAGCATAGTTCCATAGCAACACCTACAAACGTATGTGCTCGATGAATGTGTTGGTATTAACTGTATGATATATTTGATGTAATGACATAATGAACCTTTCCAGTTTTAGCGAATATGCCTACTCATCCCTAGTTAAGCTTCACCAACGCGTCGCCCGAGATGGGATCGATCGATCCCCGAAAGCCATGACTATCAATTTCCAGAAAACTATACAGGTAAGCTGTGGAATATCTTGAAACTTATCTGACTGGGTGCTATGGCAGCAACAGCGCCCAGTCAAATTAGTTTCAAAATATTCAACAGAATGTTTACCAAATAGTAAAGGTATACACTTCGTACAACGTGCCTGACTATTAAGCATTTAAAATGGACTAAATCCAGTCATTCATGTTTAAATTTAAAGGGACTATGCCTGCATCTTCGTTTCGTAGAGAAAGCAGAGTATTCGTTACATAGCGGTGGCTTGCGATTCATCATCGCTGGTCTAATATAAACGAAAATATTATTATACAACTTTCCTGTCCCGGTAGAATGTTTTGCGGTTTCAGCCCCCCCCCCCACCCCTACCCTCCGGCGTGTAGCTCTTTGATGTTTCCGATCGCCGTGCCGCTAATATTTTGTCTGTCGGCGGAGAACTGTCTAGACATATTTAAGATTTTCTGAGTTCTTTCCAATTGGATTGTTTCGTAAATATAATGCTTCCATAAACTGAAAACCTTCTACGCGCGTGCGCGAATTTCCAGAAAAACAACAAATAAGAGCAATGTGTGACGGGGATCGGAATTTATGTATAAAAATTAGTATGTATTAACAATACACTGGGACGGTTATATTACAGCAAAAATGCCGAAAATTTCCAAATTTATTTATATCTCGGAGGTAATGCATCTAATTTCACGTCATCGTACATGTCACGTAGCTGGTGTATGATGGATGGGTAAACTGGAAAGGTCCATTTTTTAATGTCTTCCTTCTATCCAAGTTCTCACACGATGATACCCTATTTGGATACGTACAATGAGACTATTGTCAGCATTTAATCCTTCGACTACGGTACAGGTCTGGTTGTTGATAAAATGCAATTTGTCTCTTGATAACAGCTTAAATAAGCTTGCTGGCTTCCCATTCCCAAAAGGGAAACTAGGTACATGCATGGCGAGGACATCGTAGTATGGATGGAATCCATCCATATCTCGGAGGTCGATGGATCGATTTCTAGTTAAGCCACGCCCATTTCTAGCTAAGCCACGCCCATTTCTAGCTAAGCTCCGTCCAATTTGTACACGTGTTGGAATCACTTTTAGCACTTTAAATCCTGAATTCCTAGAAACTCGCCTTCAAGGTAACAGACAATTAAGCTGTTGAATATTTTGAAACTTATCTGATCCGCCCCAAGTCAAATTAGTTTGAATATATTCAACGGAATGTTTATTATTAGATTGTAAATTAATTAAAGTTTCTTGGCAGACCTATATCATTCGAATACAGGCTAGGGATGCGTAGTTAAGGCATAGGCCTACATGTGCATATTTCAATTGAACATGAACAACTGTATTTGTATCTATTTTGCAATCAGTGATCCTATAGAAAGATCGTGCGATAATAATGGTGTACAAACAATGGCGTCCTCTAGTCAATAATGTGACTACGTTTATGAATACGTCAAGAGTAACCAATTACTATGATAGTTTACTAGAAACACGAGGCCCTGACATTGGCGGACCGAATGGGGGCGATGTGGGCGGCCCGGCATTGGCCCAGTACCGTGGTGTCTATACTGTGGTGTCTTTTATCACGTTAGTCGATGATAATAAACGCACCATGTTCGAGAAATCACAGGATTTAAAACCACGCGATAATGCTTCTCTAAAACAGGTGGTGGAAATATCGTTTGAATTGAAAAGCTATTTACCATGGATAGCAAATGAGTAACGATATGCAACCCACCTTTCGTGGCCTACGGACCAACCAATGGATGGATTCATTTCCCAACGAGAAATCGCCAATTTCTAGCTAAGCTCCGCACATCTTTAGGCATTTTGGAATCAATTTCAAACTGTTGAATATTAATTTGCCTTCAAATTTTTTTCAAAATAATAAACATGTTTATTAAACTGTAAATTCAACAAAGACATACAAGACGGAAACAGTTGTAACGAACATTTTCTGTTTCATGACGGACATTCATCATTTTGATTGTGACATCCGTTAACGAATGACGAAGTTGATCATGGCGTCAGCTACTTGATTAACAGATCGGATCCCTCCGTTTTTGATGGCCCATTATTCAATGTCCATATTAAATGTATCTGTATTTCAGGAATATACACCTTCAAAGTGTGAACATCCTCAAAGTATGCACTCCAAATGACACCCTTGTTTACGGATTCCAGAAGATATATGCAGATTAAATCATGGACAATACAGCTGGTTACTGGGCCGGTACTGGGTAATATTGGACCGGTATAGGTCAGGTACTGGCCAAGTAACTGGTCTTAGTACTAGTACAATGTATTTTTACCCGCCATTGTTACAAATGCCTCGACCCATTATTCGGACATCTCGTTTGAATTTTCCCACTCTTGGGCATCACCTCCTTAGGACATATAAGCTTTATTTATATCTAGGACTACGAGTGTGTGGGGCCGCGTGCCGAGTTTGTAGAAATGCATGCGAGAAATTGGAAAAGGTGGTATTCATTCAGGGAAACGATGTTAAAGTGATGTAGGTAATAACCGCCAGGGACGTAGCCAGATCATTTTGCAAGGGGGTGGGTGAATGGCGTGCGTGCGTGCGTGCGTTCTGATGGGAAAGGGCCACAAACATTGTTTTACACACTGCAAAACTAATTTAGAACTCTAGCTGCTCTCAGATGGCGTCACCTGCATTTGAATAAGAAAACACACTTGTTTTCCCTGGACAAGTATATGTATATTTTACATAAACTTTTCAGTGTTCGATGGCAAGATGCTAGAACAACATTTACAGAATATCTCCCTTCCGGGGAAAACTAATTTTAGTCATTTTCTTGTGCAGGCCACTTAGCCTGTCGTTGCTAATACAAATTGACAGTACATTTTACATTCTGCACACTTCAGCTTGCGCATTTGGCCGGTGACATTGAGAGTCAACTGGTATTGGACCAGGCCCGACCAACCTTGCTGAACCCGATTATGGGACGTGGTTCGTCATCCAATGGGATGGTGGTCAAATGTCCTCCCACAGGAAAAATCTAAATTATATGCTCGGGGAAGCCCTTTCCTGCATTCTGAATGATAAAGAGAATCTTTACTTTGCTTTACAATTATAGGTGTATTTATTATATTGGAACTGAATGACACTTGCCATTTTAAAGGCGCTCTAACCCTCCAGGCTTCTACATAACTACCATGGTGGATCCGCCCCCATGTACTGCCATGTAAGCCGTATGGTAGGATACTGGGTACGCGTATAGGGAAATTCTGTAGTCGTGGTGCAAGAAGTATCATATACAACAGTAAAAATAGGATTATGTGACGTTTGGGAGACGAGAAGAGATAGTGCGTGGGCCGCTCGACAGAACGTGAGTCCCGAGGCAGTGAGCTCCTCGTCCATCCTCCTGTCCCCATTTCCATCATCACTGTATCTTGCAGATATGATAGCTATTAATTGTTTGCACCTATAAGTGAAGCCCAGTAAAACATGTGTCGATACCACTTATTTAGGCCCTACAAGTGGAAACCATATCCATGTAGGCCCTATTTGTTTGCATCACCAATTTCCAATGAAATGAAGTTTATTACCTAATTCTAACAAGAAAGCAGTGCAGCGTACATACAGCTTACCCTCGTCGTGGGTGGTAAAAACTACTTTTTATATTTATGATTTAAAAGCTTCATATCGTTTGCCATGGTGAACGTTTATCTAAACCCGGAAATAATTGGGACCACAAGTGTGAAAATATGTGCGTATTAGTCTGCTGAATATGTCAGTAATTACTGCATTTTATCCTGTATGATGTGGGTAACATTAATGCTATGCACAGTTCCTATAACCCCCCCCCCCCCCCCCCCCCCTCCCATCAGAGGCGCTATAGGCCTACACACTGTTTAAATAAAATAGTAACGTTACCTGGCCAGTATTGCGAAAGAAATTTGACTAAAGGTCCTCGCTGCTTTAGGCAGCAACGACTCTCAGTGACTCTGTTGTCATAAGTTCCAGTCGATTCTTCTTGACAGCAGGTCTCCGCTAAGTATGAATCAAGTTAGTTACGCAACATAACCGCGATGCTTCCTCAGACGTGAAGATTTAATGACCTCTTCCTGTCTGTCACCTACGTCATTCGAGAATATAAGATAGCGCCAGACCAGACTTGATGAAGCGTTGCGTCATGCAATTATTTTGCTACTTGCAACCATGGACCTTTCCACTTTATCCATTCGTCATAATCAACCACGTGACGTGTAGTCGCATAATCATAATCGACGCAGATAAATGCATCTTTGAAGACGGACTAAACATTATTGTACGAATTGTATATTTTGAAAGTAATTTGACTGGGCGCTGTTGCTGCCATAGGCAGCAACAGCACCCAGTCAAATTAGTTACAAAATATTCAACAGCTTACCTACATAGTTTTCAGGAAATTGATAGCTAGAGCATTCCGGGATCGATCAATCCCAACACGACGAAGTATGGGTGGAGCTTAGCTAGAGGTGGGCGGGGCATAGTTAAAACCGGAAACGTCCACTAGGAAACACTTCTTTTGTATTGCAAATTCTATTCCCCAGATACATATTGTAACTTTTAAAGGCCTAAATTGTGCGCCTCAGTGCAATGAAACGAACCCCATCTTAACATATATGA
Organism: Chaetoderma sp. LZ-2023a; assembly: GCA_034401795.1. Taxonomy (NCBI): domain Eukaryota; kingdom Metazoa; phylum Mollusca; class Caudofoveata; order Chaetodermatida; family Chaetodermatidae; genus Chaetoderma; species Chaetoderma sp. LZ-2023a. The sequence continues at coordinate 96,452,594 of CM067373.1, read as the reverse complement.
TGATTTCATTCTGTATAAATTAATATAATTTTTATTTGTTAATTTGAATTAGGGATACGAGTTACTCATTCAACTTCGCAACTAACAATTAAAATAATTTATACGGAGTGAAATCATCATATGCTAATATTTATTTCGTTTTATTACATTGAGGTATACAATTTAATTGCGTGCGATGTTTCTAATTAGTAAGAGAAACGGGACCATGATGACCAGTAAGTAGGAAAGACAATCTGAATGTCTAATTTGGACTAATAATTGCGAAACTACATAGCAAACGAGAATAGGAGGACCTATTTAATTGGATTAAGCGAGAGTGAAAAGACAAAACTATATATATATATATATATATATATATATATATATATATATATATATATATATATATGTGTGTGTGTGTGTGTGTGTCGGTACTGCTAAAGCAGATTGGCACTGACTGTCAGACAATCACCACAACTACAACCACCGTTGATATAACCTGACGATTCGATGGTAGTGCCGCTAGACGTATTTGCAACTTTATTTTGTAGCACCTAATCCTCTATACTGTGTAGTCTCTGGGTATGCGCGCTGGTCCGCCGGATACTCTCGTTCCGCGGTACCGCCAGTGCACGGTACGTTGGGGCGAGGCTCTGGTTAGCTGCAGATCTCGGAGGTTGTGGATCCTGTGTTGCACGCTGCCAGATTATACAAAGACCGACTTCTAGAGCCGGTGGAATGTTCACATTCCAGTGGGGCCGTGCGACCATCGCCGCGGAAGTTGAACCAAACGGGCTCATCCTCGCTGTTGGTGTCACCGGTGTGACGGTCCCCCAGCGCCATTTAGGGCGGAGACATAATTAAATACATACAATAATTAAAGATTATAACAGTCAAACAATGGTACTCGTGTGCGGCTACACGGGAGAGGTCAAGTACATAGGGTTAAGTCGATGACTCGTCATCATGGTTCTCGCCGACAGAATAAGATCCGTGAGGCAGGCATCCCGCAAAGGAGGGTCCTAACGCGGCTACTTAGCATGTTTAATATAAACTATATTAACCCCTAACGCAAACATTTTGTTGCGAGAGGAAAGCGCCTCGCGCAGGCCTCCGTCACAGGAAAATGCCTACAACGTCGACGCGGAGGAAAAGATATGGCCAAAATGACCACTCTCTTGTTCAAACCAATTAATGTAAAAGAGTCGACCTAGTGAAATAAAAAGTTTAATGTGATGCACGCTGTATTACGTGAAGATGGGGTGGATGCTTTCCGCGGAATTGAACACTGTCATCTTATGTAAGTTCAAAGATACTGCATTAGTGGTTACCGCTTTATTTATGCGGTCCTTCAGCTGGATCCTATTTTAACATTTAGTTTTTTTTTGTCCAGATCTAGGTTAAGTCGCAAATGGCAGTGTAAGCTAACTATCTTTAACATATAAGTCTGACGGGCGAGAATGCTCGGTGACCGTATGGTCACCCTACGGAACATGCTCCTCAGTTAGACAGCATGTGGAAATATCATGAGCTGAAACCTCCGGAATCATATAACGATCTTGTCACCATCACATCACGAACACTTATAACAGCACAGGGACAAGTCACAGTACATAAGCGTTGGAAAGCACATATAAATCTAGGGTGGGGACAAAGAGGCAGCTATCCAACTTTAGTTACCTTCCCGTGAGGGCGTGGTGGGTTCTAAGACAGCACCCAGTGACTTGTAGAGTTAGATGGAGAGCTGAGTCATGTCCGTCCCCAGTGTGTCGGGGGCGGATCATGTGAGATACGCACCTGGGAAACTAACATTTTACCTGTCGCTAGGTTGTGTAAATTCGCCCGGAGATGTACTGTAGGCTAGTAACTATAATATTTTCGCAGTGCTTGCTACATTGGCGGGGTTTTCTACCTAACTATTGTTCGAAGATACAGGGTGAGGTGTATGCGGTCATCGTCACTTTGTTTCTAACCGCTCTGAAACCCCAATAGTTTCATAGTCAGCTCTAAACAACGTGACGGAAGGAGGCCCAAACAATTAATAAGCCCAGAGGCTAGAGGAGCGTAGACATAGACAATCACTCATATAATGGAGGCCTTAAGGTATATGGGCAATTTATACAATCTAGCCAGTGTGCAGAGTTACATATTCACTACTACCGGAAAACAGACTAACATAGAATGACTCCTACAGAGTAATCGTCCCTACTACTATAAACCTATCCTATTGAGCTAAAATAGTCCAGGTTTAGTCGACCGCATGTCATGTTCGCGCATTGAGAACATGATCAGCGACCTCAGTGAAAAAGTGATGCTGTCGGGAAAACAAGGTGGTGTGGTGTGGTTGTTCTTGCTGGATTATGTAGCCTATCGAACTGTGGTTCCAAATGTTTTTATATAAAATAGACAAAACATATAAGTTGGATGGCGACTGCCATAGCTTATCACAAAACAGTAAAATAGAAGGTCACACGACCTTGACGGTGCCTATGGGCACAAAAATAAGAATAATATATATATTATGATAATAAACTATAAAATTGCGGTCTCAAAACGACCGGCAGGTACCTATTGGTCATCAGTTTCTGTTACATAAAAGTAATACGTGAATACAAGAATAATATGACAATGACGGGGTACCTATTAGTCTTCGGTATGGAAAAAGTTCTGGAATAACGGTAGTTGAAGCGCAACACATTTGGAACGTGAGATGGCACTATGAGGAAGTTAGCCGCTAGGAAAAGCTGCAGGCGAACTGTCTGATGCGGCTCATTCTCAGGAATAGTGAAGAAGAAAGTTTGCGGAAACGGATGGATAGTAGTTAGTCACGTCTATTCACAAAGTTAATAATTTACGCGGTATGCTGAAAGTTCCTTACTGGTGCGGAAATTGAAAGCTGCCCTGTAGTTCTTGAAGGTCTACAGATGAAAAGTTAATAGTACGGATGCATTCTGGCGGATCACAAGACGAGATGCATCGAATAGCTCACACGATGCATCGGGCAATGTCCCCTGACTGCGGTCAAGTCTAACACAGAACATGTACAGATTTGATTTTACCACTGGTCAGCATGGTACGGCAGATCTGTTGAGTTATCCATCGAGCACATCACTAGCCCTACACACTAGCCGAGCTTACATCGGGCCAATAGGCCCATCCGCACGAAGGTCCCTCTGCGGGTGTAGTGGCTTGGGTTACCTTACTTTAATTTCTTTATTGCCCCCGGGTGATATCTTTCCAGGGGTGTACAAAAACTTGTGTTGGGGATGTGGTGGTTAGTACCCCAGAGATGACGAGTACTCAAAGCCGATATTGTCACCGCAGCAGATGTTATGTATCTGCTGTACAGTTCGCAATACTACATGACTCGTCTCCCACCACCACCAGTCTCTCCCTGACTGCTCCTAAATCTAATTTTCCAGCGCCTTTTATACTGCTCGTGACGTCGCAGCTGGAGCGCCACAGCCAATCAGCGAGCGATCTTCAGAGGCAGGGAAGTGGGTCACGTGACACGCTATCGTACCCATGCACTGAGAGCATGCATGCGCTAAGCCTATGGGGTTCAATAGACCAAGAACGATGAGGAAGGTGTAATTTAAAGTAATTACATGTACCAACTCGGTACAAAATATGATGCTTTTGCTCTCCAACGCTAACGCGCGTTGGCAAGCAATCTCTGACGCCTGTGCATGCACGCTAAGCGATCTCACGGACTTAGTCGTTTTCCGAACCTCTCGTATATGGCTTTATACATACATACTGTCCTACCCAGGGGGGGGGGGGGCGTGCTTGGAACGTACCCGGTCCGGCCGTTCCATATCCAGACATGCTGGGATGGTTTGTACCTGACTGATTGATCCGTGCTACCACCACCCCCTTCTAGTTTGGCACCTGTGGCAAACGATACCCGGATGCGGATCAAATGCATAGGACACAAGCAAGGCGAGAATTATAGACTTCTCGACTAGGCGCATAGCCGAGAGGAGTAGTGACGCGAGAGACACGTGGTTTATCAGAGAAGGCACATAGACGTGCAAAAGAGTTTGGGAGAGAGGTATACTTTGATTTTTGGCCTGGCCTATTCATTTTTTGGTTTTCATGCTGGGGTGCGTGCTCCTTTATTTGTTTTAATACTATGATTAAGCTAAAACAATAACTCGCACGGGCGTTCTCTTGGGTGACGAAAAATTAAACCTAAATTAAGATATATTATAAAAATAAAATGTATCTCTATATTACATATCCCAACAGATGATGAGTTACAGAGAATTACATATGCATGCCGATATATGAGGGCATGCATACAGTGCAGCCCGTTATCGTGGATCTGCATGGATGGCTCTCGCCATCCACATATCCGTCCCGCTATTGGAAACCGGATGAAAAATAATCAGAAAAATATTATATAATAATAAGCATAAAAAGTCCATCAGGCAGCTCCAGCAATAGCTGGGACAGAATGATCAGGATAAAACATATTCGTTGCGGTATGCTGTATTCTTACACCACATAAGGTGTGTTCACAACATATGGATCCGCAACGATTATTTTGGTGAGACACAGCTATGGGATAATTAGCATAGCTCTGTAGGATCACCTTAGTCATCCTCGGGACAGGGTTTAAATTTTAAAAACATTAATAATAATAAGAATAGTATTTTAAAAAATAAGCATATAATTCACTTTTCCGCACACTTAATAAAACATTCTGCTGCATCCATGACAATAATGATCACAGGTGTTTGCCGAAAGGTTACCCCAGCGAGTCTGGGTACCGCGATCAGTATATTCTTGTCGTGTTGCGTGGTTTTGAACTGCTGATATGTTGCTGGTAATGTTCTTCATACTAGTATCTAATGAGGTGGCAGAAAAATTAGCAAATGTTCGGTCTAACGCGTGCAGTGTTGACGTGTTGCTGATGGTGGCGGGGTGTCCGGATTGTGTCTGTTGTTGTGGCTGCTGTCATCATGGTGGTGGTCGCTGTGGTGGTGGTGGTGATGTGCACGGACTGACTTCTGTGGAAAGCTGTGATGATGCGTGATGAGGTGGTTGCGGGTGCTGTGGTGACTCTCCTGATCTGTGTAGCCTGAATAAATTGGCTGGCAGAGGTATGTGGTACTGCTCAGATATCTGGTTGGTGCATGATGCGGCGCTTCCCTGAGTACATTTTGTCTGGTGTAGTGGCCTTGCGGATGGCAGGATTTATGGATGCGGTGTGGTGAGTCCTGGATGCGGTGCTGTGGCGGTGACTGCTGTTGTGGTGGTGATGCGTGATGGTGTTGTCGTGGTGCGGATCTCCTTGGCTGTGTCCTCATCAATTGTTAAGTCCGGTGGCGATGCTGAACTGTCGGAAATGTCGGGTAATGTTAGTGAAAGCCTAGGCATTGTTATTGTCACAGTTAACGACTGAATTTGGTTTAATGGTTGCGGATGCTAATGTTGTCGAGACTGAGGGTGCTGCTGGTGCTGTCGTTACTGGTGCTGCTGGTGTGGCGGCTGTTGCAGTGGTGGTGACTTCTGAAGTGGTTGCTGGTGGGGATGTGAATACTGTTTTGGAATGCGCTGAGTCAGGTTGGCGTCTCTTGGTATGTTTAGTTTTGGCCATCTTCCCGGTTGCAATAACTTGAAGAGGTAGTCATGTTTCTAATCGCTGAGCGACGATGCCAATTGTCTCATCCTGCTCTCCGGGTTCAAGAGTAACTACTAAAACACGATGTTTGGAAGATGACTCTGTACCACGTGACTGAATATAAGTACTTGCAGTCTGAACAGTATGCACGTTGAAGTTGATGATCTTGGTTGACATGTATTTTCAAGTCCGAGTTACGAGAAAATACGTGTTTACACCGCTGTCCATTGTATAAAAGTGAAGTACCGAGCCGTCGGATAAAACAAGATCTTCCACAAGCGACATTTCACTTCCGCATTTTTGGTTTTACGAGACCGCAAACACATAACCTAACTTTCCTAACTTTTCTTCATATTAAACTTTCCTAATGGCCAATAAAGTAATAAAGATAACTATAATAATAATAATAATAATAATAATAATAATAATAATAATAATAATAATAATAATAATAATAATAATAATAATAATAATAATAATAATAATAATACAGCAGAATTTGGTTTGTGACACGAAAGTAGCCTAATGCCCGATCTTCCCTAGTCTCGAGTTTGTAGGGAAGATGAATTTCGGTGCACGCCATCCTCCTTTTATACCTTTTGTTGACGTCACAGGAGGGCGGATGACCACGCCCGAAAACTTCTGGGTGAGTCGGCCATCTCCATAGATGGATTTTGTGAATTTTATTCTTCTGGAGTCTGATTAAATAATCCCTTCGTAGGAAGAAGGTAAATATAAATATAAAAAGGAAAGAGGGCCGCTTTCATCTCCATTCAACGGAAAATCGGTCGCCGATCAACGTTAAAATCAGGAACTAATTATTGTGGACGCTCACTTTCAATTAGAGTGAAGCGGTTTCCAAGTTAGATACTTATAAACTCGTCTATTCAAATTTCAGGAGAGCGTGATTACATAGAACTAAACTTAAGTATTGCAGTACAACTCGGAAGATGCGTGCCTCAGTTGTAAAATTAACATACCGTCGTATGGAGATTGTAAAACAGTCATCCTGAGTGTCTGTGTTTCTGTAGTGTTGATGAAGGTTGTAGATACGCGTGGTTGGTTTTCTGTGGATGAATCTTGTGCTGTCATGTGGTGTCAACGCTTTATTGCAGTTGGGGCAGGGGCACTGCAGTGTGTGTGGTGACAACTTTATCGGAGACTGAATGTATTCACTCTGTAATGGCCGAGCCTCAGAAAGGCGGGACAGAGGTACTTAGGGCGAGGAAGACCAAGACAGGGCTGTCGTAACTTGAATCAGACCATTGTCGAATTTCACGTTCTGTGCCTATCTCATACTAGCTACTGACGACAGGCTGCAGTCATCCGGCTCTCTCAATAAAGAAATCTGTTATTACGTGTAGATAATGTCATTCCGTTAACTATTATTGCTGATGTCACTTCAAGGGTTATGGTGTGCCTTGCGGTGCGGGGTGGTGATGTTCTTGATGTTGTTTTCCTTCCGTATATATAGTTTCTGCATGATTGTGGAATGGGGTGCGCATAATGCGGAAAATGTTGATCTGGGGAGTCTGGAGTTGTATGTGATGTTGGTCATGCAGTGCGGAAGGCGATATCCAGTTTTCCATGTGGAATATGCTGAGTCTGTTTATTGCGGATGTTTCGTGTGCGGTGAACAAATAGCTCACCATATTTGTGCGGTAAGGATTGTCTCGGATTCTGTGTCACTATCCTTTTCTGTTGCAAGGGATAGGTGCATTCTGGCTTAATCTGTTGGTGACAACTAGGTTGTGGATTCGGTGGGGTGTAGATGTTTCCGTTATATCTCCTATAACCGGATGTGTAGGTTTAGATTAAAATTAAAATTGACGTATCCAGCCATAAAGGCATGTGTGTTTCTGTTGCCCCTGTCTTTCTGTGTCTGCTGTGGTGTTCTGGCTGCTTGCGGGGTGTGTGGTAAGGCATTTTTAGTCAGGGGTGCCTTTTGGACGAGGATGGTCATCTCCCATTACACGGCGGTTGGTACTCTGTCATAGTTTTTAAGTACCGGGAAAATCGAGCTGAGAGTCTGCTGAACAGGCTGCCTCCCCGCCCACCACAGGCCATTGGGGTGACCACGGTGTGGGAGGCCACCTCTCCTGAAGCAGCGAACTCTCATATCTGAAGATGGACAGTCAACAGACGATGAGTGGATTATGAGAAGGATGGGACATGTGATGTCAGAGCTCGGTACAGAAATTAGAGGTACACGTTGGAGTCGGGGTCATGTCACAGACGTGGCTTGGATGGGGGTGGTCTTGCTGTTTTAGAGCTTGAAGGGGGGGGGGTTTGCTCCGAGCTGTACCATTTTCTTATTGTCCATAACAGGCCAAGGCCTCATCAAGACTCTCCACTTCCATGCTATTTATTACATGTTCCACCCTGCTGGGGGCATGACTTGGGGCCACCTCAGCCTTTGCTTATGGCAACCCTATAATTGGCGTAACTGCATGAAGTGGATGGGAATGGGAAGACGTCAGCAGCACAACTTTTCCGTCTATCCCCTTGGACAGCACAAACGAGAAAATCTTCAGATACGACTTCCCAGACCTGGTAGACCCACTCTGAGGATGGAGAGGGCGAGTACGTGGCTCGTCATCGTCCTCAGCGTTAGCCATATGTTCACCCAACTCCTTGCTTGATAGGAGAGGGGCTGAACTGCCACCACTGTGCCCCGTCCTAACGTCTGCAATACCTGTTTCCATAGATACCAACGGACTGGGTACAAGTGTTATGCATATCAGCCCAGTCCGAGCTCTGGCACTGGGTCGTCGCTAACACAAGGTTTAAGATGATCGATGTGGATAACTGAGGTCAAACCATCTGAGGCTCGGATTTGGTAGGTCACGTCTGACTTCTTACCTACTAACACATAGGGGCCTTTCCATTGGTAACTCAGTTTACTCAGCACGTTTGCAGAACGTCGTGAATCATGAATCCAAACCATTTTCCCCACCTCATATGGGTCTTCATGTACACGCTGGTCATGCCAGGTCTTCTGACGATGGTGTACAGTGGAGTGTTTCTCTCACTAGCGCATGGGCCTGTTCTACCCTTTACCGCATGAGCTCTACGTAGATAGATGGTGAATTTTTCTCGCCTGGAATTCTGGGCATGGCCAGATCCAGGGGTAAGGCTAATTCATGGCCTAACATTAATTGAGCAGGGGTATAACCTGCTGGAATGTATCAAAGTGTGGTATGCCATGAGCATGTATACAAGCTGCAGATCCCAATCATGACAATCAAGTTGTGTTTCCTTAGTCAACATCACCGCGAGAGTTCTATTAAACCTCTACCATTCGTCTCCATGCGGATGATATGGTGTTGTTCTTGTTTTGACTATGTGAAACATTTTGCAGAGACCAGAGATCAACTGGCTCTCAAGATTACTACCTTGGTTGAAATGTAACTCATAGGGCATTTCAAAGTGGCAGAACACATTGCTGGACAGAACCTCCACCACTGCGGATGCCTCATGGTCCGGTGAACCAAACGTTTTTGCCCACTTCATCAAATGGTCTTGCAATACGAGGATGTACTTATTTCCTTCATCTGTCATATTCAAGAGACGGAGCATATCAATAGCCACTCGCTCCCACAGTGGACCCATTATTTTAATTCGCAATGGTCCAGTGTGGTGCTGGCCAACAGTGCGTCTTTGACAGGGGACACATTTGGCAACCCAAGAATTGACACTATCGCATATCCCGATCCAGTGGAATCTCTGTTTGACCCACTCTTTCATTCTTTCTATGGCTAAGTGACCAGCATTGACATGTAACTGTTCCAGTATAATGACCTTATAATGCTCAGGAATTATTATCCGGTTATTCATGTGGAGAATGCCATTGTACATATGGCACTCCCCAAATCTCTGATAATAATACTTAGCTGTCGCAGGAAAAAAGGCTAACAGATTCCTTCGGAGGTCTTATGCCCTCCTGGATCCACACGTATATTCCTCATGTCTGCACATCTGTTGTTTGTTCATGAGCGAGCTTCTCTGCATTCCAGTCTGCACACGGCATTCCTGGCAGTATGGGATCTGGCTGTGTTGTATGTGTCACAGTGGTCATTTTCGAACCCGATTCTGCTCAAAGCATCGTCATTTCCATGCTGCTTGCCGGGTCTATGAACAACATTGAAGTTGAAGGCCTGCAGGGATTCCTTCTACCACGCTACCTGGTCCTCCGCATTTTTTAGGTTTCTGAGCCAGCGTAGTGAGGCGTCGTCTGTACGTAGTATAAATGGGCGTCTGTACAGAAAGTGTTTATAGTACTTAACAAAGTACACCACAGCTAATAACTCTCACTTAGTGGTTGGGTAACATTTCTATGTTTTATTCAGAGTACACGAACCATAACCCAGTACCTGCTCTGTTCCATCTTCTTTGACCTGTGATCAGCGGCTATTACATAAGCAGATGCATCAGAGTCTAAGATGAAATCGAGGTTAGGGTTAGGATGAGCAAGAATATGTGCGGATGTTAACTGGTCCTTCAACACCCTGAAGGAAACCTCACACTTCCTCGTCCACTCAATGGGTCGATCCTTTTCAGTGATCTGGAACATGGGAGTCGCAATCGCACTGAAGTGACGGACGTATCGGCGATAATACTGGCAGAGCCCGAGGAAACTTCGAGTATTTGTTATGGAAGTTGGCGTCTGCCAGTCTGCCACTGTTTGTGTTTTTGAAGGTTGCATGGCCACTCCATCTGCGGATGTCACATGTCCCAGAAACTCGACACTTTATCCAAAGAAATGGCACTTCTTGGGTTTGAGCTTGAGCTTAATGGTGCGGAACCGCATCAGAACTTTTTCCAAGTTGGACAAAGTCTGCTCAAATAAAGAGCCAAAAACGATAACGTCGTCGATGTAACAGAGGCAGATCTCTCATTGCAGGGTAGTTAATTTCTGATCAATGAGATGCTCGAATATTCCCGGAGCATTGCACAAGCCATAAGGCATCTTGCGGAATTGGAAAAGACAGGGTCTTCTCCCTATCAGCCTCACCCATTGTTACCTGCCAGTATCTGCTTGCCAGATCAAGTGTACAGAACCATATGGCTCCGGACAACGAACGTAATGCCTGATCTATCTGGGGTAATGAATACACGTCGTTGACGCTTAGATCATTAAGGCAGCGGTAGTCAATGCAAAACTGCAAAGATCTGTCTTTCTTGCCTGCAAGTACTATAGGACTGGCCCAGGGGGAGGCTGAAGGCTCTATTATGCCTATCCACAACATGTCGTTCACCTGTTGGGGTGCTTCTGTCTCTTTATGTATGGGAAGACGATGTACAGGTCGGTTGTTCCCGGTGTCAATGGAGTGGCGCACAAGGTGAGTTTCTCCAGGGTCCATGTCTCTCCTGGTATTTAGACAGGATCCATCGTACATCATGTTTGTGAGATTGCATTAGTCCAACTGTGGAATGCAAATATAGGTCATGCAAGTGTTCTGGTATGCTGTCATAAGAAGCTGCTGTTGTTGTAGGTGTAGTGGGAGCTGTCTCAATGAAATCACGTCCACCAAATGGCCACAGTGAACAACTGGGACAAGCGTTATGGGGTCGGCTGTTCCATTGAATACCCGGAACGGTATTTGATTCATGTTGGTGGTGTCCACTATCGTCCGTGGACTCACACATTGGGAGGCGATCATGTATTCAGGGTTGGGTTCCAGCATGGCTATGTGTGTGTTATCTACTACCTGTGGTGCAGTGGCCCATAGAATTTCCTACTGCCCCAGCTCAACTGTTAGCTACAATCACCACACATGTGTCGTACAGTGATGATTCCAATCCAAGGGGTGTGCGATGACTGTGTATATCTAGTTACTGTTGTCTGCAGTGAATGACAGCTTCACTGGCGCTGAGGAAATCAAAACCTAATAGGGCATCATTTTGGATAGGTGATGATAACTCACTGAATGAATTGTATCTCCTCTATCTGTATTGCGATGTTTACAGTACCAGCAGCCCGAACATTGGCTCTGGTGGCTGTTTGCAAAAATATGTTAGAGCACCTAAGGGGTGGTCTCTGATGAGGTGGGATTCTCTCAAAGAGACGCTTGATAAAAATGGTGATGGGAGCTCCAATGCCTACTGTGGCACTGGTAGAAATTCTACTGAACAACCAAGCACACTTATAGATGACTTTGCAGGGTGCTTGTGGGAGAGTATTTGCTGTGGTGGTACTTTGTATATAGATGGCCTGTTTCTCTATAGCTTCCAAGAGTGCGATGGGTGGCTGAGTGGGGGAAGGGACAAGCTCGTTGTTGTTGCTGCTGATTTTGCTTGGGCGACGACGAGGCAGGGGTAGCAATGTTGCAATGTCTGATGCTGGTGGTGTGTACTGTGAGTTTGTATACACATCAGTTTGGATTGGACTGGAATTGTGCAGACATTTCGCCACCTGAGCCAGCTATTTAGGGCAGCACATCATGGAATGTTTGTGTGCAGCACAAAAGAAACAAAATCGCTTCATCAACTTTTTGTTCTGGTCTCATTTGCAGATCCATGATGCGGAGTGCTGGTTTCCGTCTGTATCACTACTACTGCTGCTGGGTGTGGGGGATGATGATGATAGTAGGTGGGTATTGCATACAATCAGAGGGCACTGTGTGTTAAGTGCCTTGGTTGTGGGTCATGGTGCTTGAATAAGCGTGGTTTCCTTGGAGGTGCTCAACTAACCACTGCCGTTTTACATAGGAAAGAGGGTTTACTAGATGCGGTTATTGCGTGGTAACTTTTCGCAGGCGGGGGTGGGGGGGGGGTAATGTCGTAGCTGTGCATCATAGGCTCTGGCTGGTGTGGAGCCAGTTTTCGTGTAGTGTTTTGCGCTATTGAGGTTCCGTTTGCGGTTGTTGTTGATGTATCTACCTAACGTTGTTGCTGATGGACCATAGTTGAGCCAGGTTTCAGGACGGCCACTGAAGTGACTCTCTAATCAGTGTCCATTCTAGTTTAACGGATGCTCAGCCTGCAGTGTTCGATGATCAGTTGCCGGTGTGGTGGAAGGGGGATGGTTTGGACACCGCTCCTTTTATTGGCCTATCTGACCACATCCAAAACATATGTTGGGTGGCTGTGTGTGTAGTGAGTTGCTGCTTGGTGGAGTATGTGTAGTCTGTTGTGTTGCTACAGCGGTGCTGAATGTGGTGACTAGATTGGTGAGTGCGGAGATCTGCTTAGTGATCTCTTCTAATCTGTCATGTGTAGCTTGCCTATTGCTGTTGTTGTGCTAGTTTCCGCGTCGTGGGGCGTGTTGTGGCCTCCACGATGGAACTGGCCAGCCCTCTTCCTCTAGGCACGTGATATCCTCTGTGGTGTTCTTGATGCGGTGCTGTGCTTGTGTCTGTGGCAATCAGAAGTTTGGCATAATTCAACTCATTGATAGGGTGTAGTTGGCGGCGAGTGTTCTTTTCTCTCTCAAGAAAGTTCTCTATCCACACTGCTGTTGTGGCAAGTGTTTGTAGGTTTCCGTGCTCCATAAGAAACAGGTTTTCCTTAAGGGCCAGTTCTCCACTTAAAGCATCAATGAAGGTATCAAGGTGAAGATACGTCACTCCCTCATGATTAGTGATGGGGTACGCTCTTGTGACGAGACATCGGATGCAGCTAGCTAGTTCTGGGAGGGTTTCTTGCGCGCATCTCCTCAGGTTTGTCATTTGAAGACGGCTGGTCTCTTCCAAGGCTGTGTCCCTGAATCTTTCGGCCAAGACACTTTCCAATTCTGTATATGTAGGTGTGAGATCTGACCCCATATCTGTCAGTACTTGTAGGGCTCTCCCTGACAGTTTGGTGGCCAGATACTCTCCCATTTGCTGATCCATCCATCTGTTTGTGTGACTTATGATTTCCAACTGGCATTTGTAGTTGACCCAGTCACCTTCCCCGCTGAATTCAGGTGGGAGGCTCACTCGGCCGGTACCATGATAGGGAACTATGGGCGCAAATCCAGATGGGGCACGGGAGATAGTTGGGTGAATGCAGATGTCAGTCTGTATCTGTGGGTGCGGGTTCTTGGATCCTGGTTTCTGTATAACCGAGATGAAGACTCTCGCCTGTGTTGTTCTGTGTGGTATGTTGGTAACGATGATTCCGCTGGCTTCCTAACAGGTATAGAATGGTGAATTGGTGGCGGTGTGTCATGCATCCATCGTGGCGGATCCACAGGTCACTGTGTGGCTCTTCCTCTATATGGTGGTGGTCCAAGAGAGTGACGAGGCCACTGGGTGTGATGTGTGCCGCTTCTGGGATGTGTAGGCTGTGGTGTATCCACATCCCACTGTTCAGACCGTGGTACCGATGGGTAATGGGGAGACGAAGTTCTAGTCGGTGGAGATGCTGGCTACGGCGCATGAGGGGCGGGCCATTGGTCACCATCAGGTTGACACGGTGAACGCATTGGGCATGTAGGTTGTGTTTGTTGCCACCAAGAGGGACTTCTCCGCTGACGTCCATGATGCGGCAAAGGTGTAGAATGCCTAGCACGAATGTTAGACAGGGTGATGTAAGATGTACCCGCCTGGAAAAGCGGAAAGCCTCCTCGCTGATCGGCAAGTACTCTTGTTGTCTCAATTGAGGTGTCTTCTAACTTGGAATAATTTAGTTCATCGCCGGTGGGTGCTCGGGCCGCCCTTCCGTCGTAATACTTGACCTCCGCATCTGGGGAGTACTGGTTATAGTAGAAGGGAGACTGGAACATGTGGGTGTTGAGTGCTGGTTAGCTGCGGATCTCGGGGTTGCAGATCCGGTGTTGCACGTTGCCAGATTATACAAAGACGGACTTCTAGAGCCGGTGCAACGTTCATGTCCCAGTGGGGCCATGCGACCATTGCCGCGGAAGTTGAACCTCACAGTCTCATCCTCGCTGTTCGTGCCACCAGTGTGACGGTCCCCCAGCTCCATTTAGAGCAGGGACATAATTAAATACATACAATAATTAAAGATCGTAACAGTCAATCAATGGTACTTGTTTGCTGATACACGGGAGAGGTCAAGTACATAGGGATAAGTGGATTGTAGCTCGCGGGGTACGCATTGGTCCATCCTGCTGCTCCGCTCTGTTGCACTGCATGTACAGGATACGCAGGAGGGCTGGTTAGCTATGGTTATCGGGGTAACGGATCCCATATCACGACTCTCGGAAATGTCCAAAGACAGACTTCTAGAGCAAGTGGAACGATAATGTTCGAGTGGGGCTATGCGTCCATTGCCACCGAGATTGAACCTCACTGTCTCGTCCCAACTATGTGTGTCACCGGTATGACAGTCCATAACTCAATTTAGGAGCCTAGACATGAAAATTAAGAATAAACTATACAAACAATGACACTCGTTTGTTAGCACGAGAGAGAAGATATACAGTACATAGAACTAAGTTGGTGTCTTGTTAACGTGGATTCGTCAGCGGTACCTCATCGATCCTTATACATCCGTGAGGTATCCCTGCAAGGGAGCGTCCTAACGATGCCACTTATATAGTTTATAACGTTAACATTATATCGTGACAAAAATATTATTATTGCGCGAGCCTCCATCACAGGAAAATGCCTTCAATGCTGAAGCAGAGGAAGAGAGCTGGCAAAAAGGGCCACTCTCTTGTTCAAACATATGTGTAGTGTGAGTCAACCTAGTGAAACTATAATTAATGTGATGCATGCTGTTTTATGTGAAGATGAGGTGGATGATTTCCATGGAATTCAACACCGTCATCTTATGTAAGTCCAAGATATTGTATTGGTAGTTGCCACTTTTATTTATGTGGTCCTTCTGCTAAATCCTAAACTACCAGTTAGTTGTTAGATTTGTATCCAAGCTTTGTCCGCAAGTGGTAGGAATTTCTACCTATCTTTGATACATGAGCCTGACTGGCGAAGATGCTCGGTTTCCCTAAGGTCTCCCTCTGGAGCATCTCCCTCAGAAACATAGTGAGCGGACATGCTACAGAGTGACAGCTTCAGAATCACATAATGATCCGGTTACATATCACACCGCAACCACATACAACATTACTAAGACAAGTCAATATTACACAAGCAATTTGAAAAGTACATAACAGTTTATGGCGAGGAGTGAGAGGCAGATATCCATCTATAGTGACCTTCCCATGAGGGTGTGGTGAGTTCCAAGACCACACCCAGTCACTGTACGGAGTTAGATGGAGATCTGCATCCTATCCATCAGCCGATGTGTCGGGGATGGACAATATGAGATCCAGCTCCGGGGACTAACGTTTGCCTGTCATTAGGATTAAGTTTCAGGATTCCCAGAGATGCACTGCTAGCTGGTTAAAATAAATATATTTTCGCAGTGCTTCCTACTTTGGCAGAGTTATCTATGCTAACTGGTATCCGAAGATACAGACGAGGTGTATGCGAAATCGACACTTTGGTCTTCACCACTTGGAAACCCCAATAGTTTCCCAAGTCAGATCATGCCAACGTGGTGATGGGAGCTCCAGACAATTAATACGCCTTGCAGTTGGAGGCGCGTAGAAAGAGACAATCACTCAATATAATAAGAGGTGCTAAGGTAACTGGCCAATTTTACACATTCTAACTGGTGTGCAGTGTTACATATCTGCTACATCCGGAAAAGAGGCTTACACAAATGACTCCTAAGGAGCGGTTGTTCCTAACTACTTTTAAACCTATCCTATCGAGCTAGAATAGCCAGGTTTAATCGATCACATGTCAGGTTCGCGCAAATGACCTCAGTGTAAAATTGATGCCGGGGTGGGGGGGGGGTGGGGGGGGGGGTGAAAGTGATGCAGATTTATTGTTGCTGTATAGTATAGCCTAGCGTACTGTAGTCCTAGTATTTTATCTCAAATAAACAAAACAAGCAACTAGGATGGCTGCTGCCAAATATATAAACTAAGTATCACAGTATTGACAATAAATCAGGCCATAGGACCTCACGGTGCTTGTTAGTCATAAGCACAACAAAAATAAGGATAATATTTACATTAAAGATATAAATTTTAAAATGCGGTCTCAGACGACCAGTCGGTACCTATTAGTCATCAG
This sequence comes from Chaetoderma sp. LZ-2023a, assembly GCA_034401795.1. Classification (NCBI taxonomy): domain Eukaryota; kingdom Metazoa; phylum Mollusca; class Caudofoveata; order Chaetodermatida; family Chaetodermatidae; genus Chaetoderma; species Chaetoderma sp. LZ-2023a. Next base: position 96,435,950 of record CM067373.1, on the reverse strand, counting down.
TATGTATGTATGATTACTGTATTCTGCGGCTGTAGTGGTAGAAACGTCCTACAGCCGCAATCAGTCCTTCTTCGCTTTTGCCCACTGTATCTTGTCCTCAGGCAAAATCCTTAGCTTCCTCAGGTCCATTCTTGACCTGAGTGTACCTAATACTGCTTTCTTGAGGTCACCTCGCAGCATGCTTAGCAGATTTATGCAATGACGTCCTCTCCTGGCTCTGGATTTGCTGGCTCCGAGTAGGGCAAATTCCAAGGCTCTCTGTGCTGGTGTGTCTTCTGGCATCCTAGCACATAGCCAAACATGGACCATCTTTGCTGGGAGACTTTTATAGACAGCGGTGACGTATTACACATCTTGTATAGTGCATCGTTGGAAATTATGCTCTCTGGCCATCAGTGTCCACTGATGGTGTGTAGATGTTTGCGGTGGCAGGCATCAAGTTTGTCTAGAGCTGCCTTTGGAGCTGTCCAGCTGTTACAGTTATACATCATCAAGGATACGCAGGTATCATCAGTACCTGTAAAGAAATGAATAAATACAATAATACACAAATATAGCTAAATGAGTACCTATTAGTCATCGGTACGGAAAATGTTCATAAGTCACCGTGGATGCTGCGCTATGGATGAGGAACGTGAGATGGTACGATTCTGACATTGCTGGGAAATCTCCGCAGGTGAACTGTTGATGCGGCTCACTATCAAGGATGGTGAAAAAGAACGATTATACTTGAGGATGTCCACAGGATAGTCAGAATAGCTCATACAAATAATTTAATTTTGGAAAGTTCCATACCGTATCGGAAGTTTGAATGTTGCCCATAACATAGAGGGCTACAGTAGAATGTTGTAATTATACAATGTATGTACATTTCTGGGTACACCATACATGGACCACCACATAGCTCTTGCGGTATACCAGGCAGAGTCCCACCAGACTGCGACATAAAAGTTAATTAACACATGACATGCTGCGCGGAAGTTTGATCGCCACTTCTCAGCATGATTCGGCAGGTCTGACGAGTTGTCCACCAAGATTCACCACTCGTTTTACATACTGGAGAAGTTACATCGGGGCCGCGAGGGCCATCCACAGGAAGACTACTCTAAAGTGTTCGAAGTGAGGGCCTCTTCTATTCAATTAGTTGCCCCTGGAGGGCCATCTGACGGCCTACAAAATCTAGATGCAGATGTTCGATTATGGGCCAGAGACTAAGAACTGAAATCTGAAAGGCACCGCTGCGGTTATAGGCAAACCACCGTCAGTAAGCAGTTTCCCACGTCTTGCACTGCTCTGGCACACAACCTGCCACCTGTTTTCTCTCGACGAAGTGTGGTCTTGATTCTTGGTTTTGCGCTCCTTTTATACTACTCGTGACGTAATAGGCAGGACGCCCAGCCAATCAGCGGGCGATCTGTAACCAATCAGCGTGCAGATAGGAAGGGTGAGGACGCTATCACGTGATAGACATCCTCCCCATTCACTTAGTACATACACGTGTTCACGACGTCCTTGTAATATTTTGAAAATAATTTCAACGAGCTAAATTAGGATAACTCGGCCATTTCTGGTCCGATTTTAAAAAGGTAAATGGTTTTAGAATCCTCGTCTCATTTCGGTTCTGATAGATAAACAAGACCGACGAGAATTGTGGAATTTAAAGAAATTACGTGCACCAATCCGGTACACGTTAGTATGCATTCTCTCCCAGTGCTGACACATGTTGTCAGGGAAGCACTGACGCGCACATATGCGCGCAGACGATCTCACGGACTTAGACGTTTCCAGAAACCTCTCTCATATGCCTTTATACACGCGTACTATCATACTCAGGGGGGGGGGCGTGCTTGGAACATACCCAGAGTGGTCGTCCTGTATCCAGCTGAGCTGGGACGGTCCGTACCCATCTGGCCGATCCGCGCTACAGGATGACTCGTAAGATCCATGAGGCATCCCCGCAAAGGAGGGTCCTAACGCGGCTACTTAGCAAGTTTAATATAAACTATATTAACCCCTAACACAAACATTTTATTGCGAGAGGAAAGTGCCACAGGAAAATGCCTACAATGCCGAAGCAGAGGAAGAGAGATGGCAAAAATGGCCACTCTCTTGTTCAAACCAATTTATGTAAAAGAGTCAACCTAGTGAAATTATATGGTTAATGTGATGCACGCCGTATTATTTGAAGTTGGGGTGGATGATTTCCGCAGCATTCAACAACGTCATCTTATGTAAGCTCAAAGATACTGCATTAGTGGTTGTCGCTTCGTTTATGCTGTCCTTCTGCTAGATCCTATCCTAACATTTAGTTTTTAGGGTCCAGATCTAGGCTAAGCCACAAATGGCAGTGTACTCTAACTATCTTTACCATATAAGCCTGACAGGTGAGAATGATCGGTGACCTCACCCTATGGAGCATCCCCTCAGTTGGACAGCATGTGGAAATATCATGAGGCGAAAGCTCCGGAATCATATAACGATCCCGTCACCATCACATCACGATCACATATAACAGCACAGGTAGAAAGTCAGAGTACATAAGCATTGAAAATCACATTTAGGGTGGGGAAGAGGCAGCTATCAAACTTTAGTGACCTTTCCATGAGACCGCACACAGTCACTTGTAGAGTTAGATGGAGAGCTGAGTCCTGTCCGTCCCCAGTGTGTTGGGGGTGGATCATGTGAGATACGGACCCGGGAAATTAACATTTTACTAGTCGTTAGGGTTATGTAAATTCGCCCAGAGATTCAGGCCGGTCAGTAACTATAATATTTTCGCAGTGATTCCTACTTTGGCTGGGTTTCCTAACTAACTAGTATCCGAAGATGCACGAGGAGGGTGTGTGTGTGTGTGTGTGTGTGTGCGTGCGTGCGTGCGTGCGTGCGTGCGTGCGTGCGTGCGTGCGTGCGTGCGTGCGTGCGTGCGTGCGTGCGTGCGTGCGTGTGTGTGTGTGTGTGTGTGTGTGTATGCGGTCATCGTCACTTTGTTTCTAACCACTCTGAAACCCCAATAGGTTCATAGTCAGCTCTAAACAACGCGACGGAGGGAGGTCAAAACAATTAATACGCCCGGAGGCTGGAGGAGCGTATACAGATACAATCACTCATATAATGGAGGCCTTACGGTATATGGCCGATTTATACAATCTAGCCAGTGTGCGGTGTTACATATTCGCTACTCCCGGAAAAGAGACTAACACAAAAGGACTCCTACAGAGTAATCGTTCCTACTACTATAAACCTATCATATTGAGATAAAATAGTCCCGGTTTAGTCGACCGCATGCCATGTTCACACAATGAGAACATGATCAGCGACCTCAGTGAAAAAGTGATGTTGTGGGGAAACTAGGTGGCGCGGTTGTTGTTGCTGGATTGTGCAGCCTAGAGAACTGCGGTTCCAAATGGTTTTATATAAAATAAGCAAACCATAACTAGAATGGCGACTGCCATTATCACAAAACATTAAAATAGAAGGTCACACAACCTTGACAGTGCTTATGGGCACAATAATAAGAATAATATATACATTATGATAATAAATTATAAAAATGCGGTCTCGGTACCTATTACATGAAAGTAATACAGGAATACAACAATAATATGACAATGGCGGAGTAACTATTAGTTATCGGTACGGAAAAAGTTCTGGAAAAACTGTAGTTGAAGCGTAACACATTTGGAATGCGAGATGACACGATGTAGATGTTAGCTGCTAGGAAAAGCTGCAGGCGAACTATTTGATGGGGCTCATTCTCAAGAACAGTGAAGAAGAACGTTTGCAGAAGCGGATGGCTAGTAGTTAGTCACGTCTATTCACAAAGTTAATAATTTAAGCAGTATGCTGAAAGTTCCATACTGGTGCGGAAATTGAAAGCTGCCATGAAGTTCTTGAAGGGCTATGGATGAAAAGTTAATAATGCGGATGCATTCTGGTGGATCACAAAACGAGATGCATCGGATAGCTCACACGATGCATCGGACAATGTCCCCTGACTGCGGTCAACACCTTTAAAGTCTAAACACAGAACATGTGCGTATTTGATTTTACCACTGGTTGGCGTGGTACGGCAGATCTGGCGAATTATCCATCAAACACATCACTCTTCCTACCTACTAGACGAGCTTACACCGTGGCCAATAGGCCCATCCACACGAAGGCCCCTCTGCGGTTGTAGTTGCTTGGGTTACCTTACTTTAATTTCTTTATTGCCCCCTGGTGATATCTTTCCGGGGGTGTACAAAAACTTGGGTTGCGGATGTGGTGGCTAGTACCCCAGAGATGACGAGTACTCAACTCCGATTGGCACCGCAGTAGATGTTACGTAAGATATGCTGTATAGTTCGCAGTACTACACGACTCGTCTCTCACCACCACCAGTCTCTCCCTGCCTTCTCTTGAATCTAATTTTCCAGCGCCTTTCATACTGCTCGTGACGTCACAGCTGGAGCACCACAGCCAATCAGCGAGCGAGCTTCAGAGGCAGGGAAGCGGGTCACGTGACGAGTTATCGTACCCATGCACTGAGAGCATGCATGCGCTAAGCCTATGGGGTTCAATATTTCAGGTTCAGTAATTTCCTGGTTCAATTAGGGATAACTCAGATATTTCTGGCCCGATTTTAAAACAGTACACAGATTTGGAATTCTCCCTTCATTTGGGTCATGATTCAGACCAAGAACGGCGAGGAAGCTGTAATTTAAAGTAATTACATGTACCAACTCGGTACAAAATATGATGATTTTCTCTCCAACGCTAACACGCATTGGCAAGCAATCTCTGATGCCTGCGCATGCGCGCTAGGCGATCTCACGGACTTTGTCGTTTTACGAACCTCTCGCATATGGCATTATACATGCATACTGTCCAACCCATGGGGTGGGGGCGTGCTTGGAACGTACACGGTCCGGCCGTTCCGTACCCAGACGTGGTGGGATGGTTTGTACCTGACCGGTCGATCTGTGCTACAATACCATGGCGCCAGTTTTCCAACACCGCTCTTTAAAAACCCGAACGGCTGTACTGTGGATGGTGGTAGTGACGAACTGAAAGCCAGAGACCCTCCTAGTTGGTCCAAATGTGTAAGAGTTCTCACTACAAAATTATGGTAAGAGTAAGTTGATGGAATATACCACATTTATTTTTATAGTGGAGTCTATGGCTTTTAAACATATGTCACACAGAGTCTGGCCTGCTCTGCAGATATCTACACGACTCCCCATGCAGAAGCGATAGCAGCAACCAATCTCACATCTGCGAGGGCGTGCCACACAAACTTAATTAAATCTCAACTTATCTTATGCTAACCATTCAGGTGATAGGGTTTGCTACCCCACAACCCATCCCTGACATATCACTTTTCTATTGTGCCGACAACAAAAGATATTTAGATTTTAATAGCTAAATGTTGATAAATTTCTACAACATATGACGGCTGTCTAAGAAACCTACACAAGACACACATTTCATTGAATGACAAAGGCAACAAACCGGTCCATTACCCCTGATAATGCAGGTTACGGAGGCGGCATTGAACCAATACCGGACCAATATGACCGGTATTGGTCTAGTACCGGGTAAGTAACATGCTCCATCAGGGTTGAATCGTCTTCTATACCGCGCAACCGATAACACAGGCATCCCACGACAATATGCTTTAATATATATGATCTTATCGACGAGCAATGCCTTCATATATTTTCAACGTGATGGGGGTAATGGGAAATATGATTATTCACAATTAATTAGGCACGTTCGTTGTCAGATGCCACAGTATATCGAATAGAAATGTAAATATTGATGCTTGGTACATATTTGTCCGTGATGCGGGCTATTGTCTTCAGTGTGTATTATACCAATTGTTTGAACCAAACCTCATGATTCCCAAGTCCTTATAAACTCCTATCCACATGCGTCCATACAAATCGTGGAATAACACGACAGTTGTATTGATCTCTGGAAAGCCGTGTAGTATTAGTAAGTAACTGCAGAATGTTGATTGTAAGGTTTCAAAGACGTTCACTGTATCGATAACTTGCTCATCAAACAAAATTAGGGAGTTGTGAAATTTACCTGTAAATAAAATATAGATCTCGCCCAATTGTGTCTTTATTAAGAACCTAAGTAATCCCCTTCTCCTCAAGAAAGCAGGATACTTCTTGAACCTTCTCGAGTTAACTTTGCATATAGGATTACGGATACCTCTTTCTAGTTTGGTCACATTGGCCACTTAGAGTATTAGCGTGCCTGACATAACGTGTATATGGATTGTACATAAATATTGCGTTATAAAAGATCGAGTTCGTAATCGATTTCTTGTCAACAGAAAATATAACTGTTGCATATTGTTTGGCTAACAAATATTTGTGAACAATTTTCTTGAAAAGTGTGCATTTTCTCATGGCGTTGCTAAATAGCTTTAGCAATCACATTATGACGTCATTCTATAGACGTATCGGAATAGTCATAATGTGTAGCATATACCTATAGGCCTACAGTATATGTCGAATTTCACCGTAGTTATCAAATTGAGACTGCTGTCTTCATTTATAAAAGTCAAATGTTTTAAAAGTAATTTGACTACGAACCGTTGTATTTACTGCAACAGAACATTCCTTGCATAGTAAGGGATTTTATACATTTGTTCACATAGGCATAAAAGGTTTAAAGTTGAACAAAATGGATCTTTCCAGTTTCTCCATCCATCACATGACGTAATAATCAACTACGTGACGGGTATGCTTACGTCATAATCAATGACGTCATGAATGACGTAGATAAGTTCTTCACCAACTCGTAATTGATGACGGAATAAGCGTTGTGGTACGAATTGCATGTTTTTACTGTTTAATAAAGATGCTGTTGATTATTTTGAAACTAATTTGACTTGGCGCTGTTGCTACCATAGGCAAATTAGTTTCAAAATATTTAACAGCTTACCTGTATGCCTAAAGTTTTTTGGAAATTAATAGTCAGGGAATTCAAGGGATCGATCGTGGGTGGGGCTTAGGTAGAGTCGTAGAGGTGGGTGGGGCATAGCTAAAACTGGAAAGGTTCATTGTCTTTGCATGCATGCATGCAATGCATGTAGTTATATTTCATAAACGCTATGCCACGGCATCGCGGTGCCTACACGTTGGCGGCAAGCGTGCGCTTTTCAGTAGGCGGTAAATCGCTTGATGTGATTCCACTCATGAACGCACACACATACGCACTCACTCACGCATGTACGCACGCGCAGGCGCGCGCACGGTACATTGTTCGTTCAATGCGATATGGATTTTGACCACCACTCATACAGTACTGTGGCATTGAGCTCAGAAATAATTGCACATGATTCCAAAACAAAATAAAACGTATTTTGTCTCGGGCTTCCAATCAAATAAAGTCCAACATATTCAACAGTAACTTTCTTACATCGTGTCCAAACTGCATCTTCGTTTTGACGTGTAGCCATGCTGATACTGTGCAAAACATCGGCCACCATTTATGTATCTTTATATTCGCGAGATGTAACATTGTCGAGAAATGACTTTAGTTCAAAATAATTTATATTTAAATCGATTTCTGAATTGACACTGGCGTACGTGCTGCAAGTACAATTTTATTGTGCTCATTTCTTGGTCATATCTTGGATTTTCTCTAGCGACTGAGCGCGGCGCGTTTCCGATCTCTCCACGAAGCGATCAAGACAATCGCCTCCGCGTCCGCGTGCCGTCAGCACACGCGCCCTCACATAATTATGGAATCACACATATTAAATTGAATGAAATCGATTTTGGCGCCTCCGCCTCCGGGCAAATGGAATCCTAGCTTTAGACCGGTCACACTAAACACCGGAATACACCGGAATATACCGGAATACATTTCGAGGACTGTGGGCTGTGGTAATTCAACAACGCTTTTCCGGGAATAGAGCATGGGGATTGAATACACACGTGCCAGTAACGTTGACTGGAGTAGAAATAACAGCACGAACATGTCGGATTAAACAATAAAAATATACGTTTTATTGAATATGGTAGCCAGTGAAAAATAAAATATGTAAATACAGTGTAAATATTTGTAATTATGATATTAACCCTTTCAACGATAATGACGATCTGAGTTTGTTTAGGATCGGAAATGTATATTTGCAAGCCAAGAGAAAACTAATTTTGAAAATTTACGTTTGGAATGATACAGGTAAATTTTCAAAATTAGATTTCCATTTCAAATAGACATTTCAAGACCAATATCGACGATCTTGCACAGTTTAAGCACAATTTAAGATTGAAAATGTCTATTTGTACGCCCAGAGAAAGCTAATTTTGAAAATTTACCATTGGAATGATACAGTCATTCCAATGGTAAATTTTCGAAATTAGATTTCCACAGGCGTACAAATAGACATTTTCAAGACCAATACCGACAACCTAGCACAGTTTAAGCACAATTTAAGATTATGAAATTAATTTGTCTGGAAACTGTTGCTGCCTAAGGCAGCAACAGATTTCAGTCAAATTAATTTCAAAATACTTATAATTTAAGCTTTTTGGCGTTCTAGAACGTTCAGCCCTTTTGCGTTTTGTTTGGTTGGGGTTTTTACCAGCTGATGGTGTTAAGCAGACAGTTAACAGCACATCAGTTGATGTGACCTTGTTTGTGGGTCCACTGTCTCTAAGGAATCGCTTATAATGGTTACTTCTCTCCTCGGCCGTTTTACGTAGCCACGCATCCTTTCCTAAATAATGTTTCTTGAAGTGATTTGTAAGAACTTACTGTCTGACACCGACGAATGCTCTTTACATTTGTTTGGTTTGAACATTAACCAGTTCTTCTAATTTATTGCACAGATCTGGCGGGTTGTGTGGTTTCCAGTGTGTTTTCATTTTTAGGACGTTGTTGACGGACTCACGATTATTGCTTGTCCACCCGGCCTTTACTTTGCCTTCTATAACAGGTTTCACAACGAGATCAATAATCAGGGGTCTTAATCTATTATCATAATATTTCTGAAAATCAGGCGCAGTTTCACTAATCAGTTCGATACAATTCTTTTCACGAATTTCGCGCATAACACTATCGTCCGCAGAGCATATGCCTTCAGCGCCAAAGATTGCCGATGTGATCTGTTGACGCTCTTTCGTCGCGACACCAACGTTATCACGCAAATAGTCCTGGACGTTGTTCTGCAGATGACGTGTACAAAACACCTGGGTACTGTCTGGAAAGGCAGAGCGAATGGCATTGCGTAACGCCTTTTCATCATCCGATCCGATGCTCAGGTATGTCGTATCTAGGTCTGCAAGGTGACCAGCTATATCAGAAAAGAATGATCGATACATTTCCATTGTTGAATTGCCGTGTAACGGGATGGGACCGATGAAATGAGATGATCATGTGTATCTTTGCGTAAACTAAAACTGTCACAAAAATGTCACCGAGATTGAACGTCTTATCCACACCGAGTACAGCGCCGCCAGGTACACAGCATAACCGTCGTATATCCGAAATCTGCTCAGCTCTTTATAGATACACACATGGCACTTTATCAGCTGTGTGTATAACTTTATGTATGTACCTACTGGTTGGTAATAATATCTGAACATGCTGAACGTGATCTGCAAACTTGTTTGCGTTAATATGTCCAGATGCTGCATTCTGTTTGTCCTATGTATAGTGTATAATATGTTCTGTGCTTGTTTAATGTCTCTCGGACCGTCATCAATTGGTTGAGTTAATATCATGTCGTCAAATGCGTCTTTGGGGCACTTTGTTTTCACTGCTGCTGTTAAGGCGTCTTTCACGTGTGCCGATGTACGACAGTACTCTTCGGTCGCTTGTTTATCGGAATGTGTGTTTCCATGAACTGCTCTTCCCGGATATGAACCAACATACTCCACTATACATACAGATCCAATATCTAATATAGGATTCTGTAATTGCTTCTGTACATTCTGAAACCGCGTAACGCGTCTTTTGTGGTCAACAGACATTTTTAGTTCTGAATAATGTCTATGAGCATAAAAATGTCATCTTTACTGGGTTGAGGGTCTATTGGCACCATTATACGTTTCTTGTCGATTTGTCTCGATACACAGTAATGTCCATTACGTTTAAATACGTTCTGCATTTTGCTAGTACCGGTTACTAGAAACTAGTGGGGCAAGTACCCTTGGTAGTATTCCAAGCACCACGGTCTTCAATGAAATCCGATCTTTACTGATTCACACGTCTAGCTAAATTCCGAGAATTATCAGTGACAAACATAACAGATTCTTTCACACCACGTGGTATTCTGTATTATGTGGCTACAATTAACACCTAATTAAGTGAGTCACACCTCAATAATAACGAGTTAATACGAGTTTAATTCAAAAATGTAAAATTTAAATCCAAATTAAATCTATTCATTGCAATTCGTCGATTATTTTGTAACTCATTACTCGCGTGTATGAGCAAGGAGTATCATGTCACCGACTGGCCGATTGGAACATGCACGCGGGTGGCCGCGTGGTACAATTAGCAATAACGGTGCTTTATCGGTCGCGTGCCTGTAGATAATTATTTTGTATTAACTAAAGACGTACCTTTTAAGTGATCCAACGAAGTCATAGGTGTTATCCGTTGTAAATAAACAGGAGTTGTAATAAAACAATAGAGGCCACGACGCTAAGTCTTCTTTGGACATTGGCACACATTGACGATGAGTCCAAGTCTTACAACCCGACCACTCAATGGAATCATCGCCACACTCATGACGATATATGCTACACGAATATGATGGTTCTTTCGTAGCTTTAAGCTCACTCTTTACACGCGTTGGTGGCATTATGATGTTTAATTAGAGAATTACAGACACATTAAATACATAGGCCTACAGGAAGCGTCTACACAAGAACTACAGCTTAAGAATTATTATGAATATCGTATATCTAGGCGATCTTTGATTATTCCAAACAGTCAACTTTTCAAGATACACTAAAATTTCTGAAATTGTCGGGCTTTAAATATAAAATGCTAGACGCATATTTTAAGGGTTTCATCGAATCAACGACTAGTTTCTAGCAAGGTGGATATGATATACCTGTATACACATGGATAAGACAGGTGTTTTATTAGCTATTGGCCAGAAGGATGGGTTGGGGATGAGATTCGTTAACGCGTGTATACAACTTGTTTTGATAACGATTATGGAACGGGTGAGTTGCATGTGAACTCCATGCGTGTCTGTCTGATTTGTTTTGACAACAATCAATGTGTTCGACTAGATCTACCTTGTTTGGATAGCAATCATGTAACATCCTGTCTGACCATGGATTTGCTGTCTGCGGATAATTAGATGTTTGTCTTACCATGGTGATTTGCTTACTAAATGTCTGAGCACAGTTAGATGTTTGTAAATCAAAGCCGCAATGAATTAATGAAATAAAAAAATTATTGAAATCACAATCCGTAATACGGGCAAGTACTGGAAAAGCGTCTTTGAATTACCACAGCCCACACTCCTCGGGTTAATTAGCCAAAATTTTAAATGCTTATCACAAGCAGATATTATACTAAGGTATATCCCCGTATATTCCGGTTTGTATTCCGGTTTGTATTCCGGTGTATTCTGGAATATTCCGGTATATTCCGGTGTATTCCGGTGTTTAGTATGACCCCTTTAGACTGTGTTTATTGAATTGCTGGTTAGCCACGCCATTTCATTATTCAACTCCGCATAACGTAGGAACATAACCCTTTAAACCTTGAAATTTCAGTGTCTCAATTTCATAGACAGCTACAGAAAAGGATATCTGTTGCATATTTTGACACGAATTTGACTGGAACCTATTGCTACCATAGGCAGCAACACCTCCCAGTTATATTAGTTTCAAACTTGTTAACAGAAAATTCCCTGCCTCAAAACCAATATATCGTTTCTGGTCTGTAATGGTGACAGGGTTAAATCTGTCGTGCTATAAGACGGTTATTGTAAAATGAACACGAGTTTTTCTTCTTCCTGTGAAAATTAACTTTCCGGAACTAAATATTTCCATTACTCGTCATATACCTCCCGGTACCCGATAGTTTCGTTCTTGTACAATGGGTGCACAATTCAAGACGCCATATTAGACCTTAACGCAAATAAATTACGTCTATTGGGAAATGAATGCGTGCAAGAGATTATTTAATCGATTTTGCTAGGGGGTTAGTTTATTGTTTTCATCAGTGATGTTCTGACATTTATTTGAGAACATCACAGGATGCTCGAAGAGTTTGATATAATGACAGAGTCTCAGTCACGCTAACCCAATTACCCACACAGTGGTATCGGTCGTGAATGTTTAGCATAGTAAATCATAATGTGTTATTCACTTTGCTCGTGGAGTAACCTTACTCTCTTTATAGCTGTGCGGCATCCATTAAAGTTGCATATTCACACCAGAATGCTCTAAAATAAAATTATTTAAATTCTATGCATTTAGCAGCTTGAATTGGATATCTCAATGCGATGAAACGAAATGAATCTTAAGCAATTGATGATTTCATTCCGTATAAATTAATATAATTGTTTAATTGGGAAGCATGGGCACGTGTCTCTAATTCAATTTCACAACTTAAAAACATTATATTAATCTATATATAATGAAATCATCATATGTTTTATTTCGTTTCATTGTATTTAGGCACATAATTTGAAGCTCCAAAAGGAGAGAATTTTAATGATTTTATTTCCAAGCATCCTGCTGTGAATATGCACCTTTAACTGTCTGACCACTGAGAACCACTAGACAATAATTTCAATGGGCAATAACCATGGACCTACTGAATATTTTGAAAACAATTTGACTGAAAGTTGTTGGTGGCTTAGCCACCAACAACTTTCAGTGAAATTGTTTTCAAAATATTCATCGTAGCCAGAGTAAAATGTACTCTGCTGAAAATCAGCAGACAAAGAGTTAACTGATCATCACCTAAAGTCTTTATTAACCAATTCATCATAAAAGTGGCGAGCATCTCCACTCTACCTTTAGCAACCTTGCTTTCAGAATTTAACAACATTTCCCAGCATATGCAGAAAACTACTTTAAGAGGCAAATAAAGTCATCAAATTTAGCTAATCGCCGCCCACTTTATAGGTCTAAACGCATTTGAACCGATTTAACATTTTGAATCATGAATTACCAAAAGTTCAATTTCAAGGTAACTGTACCGGTAAGCTGTCCATAACAGCAACATATGGCAACAACAGCTCCCAGTCAGATTTGTTTAAAAATATTCAACATAATTTTTTATTAAATTTGAAAATTCACAAAAGACGTGATTCAAATGGTTATTGTTAGACTGACGTTAGATTCACAAGCACGTCCCTCTCCGTGGCGGATACCTAGCTCTGGCTTGGCACCATGGGACGTGCTAGCGAGTCTAGGCTGCCGTCGCAATCACACTTGACATAAATACTCCTCCATAAATAATCCGTCAGTTGCACGAAGTGTATGCCGTTACTATTTAATAAACATTCCGTTGAATATTTTGAAACTAATTTGACTCGGTGCTGTTGCTGCCATAGACAGCAACAGCACACAGTCAAATTAGTTTCAATATATTCAACAGCTCACGTGAAAAATATTCAACAGCTCACTTGAAAACGGGATTCTGGGAAATCACAGTTGAAAGTACATACATTGATCCAAACATGCTCAAGAATGGGCGGAGCTTAGCTATATATGGGCGGAGCATAGCTAAACGTGGATGCAGCCATAGCGCTAGGTTTGGGAAATATATTCTAGCCATGGCCATGGGATAGTAGATGGCTAGACTTAATTTCAAGCACATCTTTATTGGTGGTTGGGGCAAGGTGGTGGATTGGTGGGTGAAGAACTATATGTGAGCATAAGCGGAGTAGGTGGCGCAACAAAGAGTTTATTTGTATTATGCGAATCATCGTCGATGTATTTGGATTGGATTTGTGATATCTGATTGTCTCTCATTTCCATAAATGGCATACAATCAAACCTGTCTATTACAGGCACCTTTTGGACCCGTCATTGTAGAGTGTCTTTAATAGGTTGTTCCTTAATGTAAGTCAATTACAATAGTAACCGTATGCAGGTTACTGGGCGAGCAAAAATATTGCCGTGACATCATAACCACGTGGACGCAAAACTTCTAGAATGTTCTAGAACATTCGGCTGCGCTATTATTAGCTACACGCTGATTGGCTGTTGCTCGAATGATGATTGGTTGGAGCCTGCGCCTGTGAACGTTTGCGGAAAACAGCTTGTGGGAACCAACCTGCGGGAACTTTCCAGCTTCCTGAGAATGCAGCAACGCACATCAAACTACAGAATAATGTATCAATTTCAGTAACATGGTAGCCTAACTTAGGAATGACTACCGAGTATTCAAGTAACTATACTTCGCAGTTTAATTATTTCTCTATATGTATTTCATTAATTATATTGTATCCGTAAGAATGGTCCCGATGACTAAAAGGAACCGTAACGGTCTTAGGACAGCTAGTTATAATTTCTGTATCTGTTTATAGTTATTCTCATTTTCTTCCATGTGTTGCTAACCACACTATAGTAGGTTCGTTAACCTGTACTTATATGTGTACCGTGATCATTTGATACCGTATTGATTGTTCTGGTTAGATTATGTATATATATGGCCAGTGGCCATCCGTTCATATGTTTTGCTTATTCATAGAAAATATAGGACTGCAGTGCACGTAGGAAACACTATACAGCAACACCTATATATGCAGCACTTTCTCCCGCCACAAACAATTTTTCACTGAGGTCACTGTCCATGCTATAACTCAGTTTATCCCGGCATGCTACCGACTAAACCTTTTCTATTCAGCTCAATAGGATAGGTTCAAAATGATTAGAGACACTTTCTTCATTACATACTCTGTAATATACTCTTCTCTTCCGGTAGTGCGATAATCTCGCCCCACTCTCCGGTAAGACTCATAACTCCAAGATTTTGTCTCTCTTCATGTTCCACTCAGCCTAGTGGCTTCTTAGTTGTTTGGATGTCCCCATCCGCACCATGGGCTGATCCGACACTGGGAAACTGTTGGGCTTTCCGAGCGGTGATGGCCAGGGTGCGGTATCACACACAATCCCGTGTATCTTTGGATACTTAGTAGTTATCACTTTAGCCAATGTAGGAAAGCACTGTGAAAACAGGTATTAATTATTATTTTATTTACTAAACTAACCTCCCGCACCACAGTGCAAAGCAGGGCAACTTGTATATAAACCTAATGACAGGTTAAACGGTTAGTTCCATAGGACCCGGTGACGGGCGCGATAAGTACTCCCAGAATGTCTGGGCATGATATTTAGATCTGCCACGCCCTTGCGGGAAGGACATTTACGGTGGGTATTCGTCTCTCTTACCCTTACCATAACCATAGAACAATGGTCTAATAATGCTTTCTTGAAAAGTAACTCATGTCTTGTAACATGTTATGTGGTTACAGGGCGGGATGTCCAGATTCTTATCCAGTTCAGAGATCTTGCTACGTAACATGTATGAGCGCTGTCTTCAGCATTGATGTCTTAGGGCATTTGTTCTCAGTGACAGCCGTGTCTAATAGCTAGGTAGATACCAGCCAGTTGCGGCCAAAAATAATTCTTTTTTTGAAAACAACTAAAAGCTAATTAAGCAAAACAGAAGGCCTGCATAAATAAACCGGCAACTACTAATTCAGCATACCAAGAATCACATAAGACGGTGACGAGGGAATCCATCGGGAATCGCCGTCCCGTCTTCACGTAAAACAGTGCGCACCCCTATAGTCATAATCTCACTAGGTATGGTCTTTTCTTTCTAAAGCATTTTTGGTTGAAATATTAGAGTGGGCCCATTTTTGCCTACTATTCTTCTCCCACTTTAAGCAGTGGCGACACCTTCCCGTGACGGAAGCCTGCACTAGGCACATGGCTCTCGCAAGGATTCAGCGACGACGGTCCACGCCAGGATAATACTCCTCACCCAAACTAGCACTAGGAGTAGTGCCCACGTGAGGCACATGACCTTTCGTCCAAGATAAAACCTTCTTCCTTTCAGCTTAGAGGTGTAATAACTTATATTAAGTTAATTAGTTACGTCTCGTGTACAGGCGCCTCCCTTGCGTGGATACCTCTGCAGACCTACGAGTCTGTGTGGTACCTCCGGGAGCCCCATGTTTAAAAGTTTATCTCCCTGTCTCTATTTCTCGTATTTTCGTATGCTCTAACTGTAGTATTATCTAGCATATTTATAATTGTTTAGGTAAACTCATTGTATAGACTTATATTTTTAGACCACCAAATCAAATCTTGTAAGTACATAGATCACGAAATTGCTATGGACAGGCATACTAGTGACACAAATTCTTGGGATGAGACAGTTGTGTTTAATGTTTGCGATGATGGTCGCACGGCCCCACCAGAGCGATTGAGTTCCACCGGCCTTAGGAGCCGGTTTTTGTTTCCCACAGTGCAGTCTCGTACAAGGTCCGTGACCCTGAGACCGGATGCTAACCAGCGTCATCACTCGTCGTGCACTTGCCGTGTGGTGAGTCGACATGATACACGAGAATGGCCCGACACTACCCGGCGGGATACAGTTGTTGCTTAATGTAAGTCAATTAGAATAGTAACCTCATGCAGGTTACAGGGCGAGTACTAGGTCAGTACCAGGCCAATACATACTGGCATTAGCTCGGTACTGGCCCAGTGACCTGCGTTGTCGGGTATGATTGTCCACATCACAGAATCACGATCAATGTGGTTCGAAAGCAGGCCGCACAGTGGATACGTGAGCTTCGTCAGTTGGATGAGGAGGTGACTGCTAGCTTGCAAGCTAAGACTGTAGGGAGGCGGATGGCAGACCATCCACTGGAGTGCTTACCTCCCCTACACAGGATCGCTAAGCTAGTGATGAGGGGGCCGAGGTCTGAACCCTTATCCCAGAGCATGAGGCGAGAAGGCAAACACATTCTCGACCAGCGTCTCGGCGAAAGGGAGACAGAGGATAGATGATGCCGGTCAGTATGCTGGACATTCTTCAGAGTTCTAGAAGGAAACCTCACAGGCCAGATCATGCAAAAGATCCAGCAGACTGTCCAGAACGCCTTCTACCTCCGTTACACCCATACCTATCGCATCCGTCACATCGAAGACGGTAGGGTGATGCTCTTCCACAAGAATGCTCCAGGGAGCCCGTGGCTGAACACAATAGGAGCAGCTCAGGACTGGGTGGCAGCAAGAGAGCAAACCCGCCTCGACACAGACAATATCGATCGACCCAACACCAAGTGGCCTTTCGTTCGATCAATCAACATTGAGGTCAGGGCTGTCATCGACTGCCAACCTCTGCTTGGGACAGGCCCCCTCCCAGACTGACTATGACAGAAGAAGAGTATGACTGCCCTCGACACCTACAGGGACAACATGTGTCTCTGGAGATGTCTAGCAGTCCACCGAGGAGCGAGACCTGATAGAAGTACAGCTCCTGCATGAGAGCTTGCCACACAGTTCTATGGCAAGACAGTGACAGTACCTGATGTCCGCAAGACCTCGCTGGGTCAGCTGGAAAGGTAGAGTTCTTCGCCAAGATCGGGATTCGCGTGTATGAACCAACCGAAGAGGGCACCTGGCACATGATCAGGCAAGCGGCTCACTACCGTGACACCATGACCATCGGAGTGTGGGACCACCACGCTGTCTACATCAAGAACATCTCCAAGCTGGCACATCACTAGTCTGCAGTCACTGTCAGCAGAGGTTTACATAGGCATGCTATCGTCAACGCCACGATGATCACTGTACAGGCGGCAAAACAAAAATCTTGACGATCAAAGTGTGGGACCACCACGCCTTCTACATCAAGAACATCTCCAAGCTGGCACATACACTAGTCTGCAGTCACTATCAGCAGAGGTTTACACAGGCATGCACTCTTCAACGCCAGGCTGATCACTGTACAGCTGGCAAAACAAAAATCATGTGTCCTGGCAAGAAGATTGAGGCGCCACAGTCTGCATATGAGAAAGCCTTCTGTCCATCCCAACCATCCAGTTCAGCGGCTATTCGTTGGATCGAGTATGAGTCGAGAAACAGAGGCGTACACATACACCATGTAGAGTGTGCCCACAGTGGCGAGCGTTGGATCGAGGGCGCTCCCGTAGATGGCTGTCACTGGCACGGGTATCCACGACACAAGTGAGGTGAGGATGCCGAACAAAGATACCGCAAGACAGTCCTAAGAGAGGAGAAGCTGAGAGCCTCTGGATGCACGCTTGCGGTACAGTGGGAGTGCCGTGTATAAAACGCTGCCCAAGCGTTCATAAACGAGTTCGGACTGTCCCATACCCACACTTCCTAGTTTACGACTTCGAAGCACTCCTAGATGGTATCAAGACTCATCCTACAGAGACTCTCACGATCGAGAGTACTCACATACCTATCTCTGTGTCAGTTGGCTGCTCCTTAGAGGGCGCCACGAGTAAGCCCACTCACCTCTGCAATCCTGACCCCAAAGAACTGATCAGAGAGTTCATGCTGGAGATCCAACAGCGAGCATCTCTAATCCGGACAAGGGTTAGAGCCCAGTACATACCGACAGACCTGGACAAGCTCCCAAAGCGACTGCAGCTACTGATCAACGAGTGGTGTGACTAAGTGCCTGTACTGGGGTTCAACTCTGGGCAGTATGACCTGTACCTCATCAAGAAGTACTTTGTCAATGAGCTGACTGACAGTACAGGTACAGTGAAAGTCACCAAGAAGGCTAGTCAGACCATGTTACCCATAACACCTGAGCTACGGTTTCTCAATGTGCTGAAATACCTCGGCCCAGGAGTCTCGTATGAGGTATGGGTAAAAACTTATAGGTGTACACAGTAGAAGAGCTGGCTCCTGTATGAATGGTTTGACACACATTAGAAGCTAAACTATCCAACGCTTCCTGACTACTCAGCATGGACATCTAAGCTCAAGGGTCGCTACCGCTTGACGTGGACAGAGTGGGAACAGTGTAATCAGACATTCAACGAGCATGGTATGTGAATATTCGCCCACTGGCTGTGATACTACAACAACCTGGACGTCAGTCCATTCATCGAAGCCCTAGAGCGGATTCGGGAGTTCTACACAGAATGAGAAATATACATCCTCAAAGACGCAGTGTCACTGCAGTACCTCCTACATGGAACCACTCAGCACATGCCGGATGTTAGCCTCTATTCACCGGACAAGGAAGACTATGAGAAGCTGAAGGGGGCTGTTGTTGGCGGTCCCAGCATCGTGTTCACCAGATACCACGAGGCCGGTGTGACTCCAATCCGCCAGAGTGAGCGTGTCTGCCACCATCTACTCGGCTACAACGCAAATGCTCTGTACCTGTCAACGATCGCCAAAGAGATGCCATGTGATAAGGGGAAAGTGCGCCATTGGTCCAGTGCCAGTGGGGTAGCTAGCTTTAAGTCGGCTCTCCTAGCAGACAGCTGGTTTGGGTTTGCTGAGGTGGATATAGACGTCCCCAAGGCTCTGTGGGCAAAGTTTGAGGAAATGCCTCCTCTCTTCTATATCTGAGATGCTGGCATATCTAGGGTGAACAGAGAAGAAGCGGCCCACCACCCAGAAGCTGGTCGGTGCCCTCTCTGGAAAGAAGCAGCTGATGTATGCCCTGACACTCAAGTGGTATATAACCCATGGCCTGGACATCACTGCTGTATACTGCGCCATAGACTATGAGGCCAAGCGCCCAATCAAGTGGTTCGTGGAGATTGTTACGGAGGCCCGCCGCTCGGGAGATGTAGATAAGAGCAAAGTGCTCTTGGCATATCTCTTCAAACTCCTCGGCAACAGTGCCTACGGGAAGCTCATCGAGGCCCTAGAACGTCATAGCAACACCAGCTTCACGAAGGATGAACGAGTGGTAGACAAGGCCCTGCGTAGTGCATGGTTCGAAGATCTCGATGAGATCTGTGAGTCATACAAGCTCCAGAGTCGCAAGCCGAGAATCACAATTTGAAGGCCCTTTCAGGTCTGGATAGCCGTTTATTAGCTCGCGAAGCTGCGAATGTTGGAGTTAAACTACGACTTCCTCGATCGCCACGTAGCTTGTGACAGCTTTGAGTATGTGCAGATGGACACTGACTCCACGTATATTGCTATAGCAGGCTCCAACCTCGACGACGTCATTCGCCCTGAGATGCGAGCAGAGTACCAGGCTCATAAGCGGGACTGGCTAGCTTGGGACAAATGGTCTGGATGGACTCCGGGACTGTTCAAGCTCGAGTTCGAAGGCTCTCTTGGCATCGCTCTCTGCTCCAAATGCTACTATGTGGAGAGCGCAGCTGCAAGTAAGTGCTCGACTAAGGGAATGCCAAAGCGGCAGAATGAGGTCTCTTGGCAGAGGTTCTACAGCGCCCTACATGGCAGGGTGGACCGAGGCCTATGCATGCGGATCCATACCGAGCACATCAAGTATCATGTTAGCACCCTAGGGGGTGGTAGCTGTGTGTCTTCAGGGACTAGCTGAAGCTCTTCTACGACAAATGGTCGCCTAGGCACTCCGTGCTGGCATGCAGGGTAGTACAGTGTAGACCGCCCCTCCGCCTCCACATACCTGTCAAGCCTGTGAACATCTATCGACCAGTTAGGATCTGTTGCACGCCGTCGACCACCTTCCAGCTCACCAGGCTCATACAGGTACTGAACCAGAGCATCAGGTGGTAGGCACTCCTCTCACTTATTCGCTCCTCTAGAGCTGTGACCAGCAGAGTGTCTGATAGGCTCTACCGGCTTCTTCCCGTTTAGCCTAGTAACCTCGGCATTGGATCTCTCCACCACGGCAGGCAGCCCTCTCACCCTTACTCTACAACACTCACTCGGCGCTGCCATTTCTTGGGCGGATTGGTGTGGGAACAGTCTCTCTGCCAGTGTCCGATTCAACCACTCAACGATAGCCTGGGCACGGTGAGGCCCTACCTCGCCTCGCCTAACTGCCACACCATGTTTCCACATGAGGGCTGGAGTCTCACCTCTGAGCTCCTTACACTCATCCACCTGCAACAATTCTGGCCACAATTCTGGCCACTGGAGGGGATTTTCCGAAGCCTCGTAGACACCCTGGAATGCCTGGGCCACTTGGCCAGCTGACTTGCCTGTGAGCGGTACTGCCACCTTGTACCTGCTGGCGACATCGACGATGGTGAGGGCATACTTGTAGGTCTTACGACCAACCAGGTCGTGTGGAAGGAATAGAACATCTGCCTGGTGAACTCTGTTCGGGACAGTTTCCTCGAAATGGGCATGCCTGATGTGGTCTGTATATCTGCCACATCGCCTCGCGACTGAGCCACTGGCTAACTGTCTCCAATGTGAAGTTGTGCCCTTGCGACGTGCAGTCTCGAGTAGTTGGGGGGCTCATGGTAATATCCACCAGGCTGAGAGTTCCTCAAGAAAGACGGTTGATAAACTCCCGGATTTCCTCACTGATGTCCACTCCCGTCCTGTCACGCACGGCCTGGGTGAACTCTAAACAGACGAACAGATGGCCGTCATTCATTCGACCATCTCTGAAGACCTCCTCAAAGACCTCCGTGCACTGGTGTCTAATCTCTGCTGGATCCTCACTAAACAGTAGTTTATCGACCAACCCTCCGAAGTTAAGGGACTTGACCAGGTCATACAGAGATGCCATCCTTATATAGTATGGCTTAAATGTTTGGCGGCCCAGATGGCCGTGGGCGCTATGGCAACATATGGTAGCCAAGGGCCTGCGACTCCGAAGAACGTACCTACTCCTGAGGCGATGGCTGGTATGGCTTCAGAAATCTTCTCCACCCCATGAAGACTATTGTTGGCGATCTTGTGGACCGTCTCGCCAGCCTTCATTGTGAACAGAGCAATCAGGGCCCCAACTGCCACCAGCAGTCCAATAGAACCCTTTATTTAAGTGCGATAGATTCCTTTCACTCTGTGTACTAGCTTGCGGGATTCAGGCTCTACATCATCATACTCTTCCACGGTCTCCGCTACATCGTAGTCGTCTGCATTATAATCCTCCTCCTCATCATACTCCTCCTCATAGTCCTCGTCATCTATATCCTCGACTGGATCAGCCTCTGGTTCATACATCGATCTGAGGATACGTCGCTGGGCCAGCTATATAGTAGCTTTAAACTGTAGTCTATAGCATGGCTTCTGCAATCTTGAATGCGGGCGTGTTTGTCTTAGTGAACTGGGGACTCAGCTTCGCTGACAAGAAGGTGGCAGAGGTCGAGCGTGAGCATCATAACTGTGCCGACTCGAGGTCGTCGCTTCCACTGGTTAGGCACAGAAGTGCAAATGACTTAGTTTTCTGTCTGTAGAGTTGGCAATCAGCCAGCTCCCGTACCTCACCAAGAACATTGCTCCCAGCAACCACAAGCTTGAAGTCGTCTAGCTTATCCACCTGCTGTATAGCTCCT
Source organism: Chaetoderma sp. LZ-2023a (assembly GCA_034401795.1). Classification (NCBI taxonomy): domain Eukaryota; kingdom Metazoa; phylum Mollusca; class Caudofoveata; order Chaetodermatida; family Chaetodermatidae; genus Chaetoderma; species Chaetoderma sp. LZ-2023a. The sequence goes on along the minus strand of CM067373.1, from coordinate 96,413,503 downwards.
CCCTTCTGAACCAGGACCGCAACAGCAACACAGTCCGATGCACCATGATGCAATGTCAGCTCTACCCGTTGGTTAGCTGTGGCTTGGACTTGCTGGTGTTCTTGCTCCACATACACGATCCGCTGTTTGGAACCCGTTTGCTTCAGCTCCTCATCATTCTCGTCATGCCAGACATGAAGTCTTGGAGCCTTCATTGTCGCATCTGTGTGCTGCTCAGTGTACACCCGGAGAAACAGCCTATCCTGCATGGCAGCCAGATTCACGTGTGTGTTCTCGAGGAGGGTTAAGAGTGGAAGTGCCACGGACTTCTCGACACCTGCCCATAGTTCGAATTCCATGAACCCATCATTGCACCCCACGTCATAGTACCCCTTTCCCTTCACATAGAAGGTTGGGCCATGAGCCAGCAGACCTAGGACTCGGTACTCATCGTTCACATAGGTGGTGTCCACGGTGCTGTTGCTCTGCACGATCTCCCACCTGTTCAGAACCTGCTGGAGCTCTATCATCTGTTCTATTGTGCTCTGAAGCTTGAACTCGAGTGTCATGCTCTTGATCTCGTGGATCTGTGCCGAGATTGCAAAGTCAATGTACTTCCCGGCAGCAGACAACGGGTTCTCATCATGTATATTGGGTCGAATGACCATCAGGCAGTCCTTCCAAGGATCAGTGCGGTGCGATGTTGCGGGTTCAATGGCCCCATTTGGATGTTGCATATACTGCAGCATGTTTAAGGTCTGGGTATATAGAGGGATACACGGCTGCCATGTGTGGTAAAGTTCTCCAGCAGATTGTCTATAGGCAGCAAGACAAGTCGGCACGACAGTAAGCATGACAGTCAGCACGACAGCCACGGCGTGCACTGTTCCACTGTGACAGGGTCTGAGGACTGATTCGTGACATCAACATTATCCATGAGTGAGCCAAGATCACACCTCCGTCTGATGCGGAGATACTGGCCGCCATAGAGGTTGGAGCGTCAGCTCGTAGTACAAAAGAACTCCTGAATTGGATACTCTACTGGAAGTTTGACAGCACCCAGGGCAGGACACTCGACCTACCTCCTGTGGGCCAAACCAACAGTCCTGTTATTCTAGCTCTCCAAAGGGCGAGGGTCGACCCCAAAGATCTACTAACCGTCAGGAAGTGGGCTGCCATATTTAGCCTCCATAGCCAGGAAGAGTGAGATATGCTGGATAGCCTACAGTCTGGAGCAAATAGCTTCTTCATGGAAGAGGTCAGTGCCGCTGTAGTAGAAGGTACTCAGGAGGGGTTCACTGTTGGCCGCAAGGAGGCTGTTGAGCACATCTTCAACGAAAGAGGTCGCAGGAGATTGGCTAGTAATCTGCCAGCATTTCTGAAATTCCCAGATAACTACCAGGGCTACCTCATCAAATCCGCTCACAAATCAGATGCTCGTCACGCATGGACAAAGTGGATCTTCCGTGAGAAGTTCCATAAGAAGAGAGTCCTAGACATAGACCAGTGGGTAGAGTTTCAGCGACAGCATGGACTTGATGAAACTGCCAAAGTAGCAGCGGAGACCACTGACAAAGGTCCTCAAGCAGCGGAGACTGCAGACGAAGTAGCGGAGAGCGTGGACGAAGTAGCAGTGACAGTGCAGCCTTCTGTTAAATGACAAAAAGTTGCAGCAGAGACCGCTGCAGTCTCCGGTCAGTCTGTCAGCGATGACGCATAGAGCAGGCTAGTTTCCTTGCTGCATTCAGCTTGTAGGTGAAGGTCTGCGCCTTTTCCAGAGATGGCTTAAAGTGTGACAGCTCACCTGTCTCCTTGGTGCTGAAGCTGAAGCGGTACAGCTAAGCTGCCCTCTGTACACCTGCGATAAAGTCCCCTTTGGTCTCCTTGCGGGTTAGGCTGTCGTATATGGTCTCGAGCAGGACACGTCAACACTTGGAGCTGGAGTATAGCAACCGGGCATTGTGGCGGATGTCTGGTGAGATCTCGTGGGTGTACTTCTGAAAGAGGATGAAGACAGTTATCTTTGTGTGCCGGATGCGCCTGTTAATGTTGCTGAGGTAGGTGACTGTCTTCTGATCCAATGCAGGGTCATCGATACCTAGAACAAGTGGTTCTGTCAGTTGGGCTGCCAGCAGCTTCTCTATCAGTGCTTGCAGGTTCTGCGTCTTGGTGATTGGGTCATTGTACCATTGATCATTACTGTCAACAGCCTCAGTGGCGGAGTCAGACACCAGAAGGATGTATTGAGGGTGTAGATGTTCGGCCAGGAGAGCCCGCAGCAAGAAGTTTTTCCCATGGCCTGATGGGGCAATGATCAGCACCACCTGGCCAGCATCGGCTGACCTACTGTCGAATGGTACAGACATGCGTGCGGAGGATGGTTAGCACTTGGTCGATGGTAGCCTCTATATATCTGGGAGACTAAAGGGCAGATCCGGCGGATACGAATGATGCAATGGAGACGTCAAGCATGAAATCCCAGCAGCAGCTGGGAAGATAGCGTAGAGGGACTGTGCCAGCACCCTCAGTGTCTAGTACATCCAGTATCTGTATGATACATGCACGGGAAGCCATGACTATCCTGTGGTCTTAAACGGCAAACCAAAGAACCCTGACTTCTTCACCTCTGGTAGCCGGAGGCTGGCGGTAGCACGTGTTTGGGTGTCGACAGCGATATGGCTCCGGCCGAGGGTGCCTATCTTTAGATTCTCTCCATTCTGTCGGAATGAGCTCCACGGTCTCAGGAGATCCTTAATCAGGTCCTATGCATAGGACTCAGCCATAACCTTGATGGTTCCAGCCTCATCGACTCCGAGCATACCGAGCATCGTCGTCCTCTCCTTGATGCCAATCCCCTTGTACACAGTCTTGGCCTTGTTAATGGCTGATTGTCCAACCATATCAGTGTTCCGGATGAGATCTTGGGCTGGGATGGTACCTCGGATCGCCCGCGGGTCTCCCTTCTCATCGTAGTCTAGGAAGAAGATAGGGGCAATAGTGTCCTCTGAACCGAGGCGTGCCTCGCCCAAGTGAGCAAGATCACCTAGCTCTTTGCTTTCTAGGTCTGTGAGTGACAGAATCATAGTCATATATATATACATACTGCTTAAACCTACTAGTCATACCCCCAGTGAAATAGTTGGGCATATGAGGACCACGCAGTCGGCCAAGGGAATAGGTAGCAGTTTTCAGGGTACTGGCCCTCTCTGCAGGGGCATGCCTTGTGGCCAGTCCACCATTCCCAGGCATTGGCAATCCTCAGTCCACGTCCTTGGCTACGGGCTACACACCGCCCTCCAGCACCCCATGCCTCATATGCTGCAGGGGTCTCGTGATCCATCTCTCACTATTCAGAGGTTTTAAACGTAGGCGACGATGATCTCAGTCATTGCACTCGTTGCTAGCCATAGAAACGCAGCCTCCATTAGTGTAACACGTTCACTCATGATCTTGGCGGCAACACTGTAGGAGGCACCACTGAGGGCGATCTTTGGGATTGGGTGACTTATTCCTAGACAGTGCCCAGCCACCCTACTCACCACTGTAGTGAGGACAGCCGCAGTGGCGGCAGGAAGAACCTCATTTCCCCTGGTCATCTTCACCATGGCCACATTCGCAGCCATGTTACTGGCGATATGGACTGCCAGAAGTTTTGCTTTGGTCAGTAACTTCTGTGTCTTGGTTCGCAGCAGGTTCTCCACCTTCTGAAGACTCGCCAGGCTCTTGGGCAGTTGCTTCATGATCTGTACCGTTGACATCATTGTTTAAGCACTGAGTATACAAGGCGGTTAAACGTCTGTGTCCCCTGTTGAGAGAGCTAATAAGATCTTACCAGTCTGCATCTGCCAGGTGGCCGGGTTGGTACTCAGGAATATTCATCTCTCTATTGAGACATCTTAAACATGTCTGGGCTCACGCTATGTGAGAAGTACTATGTTGTCTTCCAGGGGGAGTTGAAGGACTACAAGAAGAAGACGCCGGATGAGCTCGCTCAGCTCTCCAGTGCTGAGCTTACAGAGGAGCAGACAGCTATGAAGCTCTATCTAGGATTTGGCAAGGGACAGATCTGCTTCCTCGAATACCTTATCATGGGCGGGAGTATCGTCGAGCAGCTCCTGCGACCTAAAGGTTTCTACAAAGATCGGGAGTATCTGTCAGATGTGTTCCAGCAGTTGCAGACCGCCATGGCCTCACCAGACTCAGAGCTGAACAAGGCTCTGCGATACTACAAGCTGGAAAAATGATGTGCTGCCGAACCCTCTAGCCCTTGGATGTGCATGCTGGCAGCGGGTATAGGGGCTGTAGGGCATGCCAAGCTGGTTCAGTGTCTCACCGTGGTCCCCACTGCTACTGTAGAGAGTCAGGGTAGTCTTATAGCTGATTTGCTAGCGGCGGAGTAGGCTGATCCAGAGCACCATGATAGCTAGGCCTGACACCACACATAGAGCTACCATGGGAAGCTGTGTCGTGTCGACTGGCTGTAGTGTCGGGGCGCCTGGAGCTGCCGTGTCGACTGACTGCAGTGTCAGGGTCGGAACGACTGTATGGCCCGTACTACAGATAGGTGAATTGATGTCAGTGTTGAAGCCGAATTGGACACCGGGGGAACTCCCCTCAACTAGTATGTTGTTAGAGCCCCTGACTTGGAGGTCCTCGATGTTCAGGATCATGTTGCTTGGAATCAACTGTAGGTGTGGCGAAATAGCAAAGTCAAGTTTGCGACGGGCCTTCTGCAACCCCTGCTGGAACTTAGCAATAAGACTACTGGGGTCTGCCACGATGATCATATCCTCAACGAGACTGGTGAACATGGCCTGGACCTCTGCTCCGCTGACACCATCTATGGAATGCCGCAGCTGGGTCTGTGCTGTAAGGAGGCAGTAGCACAGTGCTTCCAGGGTCTGATTGATCCGAACGATCCCTGCTGGTGTGAGGCCTGAGGTGGTGTGTTGGACAAAGTACTTCCACACATCTGGATGGTCCTGCCGCAACCCGGTGATGTGCATATTTTGCACCAGCGCTTCAGGGTCGGAGTCTGGATCGAATGAGAATGTCGCTGTCTTCCGATGGCCTACTCGTCGGGGGTTCGATAGGGGAATCCTGAGTAGTCACGTCTCGGGTCACCATACATAACCCCTAGACCGCTGTTGTCACCACCATGCCACCGATAGTCTAGGTGAGCGCTGAGCGCTGAGCTCTCTCTGTAGTCTGCTGACCGCTGAGACGCTATGACTGTTGAGCTGTGGGTCGAAGGCGTTTGTATCAGGGAGGCTTGCACCCAGCTCATGGAGGATTCGTCACACTGTGAAGTACACGTGGAATCTGAGACAGCTGGCGATGGGCACAGTTTCAGGAGTACCACGATAGGAGTGAAGCAGGGTGGAACTTACGCCATATCCTGCCGTGGCACACCACACAGCACAGTTCAGCAGCTGATTCCAGTATGAGAGGCTTGGAGCAACCATCCAAGTATGAGCTTGCTTCGCATCCTTGATGGTGATGGGGTGGTTGGTCAGCGGTCTTGGGTTGATGGAGAAGCTGGTTCGGGACCATCCATCCACTGTGATGGAGAACGGTGTTAGCTCTGGTATATCATCCAGTAGACCTCTGAGGCCAGTCAAGGGTGTACCCAGGAGGGGCGGTTCACTCCGGATGACTGTCGTGAGGTTCAGTGGGAAGGCCATCTATACTGGTGTTCTTAAAGCTACTGTACAGACAGCACACTATTCGTAGTCGTCTCGACTCCAGAGAGCAGCGAGGCGACCTCGCCATAACATCTCGTTTTTTAGCTCCTCCATATCAACCTGCCCGGTGGAGCCTTTGAGGTATTGCTGTCGCACTTTGGGTTTCTCCATGCGGTACAAGACTTGGACCTTCAATATATGGTGGTACTCTTCATCGGTGACCTGGCCATCCTCGAGAGCTTTGCTGACAGACTCGTCGATAGTCCGTAGCATACTTCTGTGCCAGTGCCATATACTTAGCATGCTTCTCCAGCCTCCTTGTGATCTGCCGCTGCCCCACCTCAAGCCAAGACAGTGGCGGCTAGTGTCACGCCACCCAGCGGGATGGCGACGATGGCACCCACCCCTGTAGTAAGAGTGGCCACAGCTGCCACACCAGCACTGGCTCCAATCACACCCACAGCAGTAGTTGTATGCTCGAAGACGTTGTAGGCTGTCTTATATCGCCGGCGCATTCTGCTGTACATTTCTGCCTCATGGGCGAGATTCTGCCTGATGGTATCTATCTGCTGGAGTCGCCAGCCATGGATGGTACCGCCCTCGTCAGCCGTCAGGGAGGGGTATATTTCTGGTTGCTTCCGCCACTCTGATTTTGCCATAGTATACCTGGAGATTAAACCTGCATCACCTGCAGAATCTGCTCATGAGTCCTAGAAGGGTACATTTTGGAGAGTCTGGCGAATCGTGCCAGCTTGCTGCTGTCGAGACAGACGTCTCTTAGACAGAGGTCATCTAGCACTATGTCGGGTGCCAGGACCTTTCTGAGATGTGATATCTGGAACTTCACCTTATGACCAAGATAGTAGGTCCGTCGCTGGATGGCTTTCTAGGTCTTACACTTCTGTGCCATCTCCTCTTCCCACTGTATGACATCTGGCTCATCCTCGTCTGGGAAAACACCTGGCTCATCGTCGTATGTGAAGACATCTGGCTCATTGTCCCGCTTACACTCTGGATCATCCTCGTCCGTAGGCTCCGCTGCATCGTCCGCGGTCTCCCCTACATCTGGCTCATCGTCGTATGTGAAGAAATCGTCCCGCTTAATCTGTATCGGGAACCTTCACTGTTCCTTTGCCTCCTTGCAATGCTCACGTTCTGTTGATACCAGCTCTCCCACTGTAGTCGCTCTCCTTCTTGTTGATAGATCTGTTGTGTGAGTATCTGTGCAGGGGTCATGAAGGGGAAACCCTGTAGTGGGCTCTTTATCATCTCGGCAAAGGTAAGATATTCCTGGTGTGATATCATGTCAGGTCAATGAGTAATTAGAGGGTAAACTCTAAATGGGCATCCAATACCCCATCCATGCTGGCATATATCTTAATGGAGGGGCTGTCAAACAGGTGATTTACAGGTGTGAACAGGCTAGGACTGAAAGCTTTCCATAGGCTGCTGTTGGCACCTGGGAGATACTCTATCATGTCCCGGCCGACTTCTACAAGTGAGCTGCTGTGTGCACTGCCCGGAGGTTGATGTAGCACATCAGAATGTATATCTACACAGTACTGTACCACCCGTCTCCCCTCTAGAGAGGGTGGGTGGAGAGGGTAGGCCGTGGTTGTCTGCTGGAGACCCCTGCTCAGCACCAGATTCTCTGCATAACATGTCAACATGCCAGAGTCTGCCGTGGTTCACATGCTAATCACTTTGGCCTCCTCCAAGGTGAGCGTTGTCAAGGTAGATGGAAGCCCCTATGGGTGGTCCCATCATGCCGATGCGATTCTGGCAGAGACTACGTGTTTGTCTGAGCCTACCCAGAATAGAGAGAGAGAGAGAGAGAGAGAGAGAGAGAGAGAGAGAGAGAGAGAGAGAGAGAGAAAGAGAGCCCGACCCTGTGGTTGATGGCGATCAGTGGTGTATATCACTGTGGAGGCTTGTCTCTAAATGGGAGTTCAGACCCTGGTAGTAGTAGTGTCGGAATGATACTACCTCCCTGGCAGCCGTTCGGCGATCCGTGGTGGCCCCCGCAACCAATGCCCCAGGGATTGAGCGGGCAGTGGTATCATTTGCCTAGTAGTAGTGTCGGAAGTAAAATGATACAGCCTCCCTCAACTGGCCGCCGTTCGGCGATCCGTGACCCCAACCGCCCTCTCAATCCCTGGGGTTTCCATCTAGAGGCATACCACCACCTGTCTCAACAATCCTGGGCCTCCATCTAGAGGCACACACCAACCACATGTCTCACCAACTTATGCCCCAGGGATTGAGAGGGCGGTGGGGGCCACGGATCGCCGAACGGCGGCCAGTTGAGGGAGGTGGTATCATTTTAATTCCGACACTACTACTCTACCATTTCCAAACCATTAGCTAGTTTCAGTTACATACGGGCCACATTTAAGATCGACGCATATAGAAAAGTTTATTAAAGGGCCTTTGAACCAGTTTATCGAAGACGTGAATTTTAAATTGCTGGATTATGGCATTGGACTTGTGGACAACATTAATTTGAACATTACATAAGTCAGACCTTAAAGTTTTCCATGCATGATTCCGGAATTACTCCAGAATCATTTACTATATTCAGCACGTGTTCTTAGATTACATGTCTGAACTGACTGGAAAGTAGGCGGAAAATTTAATACCCACTTCAGAAAATTGGCGAATCGCCTCCTATTTAAACATAGATGACCTGTCAGAAGCAGTGAGTCCTCCGCTTGTATGATTTTTCCCAAAGCTATGGGAACCAGAATCACTAGAGAATATACATAAGCATAAAAGCTTTTACAAGACTGAGACCGAAGGATACATGAAGAATGTTATCTGAGAATTCTGAGACGATGTCAATAAATAGACATACGATCTCAGAAACTCATCCGACCCGGAATATAAGCTGGTGAACTCGCACATCGCTTCCAGCGACCCAATAGACGAATCTATGTCTAGCCATACCCAGTTCCGACAACCTTTTATGGGTGTTGCAATCGATTTGAATCTTTGAAACCTGATTTTTCAGAATCGAAATTTCAAGATAACTATACAGGTAAGATGTTCATATTTAAAACTAATTTGGCTGGGGCTGTTGCTCCCTATCTGCGCATGACTGCAACAGCTCCCAGTCAAATTATTTAAAAAATATTCAACAGAATATTCATTAGATTATAAAGACCTGAGAGACATGAAATTCGTACACTTCATGACAGACTTTTCGATTTTCGTGACGGAGCTATGAATCATCTGATATATGACATATTTGGTTATGATGTCAGATACCTGAGTGACAGACCGGATGCCTACATTGGAGTAGTAGCCACACTTCCATCCACAACCTATGAGACTTTGTCTCCATACTTGTTGATATATGTCACTACTCTGAAATTATCTGATCTCGTCTGAATGAACTGATCGCGTATAGATTCATCACTGCTCAGAGCTCAAACATATTGTCATGATACGCCTGTCAGTTATGGGACGATATCCACGGGATTTTTCTAGGCTCGCAATGAGCTCCACAACCTTCGGTGGAGGCACCGTTGAAATTTATTATCTGTGTAGCAGATTTCTTAGGTCGAATGGACATTGCTATCTAACCAGCACTGAGACCGTATTAAAATCATGTGATCATAATTGTCCTTTTACTGATATATACTGAGGCATATAAGACATAACTGAAAAGATCTCCTTATGATTATTAATGTGTCCCAGTAAGACGTCCACGCATAGCATTACTCCTATTGAACGGAGGTACATTGGTGAATACGAATGGAGCTGTGGCTATGCCAAATGAAAGATCGCTACATCATTAGTGTCATACTTTTTCTTTGAAAGTGATCCTGAGATACTTAAGAATTTGTCCTTGATAATTATGTGAATGTATGGCCAGGGTTAGCAAAGACACCTACATTCCCATCCTCAAGCCGACAATCAAAATGTCCAGAGTCGTAGACTTAACGCTCGGAGATGGCGCGAACTCTTTTTGCCATTGTATCTGTCGCCAACCCCTATATGTTTCCATAACAGAAAAATTGAAAAATTGTTGAGTGATAAGTTGGATTTGTATCCCTACTCAGGACTTGTTTCCCAGACCATTTCCGTATTTTCTTCTTGAAATTATCCGCTAACGCTGAAAGCTTTGGTATATTCTAGGGAAGCCGAGTTCATCTGGGGACCTACATGGCATCGGTGCAAGTTGATTGCGCAAATCGGAGGATATCCCCACCAAACCACATCCTACACTTATCAACCTCTTTGAGTTGCCTAAAACGAAATTAATGGCCTATGGCAGCAACAGCGCTCAGTCAATTTGGTTTCCAAATTTTCAATAGAATGTTAATTAAATTCACTAATTCATCAAAGACATACAATTCGTACTTATTCGAGCTTCATGACGGCGTATTTCAGCCAATAGCCTAAGAATGGTTGTCTAATTGAAAGAATACATTCAGCCGACAATTACATTAACATCTCGAAAACTGACCTTGCTTTTTTGAATAATTTATAGGTGGTTAAATCTTGGAAGCGACGTCGCTAATTCACAGTTTACACGGTGAATAACATAATGCACGTTGTTGTTGTTGTTGTTGTTGTTGTTGTTGTTTTTGGTTTGGTTTGGTTTTATTGGCCGCTTACATCTTGAGTGAGATACTGAATTATTTTCGCGTCATCCAAATCAATCAAATAAGAGCATTATGCCGTGTAACATCACCGAGAGGTACGCCTAACAATGGCAATACTAAATTTACTTAGGCCTACCATAGTCAACCATCTTGGAAAACCAGTTCCCTTACAGAACCATCATCCTTTGGTTGTGAATGTCGTATACCATAGCAGACCACCTGCGGTAAGAGTGACTCATGGATTACTCTGATTTGCCATTCAAATATATGATTGCATATAACAATTATGTTACATGTTGGCCGACGTCATAAGCATGATTTACAGGGGGACTACTCAGTCATGAAGCTTCAGTAGTCCGTCAAGCGTACGAATTGTATGGCGTTGATGGATTTACTATTTAATAATCATTCTGTTGAATATTTTGAAACTAATTTGCCTGGTTGCTGTTGCTGCCATATGCAGCAACAGCATCCAGTGAAATTAGTTTCGAAATATTTAACAACTTAACTGTATATTTACCATGAAATTGGGATTCTGTGAATTCAAGAGTCAAAATATATAAATCGATGCAGGAGCTTAGCTAGAAGTGGGCGGGGCATAGCGAGAAATAGATCCCTCCATTGCTTGTGCTCTATAATGTGGTCTCTTGAAGGAGGTAATTTCCGGTACAGTTTAAACAAAAACTGACGCAGTGGCCGTCTAAGTAATATACGGATGCTTGTGTTTGCTTGTGTATGTACACATATTGTAGATATGGGACCGTCTTGTGGGGAGGTCATGACCCCGCTGGACATCTTATATGTACGAGGAGTAAGCCCGAGCACAATTCTTGTTTGAATACCAGGTGAGCTAAGAGACTATGTCACTGTGTATATTTAGATGCACTGATCATCGGCTAGAGCATCTTATTATTTGGATATATATTATCAGCACGGTATGACTGGCAGCAGATACGTCAGCTAGTGCAGGTACAGTTTCACCGAAACTGAATCGAGTATAAAAGATACGGTTGGCACCACGTGGGAATCAATCAAGGGATTAGATAGGACAAACGGACTTGGTTAGTTACGTAGCGGTCTGTGTTCTCACGGAGCGTGGGACCAGATAAGCCTAGAATAACCCGGCTATGAGGAATGGTAACTCGTGTGCCGATTAACTCTAGCATTCTACAAGTTGTCGACTAATAGGCAATGAACATGACATGGACATGGTAGCGTCATGTAGGCGGTAGGTACACAATCGAAAGTTACGATCAAAAACGTATCAATTGTAGAGGCGTGCTAGGACACAATCGAAAGTTATGAGCAAAAACATATCAATTGTAGAGGCGTGCTAGGACACAATCGAAAGTTATTATCAAAAACATATAAATCGAGAGGCGTGCTAATCCACCAGCAAGCCTTGGTATCAAAGCAGCATTCGTCATTTTGGGTAGGTCATTCGCCAGGAATGACATGGGAAGCCAGCTGGAATTCTAAAATAAAGTTTAGGGAACGACAGATCCCATCACTCAAGAACCAGCCAAACCGCAGGTGCTAGGTAGAAAGCACGCTCCCGGGGAGGGAGGGTCGGGGTCTTGATTGGTCAAAATGATGTCGTAATCCAATGAGAATCAGAACAACCTCCGGCGGTGCGAAACCAAGATGGAGCGAGAATAGAAACTGAGATAGTATATAACGGGGACTTTAACTTTTAATCGAGAGTTCGGTCCGCCTCGCACCTTGTAAAACGCTCTTGCTGAATGGCTTTAAGTAGGCAAGAGCTGGTTGAAAGTTAGGGAAACTTAGGAAACATTGAATTGTAATATTTAATGCTTGTGAATAGATCGCTAGGTAACAGTAAAAGTTACCACATTTGTAGGTTTATTGTATAGTTAACGTTAGCAAGTAAAACGATCACCTTGTGACATATACAAGGCAAAAGTTTGTCATATATTTGTTGTTATTCTGGAGAACACGGAAGACCACCGTGTCGAACCAATCGTTCTGAAGCGCGCAGTTAGATCAGGCCCAGGCACTAATATAAATATCGTCAGGTCTCTGTACCTACGAGGCGAGCTAGTGTCACGCTCCATCTTCATCGGTGGAACCGGTTGTCGCAGCAACCATTCGTACAAGGTTTCATCGAAGGGGGTAGAGCATACGTCATCAACAAGGGTAGACAACCCGAAATCTTCAATATGTGGCCACTCAGTATATCCGCGGCAATAAAAATAATGTTAATTCAAGAGCTCTTCCCGTACCGTCATTTGTTCAGCGATAGTCCTTGTTTATAGCATCCAGCCATGTGGAGATATAGAGCTCTTGTAGACACTCGATAACGTTCATATTGATGACTCTCCTGTGACTGTCAGTGGCTGAGAACTGATGCAGAGGACAGCAGCAACCATCCTGTGATTGTAAAACCAGAATCTACTGTACTGAACCCCGATCTTTGTGTGACCGGAAGATGCTATTATTTTAAGTGAGTTGCAGTACGGTGTTGCTTTCCAATGTCCTCAACTGTTTACAATGTTACCATTAATTAATTGAAGCCAAGCTATCTTATTACGCTGAATAACCTGAATAACGGAAGCTGTGTAGATTATTCAGTGTGAGAACTGTTAATGACAAAACTTGATTCCCTAACTTCCATTGTAATCCAACCATCACAGGGCTCTATCAGGTTTATAGGCCTGCGATACGTGCCTTGTTCCATTCCTAGTGCAATCTATCACCCTAATCCTCTAATCTGCACGTGTAATCCTTTCTAACCGACACTTCGTGTGCTGTGTTTCTTGTGTGTGTTTTTAGATTGTCTTCTGTCCTCTTCGGATTAGATCCAATGGCACGCCTTAATGTCAATACGGGAGACAGATTTCTCAACGAGATAGTTCGCAAGAGGGTGTTGCTTAATCCTTTAAATTCCAGTCTCTCATTTTCCTGACAACTATAGCCTACATGAAAGCTGATAGGCACCAAAGACTCACTCCCATTCGACTTAGTATAAAAAAACATTCATAGTTTCATAGTTCAGGGGCGACAAGAACGCTAATAGTCAAGGTAACCTCTTTTTCAATCAGTAGATGTATAGATTGCATTGCCCTGTTTTAGTGCAAAAACATACATATTATTCGATGAATATATAAAGAACCAATAGTTTAATGTTCTTGGCAGTGTACGAACACACACACACACACACACGCACGCACTCACGCACGCACGCACGCACGCACGCACGCACGCACGCACGCACGCACGCACGTACGCACGCACTCACACTCACACACAGTTAGTCCCCATTGAAATTATTGTCTGGTTGCTTGCAGCAGTCGGGCAGTTAAATGAGAAGGACACTAGATGAAATGTTGCATCTGAAACATATTAGGCTAAAAACATGAATGCGATGTACATAACCAGCTTAAAATAAATGGATCAATCTGCCAATTCGGGGACTTCTTCGAACAAATCTGAATACATCTACCTTAAATCAAGATGGATTTCAGATTTCATTATCAAACAGTATTACAGTTTATACCTTATTCTCTATGTCGTTGGTGAGTTCGGTTTTCAGGTTATTTTTGTTAACTATTTTGAAACTAATTGGGCCTGATAAATTTCTAAAATATGTAACTATAATAATTTTAGGATGTCGCTTCAGCTTTAAGATCTCGCTGATTAGCATTTGAATAACCCCGTCTACATGCGGACCTATCCGCTGGACAATAGCCTGCACTCCTTTGACTAATGAACGTTGGCTCTCACTCGGCTCAAATTAGCTTTTATTCAGAAAGCTCAATGTCCAATAATCACATTAAGATACACATATTCTTCTCTCAAAACCTGAATTGCGAAAGGAAGTTTTTCTCAACATTGCCTTAGTTAATTATTTTTAATAGGGAAAAATCCTGAAATAGAGTTGCGAAAACTCTTTTTGTCAAGTGACAAGTGAACTCCAAGAGAACACACTCTAAGAGTCCAGGCAACCTCTGTTTCAAGCAGTGCTTATCTAGTTTTTATTGCCAAGTTTTGTAGAACGAATACATATTGTTCTATCAATACACAAAGAATCAATAGTTGAATGGTCTTGATAGTGAATGAACATACACCCTTATAGGTAACAAAATACTGTGAACACTAAAGTTATAGGCAAATTTTGCCTATAACTTTAGTGTTCACAGTATTTTGTTACCTATAAGGGTGTGTGTTCCTTCACTATCAAGACCATTCAACTATTGATTCTTTGTGTATTGATAGAACAATATGTATATATATATATATATATATATATATATATATATATATATATATATATATATATATATATATATATATATATATATATATATATATATATATATATATATATATATATATATATATATATATATATATATATATATCACTGCCTAAAAGGTGGTTCATACGAAGCACACTACTTGTGCCTATATCAAAGCGCTTAAGTTCCTGCATAAACGTTAAGCCGATTCAACTGTTCTAAACATTGCTTCAGACCCAGCATCTAAGATAGCTGCGCCGATTGTCTTGTGGCAGACTAATTCTAAACTATAACTAGAAGGTACAGTTGCAAGCAACTGTAAGTATGCGTGTTGAATCTCTTTTGACAAGTGTAGCATATGAAATGCTCTCCCTTCCTTCTGTGTATGATTTTGTCACCTTAATGGCAATAGGATGCCAAATTGAGGGAGAGGACTAATTACCCTGAGTTACTTTGAATGATATGGGGAACAGAATAACACAGATGGCCATAGGATACTCTTGGTGCGGGATGGATTGAACCCAAATAGCGTCGATAATTTTGAGAATTGGTAATATGTGCTATCATCCTGTAATGAACGGTATTGGAAATATAATTTCATGTATAGATCTGGGATGTGGAATTCACTTCCTAACATAACTCTGCTGCGGTGGGTGATGTTATTGAATTGGATGGGAATCAGAAGCTTGGGGATTTAGTTACTTTAGTGAACATTTTTGACAATATGGGTAGTCCAAATATCATGGGTAATTTTGAACCATAATATTTTGAACACCTCTATTGAATGATAGGTAGAACAGAAAACCAGGGATGGTCATGCGATATGAAATGCTCTCCTTAATCTATGTGTGTGCTGATTCTGTCCCCTTGGTGGCAATAGGATGTCAAATAGGGGTGGAGTGTTAAATATCATGTAGAATTTTGACCCATGATATTTGTTCCCCCTCTCATTGAATTGCATCCGAATCAGGCATATTTTATAAATATGTAGCATCTCGAGAAAATACGGTTTGATTTTGTCTTAGTTGTTCACTCCATTTCCTCAATTATCATTGTTATTTATCCTACAATTTCATTATTTATATTTATTTGGGCCATTACTCCATCTGTTATCCCACCTTCAACTTGTTCCTTTAAACAAATTCTTCTCAACAACTACTGGACCGATTCGCAAGAATCACCTTTAGGGCATAGAACAAACAAGAGGCCCAAGGGGCCTGTATTGCTACCATGGAGCATTGGCAAGTCAACTAGAAAGGCCATTGTCCATAAGTAAAATCAGAAAGCTTTTGAAAATCCTAAATGAGTTGTCTAGAATTGTACCATAATGACAGCGGCCATGTTTCATTATAAGGATCAACTTCCATTGAATAAACCTTAATGGCTCTTATTCACTAATCATATCGCCCAAATTTCGGCCCGAACCATTTAGCGGTTCTGGAGAAGTAATTTTTGCAAAAACTAAGTCATCCAAGATGGTCGCCAAAGCATTTGGCCAATCAAATTCCCGTGGAAAAACTTGGTTCAGCTTCTGCCCTAGATGACATTTTATTATTTTGAATCGATTGGTCAACCGGTATCGAGGAAGACATTTAAAGACATTTCCAAAAAATTTACAAAATCCAAGATGGCCGCTGGCCAAATTGGACGATTGGCTTTGTTTGAACAAACTCGAATTTCTATGCCCTAAGGGTGCTTCCTGCCAAATATAATTGAAATCGCCCAACAGTTTACATTTCCCATTGCATTAGTCTGGGAGGTTTCAGCGGGAAAATGATCCAAGATGGCCGCCAAACCGTTTATCAGACAGTTTCAAAAGTGGTAAATTTGAAAATCAGCATACCAAAAAACCTGTATAAACCCAGTTTCTGCATCATAATTCATCACAAATATCAAAAATGGCCGCCAAACACGCAGGATTTGATTGTTTCACTGCAGCCATGTTTTTCTAGCTATTAACTTCTCTTGGACAAACTATAATGCCCCTTACTCCCTAATCATATTTCCCAAATTTCAACCTGATCCCTTTAGCGGTTCTGGAGTTGTGTTCACTAAAGCTAGGTCATCCAAGATGGCCGCTGAACCATTTGGTCAATCAAGTTCTCCTGAACAAATTTGGCTTAGCTCTTGCCCTAGATGATGTTTCATGAGTTCTGCATAGATTCCACAAGACGTTTTGGAGAAAAACTTTAAGAAATTTATGAAAATCAGATGAAATCCTAGATGGCTGTCGGGCCAATTGGCTGATCGGCTTCATTTGAACAAACTTGGATCTACATGCCCTAAGGATCCTTCCTGCCCAAGATAATTGAAATCGGCCTCGTAGTTCTTGAGAAGTCGTTTTAAGAATAAGTTTACAGACGCCTTGTCTCTGGATACTCGCCATGGCAAAGCTCACTTGGCTATTCTGGCCAGGTGAGCTAATAATAAGTCAAATCATTTTTGGAACATTAAACAGTTTCCAAACATGCAATGGCCTGTCAAGTGTACGAATTGTATGCACGAGTACTACTTAATAACCAGTCAGTTGAATATTTTGAAACTAACTTGACTGGACAAATCAAACTAGTCCAATTAGTTTTAAAATATTCAATAGCTTACCTGTATAGTTACCTTGATTTTGGGATTCTTAGAATGCAGGGTTCAAATTATATAAATCGATTCGAACACCTGCAAAGCGTGGGCAGAGCTAACCTAAAAATGGGCGGGACATAGCTAGAAATGGACCCCTCTATTGTGGATGGTTATCATGGAATAGATAATCAGCTGTTGGAAATTCATGGACGAGCGTCTCAAGAACACCATATATTATATATAATTCAATTGTAATTGCCGTGAATAAATTACAAACAAGAGGCCCAAGGCGCCTGTATCGCTCATCTCGAATTATTCGCCACTGGCACTACCGGACAAAACAAGATGACCACTGGAAAAATTTACCAATATAATTTCTACGAAGAATGTTAAACGAAGCTTTATTAAAACTGGCCGTGTTTAATAAGTAGTCTTTTTATGAATTTCTCAAAAATACAAGATGTCCGGCAAATACGCCAAATTTTGATTAATTAATGCCAGACATGGTTTTTTGAATGCATTTGTTTTAATGGGAAAAACGATCCAAGATGGCTGCCAAACCGTTTATCCGACAGTTTCAAAAATGGCAAATTTAACATCAGAATACCCGAAAACATATACAAAACCGTATTTCGGCATCAAAATCCATCAAATAAAAGATCCAATATGGCCGACAAACATGCCACATTTTGATTGGCCCACGGTGGCGATGTTTTTGATGGATCAACTTCCATTGAGCAAACTTCAATGGCCCTCAGTCCCTAATCATATCTGCAAATTTCGGCCCGATCCGTTCAATATTTCTGGAGGTCGTTTTCGTGAAACCTAGGTCTTCCAAGATGGCCGCCTGACTATTTTGCCAATCAAGTTCCCTTGAACAAACTTGGTTTAGCTCTTTCCATAAATCATATTTCATGGGTTTTGAATGGATGCCCCAATCGGGTTCTGAAATTTTTAAAGATATTTTTAAAAAGCAGCTAAAATCCAAGACGGCTGATCGGCTTCTTTTCAACATCCTTGAATCTCTGTGCCCTAAGGATTGTTCCTCCCAAATATGGTTGAAATCGGCCCAGTAGTTCTCGAGAAGCCATCTGCTTTAGTATGGGAGCTTTTGGCTGGAAACTGATCCAAGATGGCCAACAAACAGTTTATCCGACGGATTCAAAAATGGCAAATTTGAAATCAGAATACCCAAAAACCTATATCAAACCAATTTTGGCTCCAAAATCCATCAAATACAATAATCCAATATGGCCGCCAAACATGCTACATTTTGATTGGCCCATGGCGGCCATGTTCTTTCACGTAGCATCTTATCTTGAACAAAGTTTAATGGCCCTTAATTCCTAATCATACCTCACAAATTTCAACCAATCCGTTCAACAGTTCTAGATAAGTCTTTTTGCGAAAGCTAGGTCATCCAAGATGGCCGTCGAACTATTAGGTCAATTACCTTCCCTTCAAAAAATTTGGTTCACCTCTTACCCTAGATGATATTTCATGAGTTTTGAATCGATCCCCATAGGGGTTTCGGAGAAGATTTTTAAAGGTATTTCTAAAAATAGGCCAACATCCAAGATGACCACACACACGCCAGATCAGCCGATCGGCTTCCTTTGAACAAATTTGAATCTGTATAGTGTAGGGACCCTTCCTGCCAAATACAATTGAAATCGGCCGAACGGTTCTTGAGAAGAAGTAGTTTAAAGCAAAAGTTACGACAACGGACGAACACACGACGCATGGTCGCCATGGAATAAGCTCAATTGGCCTTTCGGGCCAGGTGAGCTAATAATAATAATATGTATAATTAGTTGTTTTAGAGCTACATGTAGTAACCCATGTTAACCATTTGCTGGTCAAAATTTAATTTTCGCTTGGCGAATGTCAATTTGCCAGTCAAGAAGGCTATTTTGAAATTTACTATTGGAATGCTTGAGCTACGTACATGTATCGAACCATAACCAGCGGGAATCTATAAAAGATAAATCATCTTGATCTGCAAATTCATATTTCACAATGTGTGGCCAAGCTTTATTTTATTTAAATCATCGAAATTTAAGTCAGAACTTAAGTCACTAAAGGCTAAAATTGAAATTTAATAGTTTTGAATTTTCCGTTGAGCAAAAACCATCTCTCTAGATCGCCGTGTATTGACAGATCAGATTAAGTAGCTATAGTCAATTGCAGATCTAGTGTGTGATTGTCAGAAATGGCAGCTGCTACATATGTTTAACCAGAAATGTGGTTGCAAAGCAACTATGAACCTTGACTTTATGACTTTGCAATGAATCATGAAGCTTGACTTCAAACATATTATAAATATAGAATGCCTTGTCTACAAAAGGCCCAGGGGGGGGGATGTAGCTCTAACCTGGACCATTAAGATTTGAACCATTTGCATTTAAATACGGGTACACATGATGGATAATTAAAAAAAAATCCAAGATGGCCACCAAAGAAATTGACCAATCAAAATTCTCATTTGGTATGGTGAAGCCTACCGACATAGGATCATTCCACTCAAGTTTCATTGAAATTAGCCTACTAAATAAGGGGTAGCATTTTAAATGGTTCTGGAAAGTTTTCAAAAATCCAAATGGCCAAGAAAAAATTAGCCAACCAAAATTCCGAATAGGAGTTCTAGAAGAGCCTACCACTATAGAATCCTTCCAGTCAGCTGTGGATAAAAACAACCAAGCGGTTATGGAGAAGATGCATTTTGACAATTTCCAGTAAATTTTTCACAAATTTACTGATTACCAAAGAATTGGACCCATTCAAATTCTGAATAGATGTTCTGGAGCCTACCATGATAGGGAATTGTCTTGCCAACTACAATGTAGGGTTGAAATCTTGATGAGTAGCTCTTAAGCAATATTTGGTAAAATTTTCAACAAATCTCAGGTTTTCACCAAAAACTTGAACAATCAAAATTCTGTTTATAATACATATCGCCATAAGCTCATTCCAGCCAAAGTAAGTTGAAATCTGCCGAGCGGTTAATGAGGAGTAACGTCTTGACAATTTACGGTTAATTTTTCATAAAATCTAAGGTTTTGACCAAAAAACTTGAACAGACAGAATTCTGTATATAACTTCTAAAGCATAGGCTTATAAGGTCATTCCAGCCAAAGTAATTTGAAATCTGCTAAGCGGTTAATAAGGAGTAGAGTTTTGACAATTTCCGGTAAATTTTTCATAAAATCCAAGATTTTCACACAAATAAATTGACCAATCAAAATTCTTTATACGTGCTCTGAAACTGAAAGCATCAGGGGCCTTCCAGCCAAATTAGGTTGAAATCCACGAAACAGTTAATGAATAGTGTTTTAACAATTTCCGGTATACTTTTCATAAAATGTAATATTTTAACCAAAATAAATTGACCAATCAAAATTCTGTACATAAATTCTGTGGCCTACCCCCATAGCGTCCATCCAGCTAAATTAGGTTGAAATCCACCAAGCGGTTAATGAGGATTAGCGTCTTTAAACAAAGGTTGACGGATGAGACGGTCACTATGCATATTAGTGACCTTGACCTTTGGCCAAAACATCATTGTACGATGCCGTGTCATTATAAGGCGCCATATGTTCAAGTCTTGGTCCAGTATGATTAACCAAACCGAGGATATAAACAGAAAAGACGACCTAAAATTAAATAGGACGACGACGACACCACCAGCACCGGACGACGTGCAGGATATCGCAATAGCTTGTTTTACTTCGTAAATTCGAGCTAAAAAAGAATACAGTTGTTATTTAAATGTTTTAAATTTTAAAAATATTTTTGAAAGACTTGACAACAAAAGATGTCAATATGAACAATTTATTCTCAAACAATTCCAAATCAAAAGTGTAAAAAAGTTAAATTTATAGCACACAAAGTACACAAATTAGCTCTTCACACATTTTGGTTTTGATGGTCTCATTCATGTGGCGTGTTAAGCTGTAAGTGTTCAGCTGAACTAATGCCCCACAAGTCAACATCTAGGAGGAAATCAGTGGATGTAGCACATTTACACTGACATACAGGTACTTTTCTTGAGAAAGTGTGGTAGTTAAATCATAAACGGTTTCCATGCGGCACAGACAGCTTCCAAGATCTGGAAATTAAACTAAAACAAAAATCTTATTGACCGTTAACCTATTAACACTCAAGCCAGCCAAAAATGACTTGTGCAGTGGTCTTGAGAAATGTTCATTCACAGAGCAAGAAATATTTATTCCAGTGATAAGTTTTCAAGACGAATCTTCCGTTGTCTGCAAATTGACATTTTCTCTGAGAAGATGTTTTCGAACAAATCTGTGGCTTAAATGGTTAAAATCACAGTGTGACCTATGGCTATGACATTGCTATGCCCGTGCCTCACTTTTAAGATGACTACTATACAAGAAAACTGTTGAATATTATGAAACTAATTTGACTGAAACCAGTAAGAGATCCCATGGAAATTGGTTCAAAATATTCAACAGAATATTTCATACATGAAAAATAATTTGGTTTCATTGTCTGTCTGTATCATTGATCATGGGCAAAACAGAACCAACCTAGATGACCACTGGCATGTGTGAACAAATTTACTAATCTAATTTGTGTGAGGCTTTAGCCAAGGTTTTTTAAATTGGTCCAGTGATTAATTTTAAGTCTTTTAAATGATTTTCTCAAAAATTTTCAGAAAATCCAACATGGCCGCCAGACACGTTATATTTTGATTGATCCAAGGCGGTCATGTTTACCGTCACACCGGTGACACCAACAGCGAAGGTGAGAACGTGAGGTTCAACTATGGCGGCGAAGGACGCCCGGCCCCACTTGAACGTGAACGTTTCACCGGCTCTAGAAGTTGGTTTCTGTACAATCTGGAAACGTGCAATACCGGATCTCCAACCCCGAGATCCGCAGCTAACCAGCTATCCCGTCCCGCCGTGCCGCGTACCGGCGGTGCCGCGGAACGGGAACGTCCAGCGAACCAGCTGGAGGCTACACAACTTATGAAAGTTCCGACAATTAACAAAGTCCAAAACTATATATATATATTAGGGAATCCAATCTATCACTCACGTAAATGACGTCATAATCAATTACGTCACACGTAGGCTGACGTTAGATTCACAAGCACGTCCCTCTCCGTGGCGGATACCTAGCTCTGGCCTGGCACCATGGGACGTGCTAGCGAGTCTAGGCTTCCGTCGCAATCATACTTGACATAAATACTCCCTCATAAATAATCCGTCAGTTGCACGAATTGTATGCCGTTACTATTTAATAAACATTCCGTTGAATATTTTGAAACCACTTTGACTGTGTGCTGTTACTGCCATAGACAGCAACAGCACACAGTCAAATTAGTTTCAAAATATTCAACAGCTCACTTCAAAACGGGATTCTGGGAAATCACAGTTGAAAGTACATAAATTGATCCCAACATGCTCAAGAATGGGCGGAGCTTAGCTATATATGGGCGGAGCATAGCTAAACGTGGATGCAGCCATAGCCCTAGGTTTGGGAAATCTATTCTAGCCATGGCCATGGGCTAGTAGATGGCTAGTCTTAATTTCAAGCACATCTTCATTGGTGTTTGGGGCAAGGTGGTGGATTGGTGGGTGAAGAACTATATGTGAGCATAAGCGGAGTAGGTGGCGCAACAAAGAGTTTATTTGTATTATGCGAATCATCGTGGATGTATTTGGATTGGATTTGTGATATCTGATTGTCTCTCATTTCCATAAATGGCATACAATCAAACCTGTCTATTACAGGCACCTTTTGGACCCGTCATTGTAGAGTGTCTCTAATAGGTTGTTCCTTAATGTAAGTCAATTACAATAGTAACCGTATGCAGGTTACTGGGTGAGTACTAGGTCAGTACCGGGCCAATACATACTGGCATTGGCTCGGTACCGGCCCAGGGACCTGCTTTGTCGGGTATGATTGTCCACCTCACAGAATCACGAGCAATGTGGATCGAAAGCAGGCCCGCACAATACCCCGGGTATGACTGTATTTTCAGATGATGTGTGTCTTTGACACGTGTTCGCAATATTGAACCAATTAGGTTAAGCTGGATCAGGACCATCAAATTCGTGCTAAAAATAACAATCCCGACCACCGTTACTAAATAAAGGGCTGTCAAATGGCATTATTAACTCAGTGTTCGGGTGTTGAGCTCTCGAAAATTGTCTTCTAGCTGAGATTTGAACACCGTAAGTGACAAGAAATGTACGCGAAACGACAGGCAAATCTCCTTGATATATCTCATTTTCTTTGAACTATTCCATTATACATATATACAGTCAAACTCGCTTGAGAGTCCAACTGCCTTTGGTGGCCAAAACCAAATATCACGACAAACATACGAGGACCTCGATGTTGTTTCCACACGCATCAAACGCTCCCATTCAAGTTAGCTAGAAAGAATATATGAATTGTAAATACTTTTCCGTATTTGGTCATCCAGATTCAAAGGGCGACGTGCATCTGAACATCCTTTCTCTAGACACCGATAGGACGCGTTCGATTACATAAGCGCGGTACGTGGATTAGGTCTAATGTCACGCCGCATACTCTAGTAGGCATTCTCACGCTCTGAGGTCGAGTATAAGTGTGCGCATGCATTGATTGTACTTACCTCGTTTAACCATTTAACTCTCAAGCTCGGCAAAAAAGTGGCCATGATAAATTGCTATTTGCAGATCAAAAGAATAGCATTTTTGAAAATGTATCACTAGAATAACTGGCTCGATAACCGCGTCGCTCATTCCAGTTATAAATAAAATAATAAAGTTTTCTTGGTATGCAAATGGACATTTTCTATCAGAAAAGTGAAATTTTCAGGAACAGATTTGAGGATTAAAGGGTTAATTACTCAGACTTGTATAATCATATTCAGACTTGTATAATCGATCGCTTTGATTTGTATAATTTGGAAGGCGGCGAAATCAATGTCTAAACCACGATCTAATGAGCTATTCCTCGTTACCATTCCCGGATATTAGATCATGGAAGCGCTATATCAGTAACGTATTCTAGCAATGTACCTCCCTGATGTCATAATGCAGCTTAGTGAACCAAAATCGGGACAATACGGCCCAGTATTGGCCCAGTACCCTGCATTATTAGGGAACTCTATTCCTACTGTTAGAACCAATCACCCAAGGACAAGTGACCCCGTCATGTTATTCAAATCATCATCATCAATCACACAGACCCTTACTAGACATACAGTCTACATACTTAATCTTACCAAGAAATCACATAAGTCACTATGGTTACTGTACTGGATGTTTTCCTCTGCCCAGGTGAGGATATCTACATGAATAAAGTGTACGGTAAATAGATGTTTCATGATATTAAGACTATCTGATTCCCGGCTCAGACGATTGACATATATATATATGTCAATCGTCTGAGCCGGGAATCAGATAGTCTTAATATCATGAAACATCTATTTACCGTAAATTATATATATATATATGTAGTTTTAGACTTTGTCAATTGTCGGGACTTTCATAAGTTTTGTAGCCTCCGGCGCGCGCTGGTCCGCTGGACGTTCCAGTTCCGCAGCACCGCCGGTACGTGGCACGGCGGGACGGGATAGCTGGTTAGCTGCGGATCTCTGGTTTGCGGATTCGGTATTGCACGTATTGAATAACTATGTCTGTGTGTGTGCGTGCGTGCGTGCGTGCGTGCGTGCGTGTGTACGCGCGCATGAAAGCGTGCGTGTGTGCGTGCGTGTGTGTGTTTGTTCACTGCCAAGAACATTAAACTATTGGCTCTTTATGTATTCATCGAATAATATGTATGTTTTGCACTAAAACAGGGCAATGCAATTTATACATCTACTGATTGAAAAAGAAGTTACGTTGACTATTAGCGTTCTTGTCGCCCCTGAACTATGAAACTATGAATGTTTTTTGAAACTAAGTCGAATGGGAGTGAGTCTTTGGTGCCTATCAGGTTTTATGTAGGCTATAGTTGTCAGGAAAATGAGAGACTGGAATTTAAAGGATTAAGCAACACACTCTTGCGAACTATCTCGTTGAGAAATCTGTCTCCCGTATTGACATTAAGGCGTGCCATTGGATCTAATCCGAAGAGGACAGAAGACAATCTAAAACACACACAAGAAACACAGCATACGAAGTGTCGGTTAGAAAGGATTACACGTGCAGATTAGAGGATTAGGGTGATAGATTGCACTAGGAATGGAACAAAGCCCGTATCGCAGGCCTATACACCTGATAGAGCCCTGTGATGGTCGGATTACAATGGAAGTTAGGGAATCAAGTTTTGTCATTAACAGTTCTCACACTGAATAATCCACACAGCTTCCGTTATTCAGGCTATTCAGTGTAATAAGATAGCTTGGCTTCAATTAATTAATGGTAACATTATAAACAGTTGAGGTCATTGGAAGGCAACACCGTACTGCAACTCACTTAAAACAATAGCAACTTCCGGTCACACAAAGATTGGGGTTCAGTACAGTAGATTCTGGTTTACAATCACGAGATGGTTGCTGATGTAATCTGCATCAATTCTCAGCCACTGACAGTTACAGGAGAGTCATCACTATGAACGTTCTCGAGTGTGTACAAGAGCTCTATATCTTCACATGGCTGGATGCTATAAACAAGGACTATCGCTGAACAAATGACGGTACGGGAAGAGCTCTTGAATTAACATTATTTTCATTGCCGCGGATATACTGAGTGGCCATATATTTGTACATACACAAGCAAACACATGCATCTGTATGTTACTTAGGCGGTCGCTGCGTCAGTTGTGATTTGTTTAAACTGTACCGGAAATTACCTCCTTCAAGAGACCACATTATGGAGCACAAACACTGGAGGGATCTATTTCCAGCTATGCCCCGCCCACTTCTAGCTAAGCTCCTGGATCGATTTATATACTTTGACTCTTGAATTCACAGAATTCCAATTTCATGGTACATATACAGTTAAGTTGTTAAATATTTTGAAACTAATTTCAACAGCAACCAGGCAAATTAGTTTCCAAATATTCAACGGAATGATTATTAAATAGTAAATCCATCAACAATTCGTACGCTTGACGGACTACTGAAGCTTCATGACTTGGTAGTCTCCCTGGTAATCATGCTTATGACGTCTGCCAACATGTAACATAATTGTTATATGCAGTCATATATTTGAATGACAAATCAGAGTAATCCATGAGTCACTCTTAACGCAGGTGGTCTGCTATGGTATACGACATTCACAACCAAATGATCATGGTTCTGTAAGGGAACTGGTTTTCCAAGATGGTTGACTATAGTAGGCCTAAGTAAATTTAGTATTGCCATTGTTAGGCGTACCTCTCGGTGATGTTACATGGCATAATGCTCTTATTTGATTGATTTAGATGACGTGTATATAATTCAGTATCTCACTCAAGGTGTAAGCGGGCAATAAAGCCAAACCAAACCAAACCAAAAACAACAACAACAACAAAAATCTCAGTGTGCAAAATGCGAATTTGAGCACAACGCTCGTAAAATATAAGATGACAGACCACGCGCGAAATTACTGATTTGCTTAGACTGAGCAACCCCGTTGGGATAACGTACGTCTTGCCAATAAGATGGCATCTAAGCGACGTCGCTTCCAAGATTCAACAACCTATAAATTATTCAATAAAGCAAGGTCAGTTTTCGAGTTAATGTAATTGTCGGCTGAATGTTTTCTTTCAATTAGACAACCATTCTTAGGCTATTGGCTGAAATACGCCGTCATGAAGCTCGAATAAGTACGAATTGTATGTCTTTGCTGAATTAGGGAATTTAATTAACATTCTGTTGAAAATTTAGAAACCAAATTGACTGAGCGTTGTTGCTGCCATAAGCCATTGCTTTCGTTTTAGGCAACTCAAAGAGTTTGATAAGCGTAAGATGTGGTTTGGTGGGGATATCCTCCGATTTGCGCAATCAACTTGCACCGATGCCATGTAGGTCCCCAGCTGAACTCGGCTTCCCTAGAATATACCAAAGCTTTCAGCGTTAGCGGATAATTTCAAGAAGATAATACGAAATGGTCTGGGAAACAAGTCCTGAGTGGGGATACAAATCCAACTTATCACTCAACAATTTTTCAATTTTTCTGTCATGGAAACATACAGGGGTTGGCGACAGGTACAATGGCTAAAAGAGTTCGCGCCATCTCCGAGCGTTAAGTCTACGACTCTGGACATTTCGATTGTCGGCTTGAGGATGGGAATGTAGCTGTCTTTGCTAACCCTGGCCATACATTCACATAATTATCAAGGACAAATTCTTAAGTATCTCAGGATCACTTTCAAAGAAAAAGTATGACACTAATGATGTAGCGATCTTTCATTTGGCAAAGCCACAGCTCCATTCGTATTCCCCAATGTACCTCCGTTCAATAGGAGTAATGCTATGCGTGGACGTCTTACTGGGACACATTAATAATCATAAGGAGATCTTTTCAGTTATATCTTATATGCCTCAGTATATATCAGTAAAAGGACAATTATGATCACATGATTTTAACACGGTCTCAGTGCTGGTTAGATAGCAATGTCCATTCGACCTAAGAAATCTGCTACACAGATAATAAATTTCAACGGTGCCTCCACCGAAGGTTGTGGAGCTCATTGCGAGCCTAGAAAAATCCCGTGGATACCGTCCCATAACTGACAGGCGTATCATGACAATATGTTTGAGCTCTGAGCAGTGATGAATCTATACGCGATCAGTTCATTCAGACGAGATCAGATAATTTCAGAGTAGTGACATATATCAACAAGTATGGAGACAAAGTCTCATAGGTTGTGGATAGAAGTGTGGCTACTACTCCAATGTAGGCATCCGGCTGTCAGATGATGCATAGCTCCGTCACGAAAATCGAAAAGTCTGTCATGAAGTGTACGAATTTCATGTCTCTCAGGTCTTTATAATCTAATGAATATTCTGTTGAATGTTTTTAAAATAATTTGACTCGGAGCTGTTGCAGTCATGCGCAGATAGGGAGCAACAGCCCCAGCCAAATTAGTTTTAAAATATGAACATCTTACCTGTATAGTTATCTTGAAATTTCGATTCTGAAAAATTCTGAAAAATCAGGTTTCAAAGATTCAAATCGATTGCAACACCCATAAAAGGTTGGCGGAACTGGGTATGACTAGAAATAGATTCCTCTATTGGGTCGCTGGACGCGATGTGCGAGTTCACCAGCTCATATTCCAGGTCGGATGAGTTTCTGAGATCGTATGTCTATTTATTGACATCGTCTCAGAATTCTCAGGTAACATTCTTCATGTCTCCTTCGGTCTCAGTCTTGTAAAAGCTGTTATGCTTATGTATATTCTCTAGTGATTCTGGTTCCCATAGTTTTGGGCAAAATCATACAAGCGGAGGACTCACTGCTTCTGACAGGTCATCTATGTTTAAATAGGAGGCGATTCGCCAATTTTCTGAAGTGGGTATTAAATTTTTCGCCTACCTTCCAGTCAGTTCAGACATGTACTCTAAGAACACGTGCTGAATATAGTAAATGATTCTGGAGTAATTCCGGCTCACGCATGGAAAACCTTAAGGTCTGACTTATGTAATGTTCAAATTAATGTTGTCCACAAGTCCAATGCCATAATCCAGCAATTTAAAATGCATGTCCTCGATAAACTGGTTCAAAGGCCCTTTCATAAACTTTTCTATATGCGTCAATTTTAAATATGTCCAGTATGTAACTGAAACAAACTAACGGTTTGGAAATGGTAGTTATTACCCTCGCCGTGCAGTCTGACTATTATGACTGATCCTGCCCGCCCGCCCGCCTGCCTACCCGCCCATCTCCCACCCGTCCGTCCATCTGTCCGCCACCTGCCCGTATGCATGTCTGCCTGCCTGCCTACCTACCTACCTACCTACCTGCCTACCTACCTGTCTGCCCGCCTGCATACATGCATGCTTACGTGGCTCTCCAAGTTTATTTACCAGATTCTATTGATTTGATTTGGCTCACATTTTAGCGTAAAACATTTTCTCTTAATTTCGTGCTGGATCCAAACAACATATCAAAGAAAATTCCACGTCGTAGCCAATGCTGATAAAAACATTGATGTGTGCAGTCACAGTTACCTGTCCCCAAGATGGACCACCGGCGAGCCAGTTGTAGCTACGAAACAATCACCAACTGTTGTCTACGTTAAGTGTGGCTATATTATTGATGTGCACTACAACAATGCTGGTAGTGTCCATTCAGCAGATCAAGACACTACTGGATCACACACACTAACATATTTCAAACACCAATCCAGAGACGTTTGACATCGTATATCCAGCAGCAATCTAAATATCACTATCTTATACCAAGTGTGTAAAACATATCTGACATATTTCATACTGATAATCATTTTTTCTCAGAAAGCTATCCGGCTTATGTGAGCAACATATAATAAAAGTTGGCATACGTATATTTTGCAATAATACCATCAACGACGTTCATTGAAATGATTTTTAGTACGATAAGAATCAATGATTTAGCCATTCATCTACAACAGCGAAGAAATTTCATTGTCTAGATTGTCTCTGGATAATCGAACTAAGATTATTGGATATTTTTGGAATACAATGATAATGTATATACCCGTTACCCAGTCTTTATATCAACTGATGATGACACTACATCTCGTCCTTAGATGTTTCACAACATTCACAACACGTGTTATGTGAGTGCCGTCTATGGAAAATGCGCTTATCGCTAGGGATATTGCTGAAAGCTGATGCTGCAGAAGATAGGCGTCAACATGATCTAGGAAAGGTAATATTATCTTGAGGATCTGGACTGAATTGTGTGATCCGTCTGTAGCTATGCCAGCATATTTCTGCCTAAACACCATCCACTTTGTACGAGCATTGGCATCGATTTGCACACGCTGAATCCTGACTCCCCGGAATCACAAGATAATTATACAGGTAAGCGAGGAGTACCTTGAAACTTTGACGACTCCTAATCAAATTAGTTTCAAAATATTCAACATATTCTTTACTGATTTGTAAATTCACCAAAGACCTCTAATGGACCTCTCCAGTTTTAGCCATGCCCGCCCATCTCTAGCTAAGCTCCACCCACACCTCGCTCGTGTTTGGATCGATCGATGTCTGAACTCCCTGACTATCAATTTCCAGAAAACTATACAGGTAAGCTGTTGAATATTTTGAAACTAATTTGGCTGGGTGCTGAATTAGTTTCAAAATGTTCAACAGCATGTTTCTTAACAAAGACATACAATTCGTACAACGTGTCGGAATATTAAGCGTTAAGACGGACTAAATCATCATGTTGTAATTGATTACGACGTCATCCTAGACGTCACGTAGTTAGTTGATTATAACGTCATATGATGGATGGAAAACGGGAAACGTCCATTCATACCAATTCATGAAGTATTATTTCCAATTTTCCAACAGACCTATGTCATTTTGATTGTGACGTGAGACAACACAATTTAATGGTGTACTTGTTTATGACGTCAGATACATTTGACTAATCGGATCCCTCAATTCCTTTCAAACTTCTATCTTATTAACATAATTTATTAAAATCCTTTTGAACGAACCGCGGCGAGTTGAAAATGAGATGAACTAATTGATCTTGATTAACTTACTGCTAAATTATCACTAGTTTGAGATACTACTTGTAATCGCATCTATTGCTATTTCCCATGAGGCAATCATCATAATATGCATCTGCCATAGCAGCTATCATACATACACCTTTCTAATCATGTATATACACGCACGTAGAATTGAACTGTTTGATAAGTTTAATGCTAAGTCGCATAACATACCTTGTATACTACTGCAGTTAATATAGCTAGGCATTAGAGGAGAAAGAGCAGTAGAATTAGGGTCCGACCCGGGAAAAATGGCTATCAAGCTAGTTTTGGTGTAGTTCGAAGCGGAATTCGTTGCGCTATATCATATCCAAAATCCGCAAAAATCCCTTTTGGGGAAATCTTACAAAATACATATGAGTGCACACCAGATCTTTATAATATTTGCGGTGTACCATACGCACGGAGGGGTCTCAGCGCAAGAAGTATGATCAGTATGTTTTCCGAAAATGTATGGCGCATGCCATTTCCTGTCCATTATTTATATACTAGCAATTGATTTGAATACGTGACAAATTAATTGGTGTTGCCAGTCATTCTCCAAAACTGCGCATATACCAACTATATGCATGTGTGATCTGTTTCCGGGATCATGCGTAACTTGTAACGCCGATGGCTTGCTATATGATCGCTGCAAGCTATTATGCTGACATGATGTACTTTACTCTATGAACATTTAACCTAACTCGTCTACAAAACATGTTAATATTCCACGGTATTTGCGTTAATTTAATGATTTAGCAGTGGTGGAATGTTGTGTGGGTGGGTGGGGTTGGGTAAGGGGTGTTACTTGCAAATCAGCGGCACGTCATGTGATTAATAAATAATTCATGAATTTACTACCGCTACTATGATATTATTAACAGAGCATCTGATGAGGGGGTGAAGGGATGGTGTGGTGGGATGCAGTGGCGTAGTGAGTGTATCTGGAGCCCGAGGGTAAAATACGAGTTTGTGATCCTCTCTTAACAGAGGGAGGGAGAGGGGGAGGGAGGGACGGAGGGAGGGGAGGGAGGGAGGGAGGGAGGGAGCGAAAGAGGGAGGGAGAGGGGGAGGGAGAGAGGGAGGGAGGGAGGGAGAGAGAGAGGGAGAGAGAGAGGGGTGGAGAGAGGGAGAGGGAGTGAGGGAGGGAGAGGGAAGGGGAGGGAGAGGGAGAGGGAGAGGGAGAGGGAGGGAGAGAGAGAGATAGAGAGGGGGGCGAGGGCGAAGGCGAGGGTGGGGGAGAGAGGGAGGGAGGGAGGGAGAGAGAGAGAGAGAGAGAGAGAGAGAGAGAGAGAGAGAGACGAGACGAGAGAGAGAGAGAAGGAGAGAGACGAGATGGAGAGGGAGAGAGGGAGAGAGAGAGAGGGAGAGAGAGACGAGATGAAGAGGGAGGGAGAGAGAGAGAGAGAGAGAGAGAGAAGAGCGAGAGAGAGAGAGAGGAGAGAGAGAGGAGAGAGAGAGGAGAGAGAGAGAGAGAAAGAAAGGGAGAGAGAGAGAGAGGGAGGGAGGGAGGGAGGGAGGGAGAGAGGGGGAGAGGGAGGGAGAGAGGCGGGCGGGGGGGGGGGGGGAGGGAGTCATAGTGTACAGATGTAATCAACGTGTACCTTGCCATTTCGTGACCAGATTCATGACGTGAGTAAACAAAGGAATGGTGCATGGAGTCGTGATGCTGAAGGAAAACTGCAACAGTGTTTCGACTTCCTTGCTGCTGAGGCGGTCTATCACAAATCTTGCCAGTGGACTTTCATGTCAGAAATGTTCTTATCGACTACACATAGCTAAGACAAACCAATTGTTCGGCCTGAGAACCAGGAGATGCTGAAAGCATTTACTGAATAGTGTGAATAGCTGGAGTCCGGAGCAGCTACAGAATTGTACATACTGATGGATCGTCAAAGTGATCCCGTTAATAACATTTTTTCAGACAGATTGTCATAGCGATTTGGTTAAGTCAGATTTTAATGGTGAGTCATTTGATAGC
This sequence comes from Chaetoderma sp. LZ-2023a, assembly GCA_034401795.1. Taxonomy (NCBI): domain Eukaryota; kingdom Metazoa; phylum Mollusca; class Caudofoveata; order Chaetodermatida; family Chaetodermatidae; genus Chaetoderma; species Chaetoderma sp. LZ-2023a. The sequence continues at coordinate 96,380,770 of CM067373.1, read as the reverse complement.
TATCCTCAAAATCAAAATGCTGGTAAGATTCTAGTTGAGACATATCGTCACAGTGAAAATGATGGGAATGTGCCATTTGAGATGTATCCTAAATGTTAAACTATTGTTAATGTTCTGGTTGAGACAGAGTTTCAAAATAAAATGGCGCTGGTGTGATATTGGAGATTGATCTTGCATGTGAAACTGTTGATGTGTATGTTAAAAATGTGAGGAGCGAAGCTCATTCTAATTTGTTAGATAGTGTATATGTTGCAAGTGCCATATTGCTAATATTTTGAATGATGAATTACGTCTAGTTGACGAGGAATACATACAGTTGTGTGATCTATACGAGGGTGTTGTGCAGAAACAAGACACTATAGAGGATGTCGCCGAATCTAAAGCACTGCAGAAATTACAAGAATAAATGGATAAGTACAAATACATGTTTGCAACCAATTCAAGAACCGTTAAGTTGTGGCTTCAGTCCATGGCAAACATTGACACGCTCAAACTATTTATAAGAGCCTAAACGACAGGTGATTGGCATTTGCATCTTATTTCAGCCAGCAAGATGATCAACTTGTTTACAGCGACTGGCCATAACAATTATGCAAAGTCCACTCATCTGTATTTTTAACGTATGCTTGAATTGTCGAATACCCACCCATGGTTATATGATAAGTTCATGATTCGTTGATATCACACAGTACACAAATCTGACAGATATTGGGCTGGACTCTGGAGTCAGACAGATCTTGTTATTGAGCAACTAATGATGCGGAGCACAACAAGTCGACGACGTTTGATACGAGGACCAGGAATTACAGAGTCTGTTCGTGTCACGTGGGTCAACACCATGCACATGTGTGCCAGTGTTCATAATGCTATGACTTCTCTGACTAAACATCAACACATAACACGTACGACAAATCACGAGTCAACCATAGTTTCCAAAACCTCAGTGTTATTGACTGTCTTGATACCTATGAACCATTTGACGTATATGGAGAAAGGTTGTGATGCCTGGTCTCTGGCCTAACTGCTGGCGATCATGATGGAATCAACTGCGAGCAAGCTGAAGAGGTTAAAGCCAAAATACAAAAGGAGTTTGATAACATCAACATTTAGGACGTTTTGCTAACGTAGGCTGACCAAGTAAAACGCTAGTTAGTCTGCAAAAAAGCAACACAGTAGGTCAACATGTAGTTCATCTTGAGACAAGCAATCTGTTTTAGTCTTTGATAGATATTGGGATGGACCATCAACGGAGATCATGAAAGTCAGCTCCATACGTGAAGATCAATGCGTCTGCTGTGGTGCATGCAAGCTAGAATGTCTTTCTAGCAAATAAAGAAAATGAGAATCAGTTCATATCCTTACTTGCACGTTAGCCTTGCAGCTGAAAATCATAATGTACGCCAAGCAGTAGATGATGCGGACACATTGGTAGTATCATCGGCCATAGAACTTGCATCTGTAAATAACCAGTGCCAGTGACAGTAGTAGCTGAGTGATGAGTTCGGTATATATGACACTACACAAGAGAATGTTAGCGAGGCTGGGCTGAAGCTATTGGTAATGATGTATGGAGAGAAGCCGACTGATAAATTGAATGGGCTGAGGTACGTCTCATACACGCAGATGGAAACAACAGAGCGAGCAGCTGCCTACCATTGTCTAAGAGTACACATCCAAATTATACACTGGAAAAGCCTAATGCTACGCACACTTGATCCTACAGAATGGGGATGGAAGATTAAAAATCAGAAATTAACACCTGTGGTGACTGACTTAGAACATAGACCACAAGACATCCTCAAAGTTGTTCGGTGTAAGTACAAATCTTCTATAAAAATCCATGTGGAACAACACAATGCTATGCTCATGTTGTACAATAGCATGTGTTAATTGTCATGGTGATGGATGTATTAACATGGTAGAACCTTTGTTTCTATTGATGATAACGAAAGTGAATACGATACATTGATAATTGGATAAATATATGTGTATGCGATTCCTGAGTTAATCCTCTAAATTTAATATGCATCTAATTATCAAATCTACACTACCATTAAAATCTATCTCAAGCAAAACATTAGCAACGGTTCCACTTTTACGTATTCAAGGATACATCTCAAACGATGCATTCCCATATGTTATGTGCTTTTATCATTGAAATACCATTTTATCAATTACAAAATAACCATTCATAAAGGTCTTGAGTATGTTGAAACTATTTTGACTGGCAGCTGTTGCTTCAAACTAGATTTTAAATATTCAAAAGCACATAGTACAGGTCTATAGTATTATGGAATTCTGAACATAGTAATTAGGTCACAAATAATGTATCATATTTAGTTTCTCGTTCGTATGTGTTACAGGTGCATAATCACACCAAAATTCTTGAAAATAGAATTGTTACATTATATACATTTAGGGGTTTAAATTATGTGCCTAGATGTAAGGATAACAACAAAATCTTAACATACGATGATTTCATTCCATATAATTTATATAATTTTTTAATTTGTGAAATTGAATTAGAGACACGAGTCCGTAATTCAAATTGACAACTATAAAGATGATATTAATTTATATGATAGGGAATCATCTTATGTTAAGATTTATTTCGTTTCATTAGATTTAGACACACAATTCAAGCCTCTAAAAGTACACAAATTTTGCAATTTTATTTTCAATTATTTAGTGTGAATATGCACTTTTAATTAACTAATTTGCATATTAGTTATTTTAATTTATTTTAATCTAATTAGCTGATTGTTTTATTTTAATTTTATCATATGTCGGTATATGAATCCGGTAATATAAAACACGTTAGATAACACACACATTTATGGTATGACAGATTAAATGCTTTATATCACACAAAGCTCATCATACGCATATTCATTACTAAATTTGCATATTGTCAGATCTCCCCAAAACGGATTTTTGCGGATTTGGGATATGTTACAGAGGACGAAATTCAGGTTCCAATGAGACCAAAACCAGCTTAATAGCAATTTTTTCCGGGTTAGGCTAGTTTTTTGGGTTCAACTACCGCACTAAAATGGTTGAGATAGCTGAAGATACTACTATAAAATGAAAACTCCTCAGAACTATCAACCTTCTTTAGTGGATGATAAAGATGCTTCATTAATAACTATCCAGTAACGATTTGTGTTTTATTTTTAAACGCCGTAGTATAGGCATATTAAACAAGCAGAGATAATTTAATAAACTTATGCTCACATTAGATTTGGACAGTTTTAGACAATTTTGGACAGATTTGGACAGGTTTAAAACCGTTAAGACATGTTTTAGACATGTTTTGGACAAGTTAAGCTCAAAGTTAATTGTGGACAGCCCAAAACCGAAGCATCACTTTAAACATATTATATTAATATCAAATATATAACTCTTAAATTAGATTTAAGTGCAGAATTTGGCATGAGAAAGAAACCAGTTACCAACAATATCTCTGGTCATTAAAAAAATCCAGTAATTTTTGCAGGCTTCTGAATTAGAGATCTGAAGTGAAACTGATCGAGCTGACAATCGATTATGCAGTGTAGCTAAGTAAGCTAATTCTTCCATCCTCTACACTTGGCGGCGCAATGAACTGTGCCATACGCGAAGCAATCGAGACAGTATATCCGTGTAGTAAATCACTTACGCTTGAACAACGTCTTAAATCCTCGGATTTTACCATGGATTCCTGCTCATATTTAGTGGTGAAAGTCTCGGAAATCTCAAATGTACGACAAAAGTAGAGCAATAAGTTGTAGAATAATTATATTTGAAACTAGTCCGACAGGAATCTACCATATACGACAAACGGCTCCGGCCAAAGTAGGGGCAAAATATCCAAAAGTGTATTTTTAGTATCATACATTCTATTACGGGTCTTTTTTCTTTAGGGTCAGAGGGTTTAATTTTGTGCAGGGGTGTGAACCGCCGATTTTGTGGGATTAAAGCTGTGTTCTCACTGGAGAGTTAATAGGGAATAACGCCATACCTCAGTCTCTGGTGAGAACACGGCTTATGTTTCGAAATAAATGACGTGTTTATTCCGGTACAAGAGCCGGTCCAATAAGAACGCTAGCCGATATATCTGGTATTTACCTAAATAGTGGTTGTATGAGAACATGGCCTACGAGTAGGGGCCTATGGGTCATATGTAGTAATGGGGTGGATAGAACACTTTTTGTCTGGCTTTAGCCAGTCACATGATTTGGAGTGGGCGGGGCTTAATGGGGCGCGCCGCGAGGAGTTATCTCGCCAGAGGGTGTGCGCGCGTTGTGGGGGCATAATTATCATTGATCTATATTCTAACTGGATATATATGATAAATATACGTCCGCGTTTATCAATGGCGTGTATAGTAACAACGTCAGAGTACCGTATCGTTGCGTAACGGAAAGCCGGTTTAGGTAACAAAATGCCGTTATATTGTTGTGTTCCTGGCTGTAAAAAGAGGTGGAAATAGATTCCCGAAAGAAGCAGATATGCTATGTAAGTTGCGAATAGCCGTGAAAGAATCGATACGGCGACGCGCAAACTGTGGATGTCGAGATCGGCTGAACTCGTTTACAGTGATCATATAGGCCTCCATACATATCACGCCGGGGTGGTTCAAAGAAACTCTAACATGTATGTTTAAATAAATTTATATTGTGATATTTTATTGTCCACATTGTCAAATACATGAACAAATCGTATCTATATCGGACACGTTTTGGCGATCGCCAGTTATCATCCCAGATTGTGGCTATTAAAAGGTGGCCTCTTAAGACAAGTCAGTATGGAATGTACCGGTACAATGTCATGAATACGGTATAGTTTCTGTAAAACCCATAGTCGATCAGTAAACCTGTTTTAACGGCTTAATGCTAAAATTAGTTCCAGAAAAATTGTATTTTCTCATAGAAAATATCCAGTTGAATACCGGGGTAGTCCTACAAAGAAAATAATTTTTCAAGGGAATGGCTGGCTGCAGGTGGACCGTTACATATATTATAACATTTAACATCACACATAAATCACAGGTACAGCATAATGTACTTTTTGCATTTTGTACAGAAGACATTCACAGAAACCTCAGCAGAGTGGTCGGATCGCAATTATGAGGAAGGGACCACCGCCCAGTCCTCCTCTCTCTTTCTGGAAGTATTTCAACAAGTTCACCTCAACATCCAAGGTGGAACTACAAAAAGGCAAATTGGAGTCTGTTCGGCATTCGTTCCAATGAGCTTACCCAAAATATAGCAATAGAAGGGAGAAACATCAACAATGCTGTCAAGGAATTTAATTCAAGTATCCTCAAGGCTGCCAACGAAGCGATTCCTCGAGGGTTCAGGAAAAACTACCGCCCCTACTGGACAACAGAACTGCAAGCAGCACATGATAAACTAGACAAGGCCAGAGAAGATGTAGAGGGTAATCCCTGTCATGAAACCCACTTCACACTACAACAAATTAAAGCCAGGTATCTAAAGACCAAGCTGGAGGCCAAAAGAAGAAGCTGGAGGGAAAAGACGGCAGGGTTTAATTTAGAGAGAGACACAACAAAGCTATGGAGACTTACTAAAGCACTGAATGATGAGGGTGTCGGGGGAGTGAAGATTACTCTTGAAGAAGATGGACAAACACTGTCAGGAAAGATGGCTGCAGATGCCTTTGCGAAGGCATATGCAAAAGAAAGCAACATTTCTATACCACGAATGCGTCAAAAAGAGGTTAGAAAAGAGCAAAAGGAAAGAACAGACACCAACACTCGCGATGCAATGAAAGTTGACATTAGTTTAGCAGAACTTAAGAAGTCTATCCGCCAATTGAAGAAGAAGAAATCTCCCGGGCCAGATGGCATTACGAATGAAATGATACAACACCTTGGTAGTGCATCTCTCCGCAAGTTGCTAGATATCTTTAATCTCAGTCGGACCAATGGAGAGGTTCCTCAGTGCTGGAAGGAAGCCAGAATGACTCCTACTCTGAAAAAAGGGAAGAACAAGACGAAAGTGCTGAGCTACCGTCCTATCAGCCTTACAAGCTGCATATGCAAGACCATGGAGCGCATCGTCAACCAGCGGTTGCAGTGGTACCTGGAGTCGGAGAACACTATAGTTTCAGAGCAGGCTGGCTTCAGAAGATACAGGAGCACAGAAGATCAAACAACACATCTTGCACAGGTCATAGAGGACACTTTTCAAGCCAAGAAGGTGATGCTAGCTGCCTTTATTGATCGGCAGAAGGCATTTGACAAGGTGTGGAAGGATGGCCTCCTCGTGAAGCTTCGGCGCACAGGCTTCGGTGGCAACATGTTCCGATGGACCACGTCAAACCTACACAATCGCAGAGCTAGGGTGCTGGTGGATGGACAATCTGGACAGAATGTATTGCTGAGACAAGGGGTACCACAAGGAGGAGTATTATCGCAACTCTGTTCATACTCTTCGTTAATGATATTGTAGCAGAGCTGCCCAATGGGATCCAAGCAGCCCTCTATGCAGATGACACAACGACTGCCACATACAGAATGCAGCTCGCCTTGGACAGAATTACAGCTTGGGCTAATCGCTGGTGTATTACCATCAACAAAGAAAAATCATCAGCCATGCTATTCTCACTGTCCACCAAAACCAAGGTTGGCAATCTGACACTGGGCGGTACTCCACTCGAGTACGAGGACCAGCAGACATACCTGGGAGTCACCTATGACAGAAGATTAACATGGAAGGAGCACATCCAGAACGCAGAGGTAAAGGCCAGAAGAAAGCTAAACATCATGAGGAAGCTGGCAGGAACAAAGTGGGTGGCAATGAAAGGATCCTCAAGACCATCTACCTAGGTGCCGTACGACGACACCTTGAGTATGGATCCAGCTCATGGATGACAGCAGCTAAATCTCATCAACAGAACCTCGACAGAGTACAAAACCAGGCACTGCGCATCATCACTGGTGGAATGAGATCAACACCAATAGAAAAAATGGAGCAGACAGCAGGCATTCCCCCACTTAGTAAAGGAAGGGAATGCAAAGCACTGATCCAAGCCGCAAAGTTCAAATCGTTCAACAACCACCCGATGAAGATCAGGCAATCACAGCTGTCATCAGGAAGACTTAAAAGATCAAGTTTTGTGAAAGAGACAAAAGCACTTCAAAGGAAACACCAAGAAATATTGCCAGCACAAATAGAAGACCCAAACCACACCCTTGATCCTCCACCCTGGGAAAACAAACTAGGGAGCATAGCTATTCGCACCACAGTACCTCATCTCACAACCAAAGATGAACACAGTGATGTGAGCAAGAAGGCCCTGACCCTAGCCATGCTGGAAGAAATGTACCCTCAGGAGACAGGGATAAGGATCTACACAGATGGATCAGCCAAAGATGCAAATAGGAGCGGAGGTGCTGGACTGCACATACAGTATCCAAACGGACAACATGAGTCAGCTGCAATACCAACAGGCAAACACTGCACAAACTACAGAGCTGAAGTCGAAGCACTGGTCCATGCAGCTAATACCATCAGCAGAACAGCAGACCCTATTGCACAGATTGTCTTTTTATCTGATGCCCGCTCCGTCCTTGAGGCTATCACCAAAGGTAAGCTGCCACAACTTGAAGAAGCACTACAAACCATCAAATGCTTTCGGATAGCATTGCAGTGGATCCCCTCACACTATGGAGTCCAAGGAAATGAGGAAGCAGACAAGATGGCAAAGGTGGGTGCAGAAGAGAATCAGACAGAAAACATGGTTACGCATACAGAGATGAAGACTATCATCAAGTCACTCTATAGAACACCTGAATCAGAAGATGCCTACCATCATCTCTCGAGGCCAGAGCAAGTGACCATTTTTCGTCTCAGAACTGGACATAACAGACTAAACCAACGCATGTACAGGCGGTTCCACCTTACGACATCGCCCGCGTGTCCTTGTGGAGAAGCAGAACAGACCACAGAGCACTTACTTCAATGTTGCAGTACGTATCAGCTGCTGAGAGAAGAGATCTGGCCTTTGTCAACCTCCTTTCTTGAAAAGCTGTATGGGCATGTGGAAGAACTGCAGAAAACCACAGATTTCATCTTGAGAACGGCTCTCCAAGTGTGATACTACCAGCGATCGAAAAGAAGAAGAAGAAGAAGCATAATGTATACATCATAGGAGGTGTAACCCCAACTTTTCATTGTCAGGACTTACACATATCAATTTCTAAATCCAATTAAGCAATGTATGTGAATCTCTATTATGAGACCACCTGCCTTAAGAGACCACCTTTTAATTCTCTCATGGGAGGACTCTCAATGCAGGTTTGATAGTATGTCATCAATTTCGTTTGTTAGCACTGATATAATCCATTTCCAGATAAACATTGTTCAAGATCACTATTGGTTAAGCAAATCAGAATGTTTGCATAGTCAATGCCCATTTGCAGGTCAAAAGACTCTCCTCTAAAATATTTTCTACTGGAATGACTGGTTAAATTTTCTAGGATCGTCTTCGCTTGGCCGGCAAATGGACATTTCTCAACAGAACTGCACAATCAACCCCCCCCCTCCACCCCACCCCACCCATCCTCAGCAGTGGTATTGAGAAATGGTTATTTACAGCACAATAGAAAAGTAATTTTTGTAAGTTTACCACAGGAATGACTGGCTGGCATGCCAGTCATTCCAGTTGTACGTTTTCAAAAGTAGTCTTCTCTTCACATGCAAATGAACATTTAATAAGCAAATATTTACATTTTTATCAAATTTAGCCATTAAACCGTTAAAGCAGTGATCTGTATGTGAAAAAGTCCTTCAGATTACAGAATCAGTGGTAATTTCTAGCCCCATTGAGAGGAAGTCATCAGATCACAGAATCAGTGGTTATTTCTATCCCCATTGAGAGGAGGCCTTCAGATTACAGAATCAGTGGTTATTTCTAGCCCTATTGAGAGGAAGTCATCAGATCACAGAATCAGTGGTTATTTCTATCCCCATTGAGAGGAGGCCTTCAGATTATAGAATCAGTGGTTATTTCTAGCCCTATTGAGAGGATCCATTGCTGGCCAGTAGGTTCCATGCAAATTAGTTCCAAAATGATCATAAACTTACCTTATTGTTGTCTTGTTTTGTTTTTATTAAATTTGGCCAAGCAGATAATGAGTAGTCTTTTAACACATTAACCTCTATATGCCAGAAAACTAGATGTTTTATATATGATGTATGTAATGCCATGTTCAATATTTTGAGACCAAGTTGACTGTGAGCTATTGCTGCTCCCTATGCCCTATTAATTTGAAAATATTCATGAGCTTTCATGTATATTTGTCTTAAAATGGAGACATTGTCATTACATCTGTTGAAGGCCTAAAAGAAAAGGTTGACAGATGAAGAGTGACCATGGCATAAGCTCAGCCCACCCCCACCACTTCGGGACAGTTGAGCTAATAATGTGTGTGATCTATTTTCTAATTATTTTACAGGTACAGCCTATAAGCGTCTGAAACCAGGTACTGTTTAAAATTTGTTCAACTTTGACACTCCATCTACACCATATGCTAAGGGAAGACAGGAACGTGCAAAAAGAAATAGGAAACTAGTTACGGATGTGATGGGTGTCCGTCTAGATATTGGAAATGAAGTCCTCAGGGAGACAATGGAGGAAGGTGAAAGTACTCCATCTATCAATGACACCACTTCCTGTGTGGTGTTCAGTATGATAATATTTGCTCAGTTATGACGTGTGAATGATAATATTTGCTCAGTTATGACGTTTGAATGAAAATATTTGCTTATTGAATGATAATATTTGCTCAGTTATGATTTGTGAATGATAATATTTGCTCAGTTATGATGTGTGAATGATAATATTTGCTCAGTTATGACTTGTGAATGATCAGCTATAACTTGCGAATGATAATATTTGCTCAGTTATGACTTGTGAATGATAATATTTGCTCATGTATGATGTGTGAATGATAATATTTGCTCAGTTATGACTTGTGAATGATAATATTTGCTCAGTTATGACTTGTGAATGATAATATTTGCTCAGTTCTGACTTGTGAATGATAATATTTGCTCAGTTATAACTTGTGAATGATAATATTTGCTCAGTTATGACGTGTGAGTGATAATATTTGCTCAGTTATGACGTGTGAATGATAATATTTCCTCATTGAATGATAATATTTGCTCAGTTATGACTTGTGAATGATAATATTTGCTCAGTTATGACTTGTGAATGATAATATTTGCTCAGTTATGACTGGTGAATGATAATATTTGCTCAGTTATGACTTGTGAATGATAATATTTGCTCAGTTATGACTTGTGAATGATAATATTTGCTCAGTTATGACTTGTGAATGATAATATTTGCTCAGTTATGATGTTTGAATGATAATATTTGCTCAGTTATTACTTGTGAATGATAATATTTGCTCAGCTATAACTTGCGAATGATAATATTTGCTCAGTTATGACTTGTGAATGATAGTATTTGCTCAGTTATGACTTGTGAATGATAATATTTGCTCAGTTATGACTTGTGAATGATAATATTTGCTCAGTTATGACTTGTGAATGATAATATTTGCTCAGTTATGACTTGTGAATGATAAAATTGTCTTTAATTCTGACTTATGAATGATGATATTAGCTTAATTGTGACTTATGAGTGATAATATTTGCTAACTTCTGCCTTATGAGTGATGAAATTAGCTTAATTGTGACATATTAGTGATAAAATTTGTTCAGTTGTGATTTATGAGTGATGAAATTGTCTCAATTGTGAGCTAGAAGGGATGAAATTTGCCCAATTGTCACAGATGAATAATAATATTTGCTCAGGTGTGAATGATATTTAATCAATTGAGACTTGTGAATGATGATATTTAATCAATATTATTGTGACTTAGAAGGGATGTAATTTGGTCAATTGTGACCTGTCACTTATGAATTAAGCTTGTAAGATCGGATCAAATTATGGATCTCAGAAACTGCTTGTCTGATTTTCTAAAATTTTGCCACAAGGAAGAGTGTGATCTTATACTAGACGTCGTCAATGTTGGCCGGGCATGAGCCAAAGAATTCCAGAAAGTGTGAAAAAACTTAAAACCTGGAAATCCTATTGGTTTTAAAAACTTGGGGATATTGGCATTTCATTATATAAATAAAGAGTATATTCATTATACCAGTGTTTCAGCTCTGTGTGTTATAAGGTTGAATATAATTGTATATGGATCATAGGATGCGTTTATTTAACCCTTTAATGGCTAAATTTAGTAAAGACCTTAATATCAAAACATTTGCTTATTGAATGTCCATTTTCGGGCCAAGAGAAGAGTATTTTTGAAAATGTACCATTGAAACGACTGTTTCGGATATCGAGCCAGACATTCCAGTGGTACATTTCCAAAGGTTCTCGTCGCTTGTCCTACAAGTGAGCATTTCTCAAGACCTATCCAGAGGCTGGTTTTTGCCCTGACCAGTAAACTGTTAAAAGGCATGCATGCATGCATGCATGCAGGAAGGAAGGAAGGCATGTATGCATGCATGCAGGCAGGCAGGCAGGCAGGCAGGCAGGCAGGCAGGCAGGCAGGCATGCATGCATGCATGCAGGCAGGCAGGCAGGCTAGCTGGCAAGCAGGCACGCAGGCAGGGAAGCAGACAGACAAACAGACAGACAGACAGAGAGACAGACAGACAGGTATATAGATAGAAAGATAGAGAGCATCCAACTCTACCAGCAAGCAATAGGGAAGTAAGCAATAGGGAAGTGAGGCTATGTATAGGCTAGGTAGATAGATGATCGCTACTATAACGTAAGTGGTTGCTACTGCAATACATGATGTGCCACCATGAGAATAAGATTGGTCATACACAGGGCTGGGGTGGGGTGGGGTGGGGTGGGGTGGGGTGGGGTTTGGGAGTGGAAACTATTGTTCTAAGTATTTACTAGGGCATAGCGACCTTTCTTGCTTGATTAATGCAAGTTACCACTACTAAATTCTCCCCCATGGTCTTTCACCCTCAATATCTCAGTTCAAAACTTGTAACACATTTAATACATTTCTAGCAAGGCATGCGTGCAATGGATTGGATTGCATATTTGGTAGGCCTTATAAAAGGTTATACATATTATAAGGCCTTATAAAATGTCATACATAACGTGGTCTATGCATGCATGTATGGACACTACAACCTGCTGTGATCCAAATAACTCAAACAGTTTTTTATCTTTGCCTAGCCTATAGGTCTACATAGCCTCCATTCCTAGTACTGGTGCTGGTATAGATGGATACTCTGTCTAATCTTTGCCCACCTGCCACCTAATCCTGAAGACGCTCCTGCTTGTCAGTTTACACTATGGCACTATTTACATGTGGATTAGATAATGTACCGATGTCTGATTAGTGATTACTTGACAGCGGCGACATTTACGCTTCGGTCCGAAGGTGATGCTTTAAATCACGGAAACGTAGAACGACGTTTGAAAATGTCGAGTTTGGACACTATAAAGTCATTGTTAAATATATATTGCCAAAAATGATACGGTAGGCCTACTAAACAAAGCAACTAGAATCAGCGTATATACGAACTGTAACTGCTTAAATAGACCAGATACGAATAACAAACGGCTGTTGCAGCGGTGGGCTCCATTGCCCAGATATGGAGTGCCAAAAAGTACAACCACGCCCAGAAGAACACGCCTCTTTTTGGCACTCCATAAATGGACAATTAAGCCACGCCCACCCAAAATCATATGACTAGTGAAAGGCAAGCAAAAAGCGCATCTATCGCACCTCTGCGGTTAGAGGCAGTGATGATCAAGATGTGAGAAAGACAGTTTTTAATTATTGATTTTTTTATTCAAGAAATGGGCACGGTGATCTTATACTGCTTTTTCTAAGATATAAGATACACTCTAAAAATATTTATTTTCCTTGTTTCCCTTGCCTCGTCTTCAGATTCCTGTATAACGTTTGATATACCCACATAGTATGTCTTTATTGTTTTGCTGCACTTTCACAGTACAACTACCAATAGTAGAATACTTATATACTACTAGTACTAGTTCTAACAAATAGGTATAATGAACACATCTAGTACTGCTAGTTCAGAGAGATGTTCACTCTGCCTAACACTCTCCAAGAAATGAGTCCACTCTGACTAACCTGTCAATCAAAAACAGCCTGTTATCGATTACCCCTGTAGTGATGGACGCACACTCTGATTGGCTGAGCGATGTATGAATAATTATCGGCTAGGCCTGTAGCGTTAAACACACATAGATTATAGCCATAATATAACAAGCTGAGAGTACGAATCAAGTCAGTAAAGTCTGTAGAGTTTGAGACAACAATCGGCTCCCCACAGGGAGATGGTCTATCCCATGTTCTTTTCACCTGTTACCTTGCTGCTGCATTGAAATCTGTGCTTGAAAATTCCACAATACCAAACCTCCACAGTGGCCATACTGGGTATGCCACTAGAGATGGAATAAAATATCAAAGATGGCCTTGACAAAAAGACTATGTTTAACTACGCTTATACAGCGCAACCTACGTATCCTTGATGCTGTATAACGGTAACAGCTGGTCAGCTCCAAAGGAAGCGCTGGACAAACTTGATGCCTGCCACAGTAAACTCCTATGCACCATCACTGGACACCGATCGTCAAACAGCATAATTTCCAACGATGCAAGATGTGTAATGCATTGCCGCTGTCCATAAAAGTCGGCCAGCAACGATGGTCCATGTTTGGCCATGTGCTAAGGATGCCAGACGATACACCTTTACAGAGAGCATTGGAATTCGCCCTACCTATTGCGCCTCATATTTATAAGTTATTGTCTCTCTTCATGTTCCACTAAGCCTTATGGCTTCTTAATTGTTTGGATGCCCCTATCCGCACCATGGACTGATCCGACCCTGGGGAACTATTGGGCTTTCCGAGCGGTGATGGCCAGGGTGTGGTGTCACATACACTTCCCGTGTATCTTTTGATACCTAGTAGTTAGTTATCCTTGCCAATGTAGGAAGCACTGCGAAAACATATTATAATTATTAATTTCTTTCTCATCTTCTAGGAAGTCTCCCCCACACCGCAGTGGATAACTGGGAAACTTGTGTTTAAGCCTAACATCAGGTTAAAAGGTTAGCTCCATAAGATCTGGTGATGGGCGAGATACGCATCCCCACCGAATTCTCTAAGAATGTCTGGGCAAGATGTTAGGATCTGCCACGCCCTCACGGGAAGGACATTCACGATGGGTATTAATCTCTCTTACCCCCACCATAATGATATATCAGTTGCCTAAACTTGCTTTTGTGAAAAGTAACCATTGTCCTGTGATGTTTTATGTGGTTATGGAGCAATATCTCCGGATTCTCACCAAGCTCGGAGGTCTTGCGAAATAACATGTATGCATGCTGTCTTGAGTGTTGATGTCTTAGGACATCCGCTCTCAATGGCATCCGTATCTAAAAGCTAGGTAAGCGCTCGCCATTTGCGGCCTAAAATAGTTCTTGTCTCTCAAAACTAAATGCTAGGTTAGGCATAGAAGAAGGCCCGCATAAATAAAAGCGGCACCTACTAATTCAGCATATTTAAAGATACATAAGATGGTGGTGACTCCCTCGGGAGTCGCTTGTCCCGTCTTCACGTAAAACAGCATGCAATGTTATAGTCATAATTTCACTAGGTATGGTCTTTTCTTTGTAGCATTTTGGTTGAATATTAGAGTAGGCCCTTTTCGGCCAATGCTCTTCTCCAGCTTTAAGCGGTGGCAGCATTTTCCTGTGATGGTGGCCCGTACGAGGCACTTGCCTCGCGCAAGGATTCAGTGATGACGGTCTGCGTGAGGCTACTACTTCTCACCCAAAAAGAGCATCAGAAGTAATGCCCGCATGTGGCACATAGCTTTTCGACACTATAAAAGATAGTTTTCTTCCCTTTCAGCTTAGAGATATAATAACTTATATTAAGTTAATTAGTGATCTCGTATGCGGGAGCCTCCTTTGCGGGGATACCTCTGCGGACCTACGAGTCTGTGTGGTACCTCCGGGAGCCCACATTTAAAAGTTCACCAGGCTGTCTCCATGTCTTGTATTTTCGTATGCTCATTTTTATCTAGCATTCTTGACGGTCCGTTTAGGTAAACTAATTGTATAGACTTATTTTAGTTAGGTCACCATTCAAATCTTGTATATCCATAGATCACGAAATTGCTATCGACAGGCATACCGGTGACATCAACTCTTGGGCTGATACTGTTGTATTTAATCTTCGCGACGATGGTCGCACGGCTCCACCGGAACGATTGAGTTCCACCAGCCTAAGGAGCTGGTCTTTGTTACCCGTAGGGCAGTGTCGCACGGGATCCATAACCCCGAGACCGGAAGGTAGCCAACGTCATCACTCGTCGTGAACATGCAATGCGGCGAGGTGACACCAGACACCGGAACAGCCCGACTCTACCCCATGAGCTACAAGTGATGCCAGATGTGGGGCTCAAAGAACAAGAGCATCAATAGCATGCAGCGAACTCACGCCCACACCGTATAGCGAGCTTAGTAGTATACTTTCTCCATTCAGCGATAGCTCCCCGACTATGCCAGAAATTCTAACCGAGCGGAATCAACAACACCACAATATCACGTGTTTTCGCCTATTAGTGAGGGGACCTTCCGAGATGCCTCACAGGTGGGAACAGAATTCCGTACTATATCGGACATCTGCAATAGGCCAACTCCATCAGGGCCGGATCGTGGACGATATCGACAAAGACCCAATTATGGGCAATCATACTATCCTTCATATCACTATTGTTCATCCATGTCATCAATGGAAACTATATGGCAAGGTAATAATCCTTATACTAGACACCCTCCTGCACCACCCCCATCAAATGTATCATCTTATCTAGAGGACACCACGGCGCCATCGGGAGGAATCGGCACCACCATTTCATCATTACATCAGTCATGCCACACATCGTGACCATCAGCCGACTGCACCACCACCGTACGAGGAATGTCAGTCTTCACCGTACGAAGAACGTCCACATAATCTCCACAACATTCTGCCTCCCATCCATAGACCCATGCCAGTTTATGGCTCTACAATGGGGCGGACCTCACTGGATTGGAGTACGCACGCTCTCGCTCCTCGGCATCGGCATAGATGGGAAACACCCACACCACCACCACCACCACCACCCGCACGACGACCAGCATCAACGTTTTCGTCAGTCACCCATGTACCACCACCACCCGGGTTTCAACCACTCAGTTCTTCCTGTGGTCTTGGCCGATTCATTCTCCCACCCGAATTCAGTGGGTAAAGTGATTGGGCCAATTACAAAATACAGTTCGAAATTATGTCGGACTAACCACTGGAATGAGCAACAAATGGGTGAATATCTTGCCGTGAAGCTTTCCGGGAAAGCCCTCCAAGTTCTCACGGACCTCGGGACTGACTACACTTACGCTCAATTGGAATGAGCATTGTCAGAATGGTTTGGCAACACCGCTCTCGGGGAAACTAGCCGACTACAGCTTAAGAATCTCTGACGCCGCACAGGAGAGACTCTACCGGAGCTGGCTAGTCGCATCCGGAGACTAGTCACCCATGCATATGCTAGCACCAATATGGAAAGTATAACGCATCTTCACCTTGATACGTACATCAATGCGTTGAGCGGTGAGCCCGCTCTAAAGGAAAAACTCTATCTTGCTGACCACAGAAGCTTGGCCCAATTAACGTCCACCGCGGTCCATATTAAAAACTTCCTAGAGCGGGAGAAAATGAACCGCCGCCAACTTCATCCTATCAACAAGATAGAGGGTGCAGTCATCGCCACATCAACTGACGCTCACACCACACCTACCGCATCAACGACCACAGACGAATCCGCACAACAAACAGCACCACAACATTCCAATCAGAATCAAGCACCTAGAGGAAGGGGCCGTGGCCACAAAGGAGGCCACAATAGAGCCCCGGGGCGTGGGAACCAGCGAAATAATAACAATCACGACACCATGTATGAGTGAATAGATGAGATAAATAAACAAATCTCCACACTGACAAACTTAGTAACTACTCTCAGCACTAACTTAGCCACCACACACCTTAGGACAACGAACACTACTAACACCACACCACCACCAAACACCTGTTTCGGATGTGGTCAGCCAGGATATTGGAGGGAACGGTGCCCTAACCGACCTCTGTCTACACATTTACTACCCGGCTCAACTGCGCCCCCCCCCCCCCCGTACAACGTCCTGTGGCCGACTACCACAAACAACCCTCAGCTTTTACACATACACATATGTGCATGGCTTCATATATGGCGATGCCTACAATGCCCCCCACATCCGCAACACCGCCATCCCCCCTATGTCCACACATAACAAACCTTCTTTCCTCTGTAAAACGGCAGTGGTAGGTTGTACCACCTCTGCTGAAACAACGTTTTTGCAAGAACCACGCCCGCCACAAAGACACTGGATTCTAGGTGTCCCTTGGTGGTATGCAAACCACCGTTCCACACAACTTCATCTTCTGCATCCACATACAGCAGTGACTCAGGAGAAACAGTTCAGTCCGCATCATGGATTCGCAAACGACGACGCTGCAGGCGATACGAGCGCCTCCCCTGATGCCACTGTTTCTTTTGTGCATCAACGAAACATCCAATGATGCACTGTAAGAAGTCGCTCGCACAGGTAGCTCTTATCCATGATCGGGAGAATCCTATCCACACCGCTGTCTACATGAACACTGCATACACAAAAGCAGCAAACACTCCACCACCATTGCTACCACCGGCTCCGTCTTCGCCAAAGCACTCACAGCAGCGATGACGAGAGACTGACCCTTTCCTCACTCAGCCATCCACAACATTAGGAGAAGCCATTCGGAAACAGACCGATTATATACAGAATGACTCCGCTCTGACACCATTGTTGCAGACGGCATCATTGGAAACTCTTCCGCAGATGCACCACAAAGTAATATATGTGTGCCTGTCTGTTTAGCTGTATTTCCACCAGTGCCACTGTTGACACTGGAGCTTCTATCACAGTATTTAACAAGCGCTTATATGAGAGCATCCCACCTCATAAAAAGCCTCCCCTTAAACATACAAACATCTATCTAAAGACGGCTATGGGGGCTGACGTGCCCGTAGCCGGTGTAGTTAATCTTGTTATTCAGGTAGAGGAGGTGCAAGTCATACAGCGAGTTGTCATCGCCACTATGCAAAACGACACCCTCCTTGGCTCTGATTTTCTCAGTGCCAGCGAAGCCATCATCCAATGCAAACAACAGGAACTCGACATACACGGCCGATGGATACCTCTTGGACTGGAATCGTCATTATACGATACGTGTGCGGTAATGCTATAAAGTACCACCACAGTTGAGCTGGGACAGGAGCAAATCTTATGTGCCACTGCACCACAGTTAGGAAGCAACACCCACATCGCCATGCTGGAACCCGACCCTGATTAAATGATTGCCTCACAATGCGCAAGTCCCCATATGAACATGGAAACCACCAACAAAGAACACATACCGGGGGTACGCTGCGGCCATTTGGTTGATGTTATCTCCTTGGAAACACCTACACTTACCACCACACAAACGGAAATGACTGATGGTTTACCAAAATACCTACATGATTTGTATCTACGTGCCACAGTAGGATTAACGCAATCACAGAAACATGAAATAGTTTTTCCTCCGGAGACCTGGATCTTGGAGAAACTCATCTTGTGCGATATTCCATCAACACAGACACTAATCACCTCATACGACAACTGGTATGATGCCTTCCCATTCATAAGGAAGTGGAAGCACACCAACAAGTTAACGACATGTTACAGACCGGTATTATAGAACCATCAGCATCCCTATGGGGCAGCCCAATAGTGCTAGCAGGCAAAAAGTACGGAACCTTGCGGTTTTGTATAGACTACCGCCGCCTTAATGATCTTAGCATTAAAGACGCATATCTGCTTCCGCGGATAGATCAGGCCTTGGATTCCTTGTCCAGAGCCAAGTTGTTTTGTACCCTTGACTTAGCTAGCGGTTACTGACAAGAAGCCATGGATGAAACTGACATGGAAAAGACTGCATTGGTTTGTAGGGATGGTCTCATTGAGCAGGTATTAACCACCCTGCAATGGGAAATCTTTCTATATTACATCGACAACTTAATCGTCTTTGGACCTACGTTTGAGCAAACATTAATTAATTTGGACAACATGCTTTTCAGATTCCGCACGGCCAATTTAAATCTCAAACCAAAAAATGTCATCTCTTTAGACAGAGCGTTGAGTTCTTGGGAAATGTCATATCTGGTGATGGAGTGGTTACTCAGCCATCAAAAACAAAGGCAGTAGCAGTGTGGGCGATCACAGAAACACGGAGTTTTCTTGGCTTATGCCAGTACTATTGCCATTATATCTGACATTTCAGTGAGATTGCTTCACCCCTCTATAATATCACCGAGAAAGATCGACCATTGAGAACTACTAGCGGCGTTACATTTCGTCAAGTACTACAAACACTTTCTGTACGGTCGCCAATTTACACTCCGTACAGACCATGCCTCCTTATGTTGGCTCAGGAACCCTAAGAATCCAGAAGGCCAGGTAGTGAGATGGCAGGAATCCCTGCAGGCCTATAACTTTAACGTTGTTCACCGTCCCAGCAAATTGCACGGGAATGCCGATGCCCTCAGTAGAGTTGGAATGGAGGCAGAACATGAAGAGGGCACAACCGTGACACAATCAACACAGCCATCTAAGGAGTTCCCAGAATTAAGGTGTGCAGAGTGGCATCTAGAGAAAAAACGCACATGATCAGCCAACAGACGCACAAACACGAAATATATATGCGTGGATCAAGGAGGTGGTACGTCCTCCTAAGGAATCGGTAACACCGTTATGTACCACGGCCAAATATTATTACCAGTGGTTTGAAGAATGTCACCTCTATAATGACGTTCTCTACATCAATAACCGTCTGATAATCCCGGAAACTTATCGTGATATTAAACTAAAACACTACATGATAATGCCGGCATCTGGCCATGGAAAGGACCATTACCCGCATTAAACAGAGGTTCCACTGTATCAGGATTCGCGATAGTGTCAAGGCATGGGTTGCCAAATGTATTCCATGCTAAAGACATATGAAGCAGGAAGGATGGTTTGGGTACACGATTCACGATGGTCTGCAAACGTGCCAAGTAAACTGAGTTACCAGTGGAAAGGTAGTAGGTAAGACGTCGGACGTGACCGACCATGTCCGTGCTTTGGATGGCCTGACCTCAGTCATCCACTTCGATCGGCATAAACCGTGTGTCAGTGTCAGTGACGACCCAGCACCAGAGCTCGGGCTGGGCATTTCTCGTGACTCCGGTACCCAGACAGAAATTTCTATGGAAAGTAGTATTCCCACGATTAGCGCAGAGGACCGCAGTGCCAGTTCGGCCCGTGTTCTACCAAACCAGAACACCGGTGAACAAGCAGCTAATGCTGAGGACGATGATGAGATACGTACTCGCCCTCTCCATCCTCAGCCCGGATCTACCAGATCTGGGAAACCATATTTGAAGAACTTTCTGTTTGTTTTGTCCAAGGGACCGGATGGAAGAGCTGTTCCACCGATCTCTTCCCACTCCCACCTACTTCATGCTATGCCCCCATTATAGAGTTACAACCAGCGGAAGCTGAGGCTGAGCCAAGCCATGCTTCCTGTGGGGTGGAACATGTAATGCATAGCATGGAAGTCAAGAGGCTGGATGAAGCCTCTGGCATGTCTAGAACTGCAAAACTGTATAACGAGGTGTACCTGACCACGCCCCGAAATCGCGAAACCCCACCCCTCCCAAGGGATACCATCTCCCGTCGTCCCACCAATGCCACCACTCCAATTCGTGTCCCTCATCTATACACCAAGTTCGGACATCACCGGCCCAGTCCATTTCAGACTCCACTCATCGTCTGTTGACTGTCAATCTTCAGATATGAGAGAGACTGCTGCTACAGAGGAGGTGGCATCCCGCACGGCACCGACCAACAATACCCTAACGGTTGCCAGGGAAGCAGCCTGTTCAGCAGACTCTTGGCTCAAATTTTCCAGGTGTCTAAAAACTACGACAAGACACCAACCGTCGTGTAATGGGAGATGACCACATCCAACTGTCCAAAGGCCACAATCTCCATACGGCATACCATACTCCCCCGTGAGCAGTCAGGACATCACACCACAGACAGAACGTCAGTTACATACAGAAAACACTTGCCCACAGTGCTGGATACGCCAATTCATCATTGCGTGTACATCACACACATACTCGGTTATACCCAGCATAACAGAGACATTCAACACCGGCAACAACATCGTTTAGCAGCACCTATCGGTATTAATTAACTCCCGTTGGAGACATAAATTCCTGCAACAGTTCCATCCGCACCAGATACAGGAGAAATAATATCTCCCGCAACCCCCACCTCCCGCAATAACAACAGACTTGGCATTCACCAGCGTGGAAAACTGGAATGCGCCCACTTCGCTTGACATTAGCATCATACAGCAGCCCACATTTCCCGACAACAACATTATCATCAACAAATGACAGCCAACAATTCTCCCACCCACATCTTCTTATCTAGTCACGGGAGAACTGATCATGTAGAAATGCACTGCAGCCATCTACAGTACACGTTGCGGGAGAAACAGCCAAATCCACTGCCCCCCCCCCAACCCCTCTTCTCCCGCGACGTCGAACGGGAACAGCTAAGAATACATACATCACTTACACGTAATAACAGTTGATATTATTAAGAGAGCAAGGTGCCCGCATTGTCATCAGTCGCGAGTAGGAATTTGCTACCGAAAAGTTGAATTCGATAATGGATTGGTCAAAGTTATGGCAGCATCCGACAGGTCATCTGTGCTCTAAAGTAACTCTGTCCCGCCCACGGGCTCAGCCATTACAAAGTGAAATACCAGCAAGGTTCGATAAAGTTGGCATCACGCCGCCCTCCCCCACCCCCTCACCCTACCCCTGCATCGGCAATAAAAGCATCACCTTCACCACAGCGCAAGTTTCATCCACAGATAACCAGCCACGGGTATCAAATTCAAATCACCAACATGTCAGAAACATAGACACTCAGGTTGACTGTATTCACAATTTCCAAACGATGGCATTGTAAATCGTAAAACTGTGTGCACTCATTTCCGAGCTGTATTGTAATTTAACCATGATTATTGGTGTTAATGTGTCTGGTCTAGGCAGGGACGGAGCTAATTCTACCCATTGAGGAGAATTCTTGGCAGCCTTCCCGCTCGGAAAACACAGCTATCTTGTCAGGATCAGTAACTTTGATATACCACCTGAATAGATCTGTTTAAACCACACATCAAATTACTTACAGCTTTACTGTTATATTTTTGATTAAGAGCACAACTGCTCTACCATGTATACAGATCATTAGCACATGGGCCGATAAAGCGGCATAAAAAATCTAACGGTATAATTACAAAGAGAATTTCAAAAATTCTCTTACCTGCGTTCCAGTCCATAATCGACATGCGCTGAAACTACCTATTACAGACATATACCAGATATATACCAAGATGCATGTTTAAGAACTCGCGCAAATAAGGGACTTTATATTATAAAGATTCATGATAGAACATATATTTCCATCTTGTAAATGTTGTAAAACCGCCTCACGCTAATTGAAGATGAGGCTCCATGAGAATAAGTAGTACCACGTTTTTATGTTGATCGGAAACCTTTAAATGCGCTAAATTTAGACAAAGTTAATGAGCCATTCCTCCTATAATTAAAAGTACTCCCTTTATACGGGAAGAATTGATCCCTTGACAACTGGAATAGGAAAGAGAAAAACTTTCAATATAGGGCCGACTGAATCACCTTCGAAACTTCCAGGTGTGGTCATCCGCCATCAGTGACGTCACTAAATCGTATAAAATGAGGAAGCGCGCTCTGAAACTTCGTCTTCCCGTCAAAACTCGACACCAGGGAAGAACACATGGCATTAGGCTTCTTTCGTGTCGAAAACTAAATTCTGCTGTATCTTATTATTAATTCATTATTACATACTTGGCCTGGAAAGTCAAAATGAAGAGATATGGTTTTAGGTTTTAATTAGGTTCCCACAATCAATTACTATGAGGGAAGGAGATGTCACTCCTTGAAGATTTAGCATTATCGGATTCATCTGAAGAAGAATCGGTACCAGTTGCGAAACGATTCCTGTGCCGCTTTTTATTAGCTAGCGGAGAACCGTGTACCAGAACTTTTACACGAAATTCCGACCTCAATGTTCATATTAACAAGAACCATCTCCTCCAGACCGCCTTTTGCCTAATGTGTCGGTATCTCTACACAGCCACCCGTTACAGTGTAACACACACGCTCTGTCATAAGCATCGCGTATTAGAAGTGACATTAGTTCCCAGTGAAGAAACCGACGATCGTGCCGCACTAGCCACCCATTTTGAATCTCAGTTACCGGTCAAAGTTCTTCTGACCGAGCAGATGGCCCGCACGAAAAACACTACCCGCAGACATCCCATTAACTATCATCCTCCTGCGGCTACATTAGCACCTGTGTTAGCCACCAGACGTGAACTTTTACCTTCCATCGCCTCGGGAAGCGCTACGTCGCAACAAGTTACTATGTCCACACCCGTTTTAAAGCAGAGTAAGAAACAGAAGTCCTCCACAAGATCCAGTCCGGCAGCACCCGCATCATCAAGCAGCAGCACAGCAACCGCACTCGCACCCGTATCTGCAGAAGCATTTGCCACCAGCCAGCCCATATCGGTAGTCATCACGCCGCCGACGGAGATGGAGATGCCAAGCTATCCGCAGTCACCATCTCCTCCCAACCTATCCATAGATGAAGGACCGGAACGGTCGGAGCCAACCACCATTAGCATCACTCAGACCCGCGTTGTACAGCATCCGCCATCCAGCCATTCCGATCCAGCAGTTAGGAAGGGGACCACACCGAAGCATCCGTATGCAGGAAAGAAACGAATCGCACGCACACAAGACATAGAGCCTATGCCAAATGTCACCGCGAATCGGCTTCTCAAATACGCGAAATCACGGAAGATGTCTTCACCAACCGCAACCGCCTCAGCATCATTGCCTCGGTCCGCATTGTGGCTCGCCACCATCACAGCCACTGCAATGACCACGGACACCATTACGCCAACCAGCACCAATACCGCCGCAGGAATGAACATTACAATGACCGCGGTAACTACCAAGGACACCATAGACACTGCGACCAATATTCCCGCAAGTATCACTTTAGACATTCCAGAAAGCGCCAGTAATAGTGAAGACATCTCAGCACTAGAAGTTCATCCGCCGTGACCAACCTCCAGCAGTCGTGGGACCCAGACTCAATGGGGAAATTTTTCGGCAGATGTGTGATCGTTTGTGTTTGAAGTTACAGTAGAACATTAGTGGTGCGACTCATGGAAAATTTACTTTTTATTATTTTTGAAATATTTTTCTTATTATTATATATGTTAAATCAATTGAATCCCATCCCTAGGATGACTACGGTTATCTTACATAGCAGCGCAACTTGATTGTCCAGCTGTGTCTCATACTGAAATGAGCACTGCGGATTCCTGTGTTGCTGAGCCTGCCTGATAAACTAACTTTTTGGTTTATTATTATATTCTATATTTCTTATTATTTTTCTTCCTGTCTTAGATGTCAGGACGGCTATGGGGTCAGCAAGAGCTGCCCTTGCGGACCCGCTCTAACGGGCCGCAAATATTTATTTAATCAATATACGTGTTGCGTACTCCTTATTTTACCCGCGGTGC
This sequence comes from Chaetoderma sp. LZ-2023a, assembly GCA_034401795.1. Lineage (NCBI taxonomy): Eukaryota > Metazoa > Mollusca > Caudofoveata > Chaetodermatida > Chaetodermatidae > Chaetoderma > Chaetoderma sp. LZ-2023a. Next base: position 96,355,876 of record CM067373.1, on the reverse strand, counting down.
GCAAGTAATTCGGTAGTAATCATCTAATATCCAGTAAGGGTATGTTTCGTTGAAATCTTATATATTTTATATACATATATTTTTATTATATTATATCTTAACTTAAATTGTGGTACGTTGGAGCTTGGAAGTTCTCTGCGGAAATAATGATTATCCGCACCCAAAGAGAATATCCATGCGAGCTATTGTTTAGCTAATCATTGTCAGAATAAAATTAAAAGCACGCACCAACATATTAAAAAAAGAAAAAAAGAAAAGACCTGGAAAAATAATTCGAGGTAAAAAATTAAAACTAAAAGTATGCCTCCCTTCTCCTCTTGGCACCTCTATGTGCTCTGTCTCTCTTAAACACGCGTCTATTGCGTCACTACTCCTCTCCGGCCACGCGCCTACCCGGGAAGTCTATAATTCCCACCTAGCGGCATCCGTGCGTCGGTCCGCGATGCGTGATCGTTTGCCACGGATGTCAATGTAATCCTTTATACTTAGCTGTTCTCGCCGAATCTGGTATCAATCAAGACCAGAATTCGACGGGCTTTCCAAATCTGTAATGGCTGAGTTATGCATGGAAAACCCCTTTGATTATCTTCAAAATATTGCTGTGACGTCATAACCACGTGTACGCCGAAGTTCTAGAATGTTCTAGAACATTCATCTGCGTCATTATTAGCTGCGCGCTGATTGGCTATTGCTCGGCCGATGATTGGTTGAGGCCTGCGCCTATGACGTCACGAGTAGTATAAAAGGAGATGGAATCCAGAGTTCGAGAGCATCCTCAACCAGGGGATGAACAGGTTGGATCTGTATACAGCTATGATCAGCGAGACAGGTATTATCACCTCTGTCTCCGAAAGTTTCTCTCCTGTAGCCTGCGGAAGCTACCTAGCCCACCGCACCATAAAAGAATCTTTTACCTCCCGATTGCTCGGGAGCATTTTTGGAAACTTTAGATAATATTGTTCTCGAGTGAATAAAGAACTCGGAACACAATCTTGCGGTGAGGCCTCTCCCGGCCTGAATATGTGATTCTACAGATGTAGAGGCAGCGATGTTCCTTGGTGTATAACTCGCCGGACACGCCAAAAAGTGGTTATTCAACCTCCCCCGCATGGATGTCGTGCAGGTTTATTTAGACTTTTTGACCGCAGCAAGTAAACTTTGGCCAGTATGTCTTAAGAGCTATCTGATGTGCCCCGAACTGTTAAGCTTAGTTATGTATCTTCATCCATATTTGACAACCCCCGCTGATAAACGGGTTGTTCTTAACTTTCATCCGTACCATCGGTGTACAGGAACTTTCTTCCTAGTCGTAATGTTATTGTAGAACTTACTGACTGTTCGTTAGACATTCTTACATTGTGATTACCGTCCTGAGTTCACTCCGCTCCCGTTCAGGTCTGCATGCGGGAATCCTGTTTGTGGGAACAGACATGCGGGAACTTTCCAGCTTCCAGAGAACGCGTCAACTCACGTCACGCTAACAGTGACGTATCAATTTCAGTAACACGATAGCCCGTCTTTAAGAATGGCTACCGACTATTCAAGTAACTATACTTAACATATTTAATTATTCCATTAATTACAACTGTAATGATTATACTTTATGTGTGTAAATAGTCCCGATGACTAAAAGGAGCCGTAACGGTCTTAGGACCGCTAGTTATAATTTCTTTATCGGTTTATAGTTATTCTTATTTTACTGTAAGGTGTTTTTGCTAACCACACCGTAATAGGTCCAACAACTTGTACTATATATATATTATTCTGATCATTTCACATTGTATTTCTTGTACTGGTTAGTTTCATATATGGCGAGCAGCCATCCGTTCATATGTTTTGTTTATTTGTAGAAAACGTAGGACTGCAGTGCACGTACGAAACATTATACAGCAACATTTATATATGCATCACTTTCTCCCGCCACCAACAATTTTTCACTTAGGTCGCTGCCCGTGCTATAACTCTGTTTAGACCGGCATGCTACTGACTAAAGCCTGTCTATTTAGCTCAATAGGATAGGTTTAATATGATTAGAGACACTTTCTTCGTCAAGTGACACATAGTGTACGCCTCTTTTCCGGTAGTTGCGATAATTTAGCCCTGCACTCTGGCAAGGTTGTGTAAAATTGGCCAACATACCTATTGCGCCTCATATTTATAAGTTATTGTCTCTCTTCATGTTCCACTAAGCCTTATGGCTTCTTAATTGTTTGGATGACCCTATCCGTATCATGGACTGATCCGACCATGGGAAACTATTGGGGTTTCCGAGCGGTGATGGCCAGTGTGTGGTGTCACATACACTTCCCGTGTATCTTCTGATACCTAGTAGTTAGTTATCCTTGCAAACGTAGGAAGCACTGCGAAAACATATTATAATTTTTAATTTCTTTCTCATCTTCTAGGAAGTCGCCCCCGCACTGCAGTGCATAACTGGGCAACTTGCGTTTAAACCTAACATCAGGTTAAAAGGTTAGCTCCATAGGATCTGGTGATGGGCGAGATACGCATCCCCACCGAGTTCTCTAAGAATGTTTGGGCAAGATGTTAGGATCTGCCACGCCCTCACGGGAAGGACATTCACGGTGGGTATTCGTCTCTCTTACCCCACCATAACGATATATCAGTTACCTAAACTTGCTTTTGTGAAAAGTAACCATTGTCCCGTGATGTTTTATGTGGTTATGGAGCAATATCTCCGGATTCTCACCAAGCTCGGAGGTCTTGCGAAATAACATGTCTGCACGCTGTCTTGAGTGTTGATGTCTTAAGAGATCCGCTCTCAATGGCATCCGTATCTAAAAGCTAGGTAGGCGCTCGCCATTTGCTGCCTAAAATAGTTCTTGTCTCTAAAAACTAAATGTTAGGTTAGGCATAGAAAAAGGCCCGCATAAATAAAAGCGGCACCTATTAAGTCAGCAGATTTAAAGATACATAAGACGGCGACGTGGGAATCCCTCGGGAGTCGCTTGTCCCGTCTTCACGTAAAACAGCACGCAACATTATAGTCATAATTTCTTTTCTTTGTAGCATTTTGGTTGAATATTAGAGTAGGCCTCTTTTTTCTCCCGCTTTAAGATAATATAATGGCCGCAGTGAGGTTGCAGTGCGCCTGCATACTATGTACGCAAAGCCGATTGGGCATCATGCTATGTCTTGGGCTTGTGGACATACATCTGTACGTGCACCCATAATACAGACACATCTGAGACTGAAGCCACAATGCGCCCCACACTGTGACTGCACACAGGGACGTATGATCTGAACCACCAAGCACTAACATCACTTGCAATAAGTTTTTAGATAGATAGTCTAGTGGCGGCAGTATGGACGCAGTGCGTCACAGTTCGTCCACTATACTATAGATGTAAAACTCCATTGGAAATAATGTTATGGCTTGGGGTGGGTGGGTGGGTGGGTGTGGTGTGGAGTTGTGGCCATACATCCGTACATGCACCGGCAGTGCCCCCACACTGGGGCTGCATACAAGGGACATATACAGGGACCTATGGACAAGAAGCCAAGCCATAGCATTCCATTTGCAGTTTCACATTCATTGCATGGTGGTTTGGTCCCAAATAGCGCCTCATTTATTAGTCTCAAAATTCGTCTTAAAATATTAATATTAATGATTTGACAAGTAGGTAAATGTGCGTAAGAATTTTCGGAAAAATGGCTAAGAATGACTAATTTTCTTCTCACGATGTCGCTTGGCACTGCACACTCATGCATACAAGCCCAGCCCCATGCAAACGAGGCCACCGTCATAGGGTGAGCTACACTGGCGCGGGACGCATGCCTGGTGTGCTCGCGTGTTGGCTCATGGATGTCAGATGTACAACTGGCCATGCCAGATTTGTGTTGCTCTTTTATGTCATGCGAGCTAAGTCACGGTAACTAAGATGGGGTATGGACTTACATTTGATTGAATTTGACACCAAAACGATTAGCTTTTGACAGATATATTCCTGTCTACAATGGCATACACCACTACACGTATGTTTCAAATTTACAAGAATTTATTTACGATCTCACTGATATTTTGCCCAAAAGCCACAAAAATAGCTATTTTACAGCGTTTCGAAAACATTAAAGTCGGTAATTTAAACATCGAAAATTGCAATATTCCCACTGGACACACTAGGATTAGAATTATATTAGTATAAGAATTTTGGGAAAAGAAATCTTTTAAAATCTAAATTGGGCACTGCGGAAAACTGTGTGAAAATCAAAAATCCTTCCACTGGGCTCGCTAGGTCAGTGGTTTAGAAATGTTTTTGAAAATCATTTTCTTAAAATATTAAATATTAACAATTTCGTGTGTAGGTTAATGTGTATAAGAATTTTTGAAAAAATGGTTTAAAACCGTTGTTGTTGTTGTTGTTGTTGTTGTTGTTGTTGTTGTTGTTGTTGTTGTTGTTGTTGTTGTTGTTGTTGTTGTTGTTGTTGTTGTTGTTGTTGTTGTATATCTCGTTATCTCTTAACCCTTCGCTCGTGTGTACGATACTGGCGCAGCACTAATGTTGACACTGCAATAGGACTAGCTGCACTGGCGCGCTCTCGTGTCGCCTCATGGATGTCAGAGCGCCAATCACCTGGTTGCGAGGGACATTGCTCTTGCCCCTCAAACGGGTTAATATAGCTAGCATGGTATGGCTGGGGCAGTACAGCAGCACCAGCATCCATGGTAGTACTAGTGCTTGAACGATAGTCTATTTCACCATATTTTCCGACATCGTTTTGCAAGACATACCTGTAAATACTCTATGCAACCGTGTTGCTATTTCATTAAAGGTGCATATTCACAGCAAAAATGTTTTAAAATAAAATTGTCAAAATTGTATGCTTTTAGCGACTTAAAGTGTGGACCTAGATGTGATGATACGGAATAAATCTTAACATATTGAAGATTTTTGGTGTATCTTCAAGATTCGATGCTACTTATATGTTCCTATCTGGTATAATTGATTATGAAGTCTCTTCCGTTTTGGATAAGGCTTGTACGTAAGGTTGCACCGACAACCTACCTTACCGAGAACGAAAGAGATAGATATCAGCTCGCCTCGTTTATAGATGAATTTCACGATATTTGTACTTGATATCCGGGCCTGATCTGACTGATTACCAGAACTTGCAGGTACGCTACAGTAGTCTTCCGTAGATTCCAGAATTAATATTACAACAAAACTCTTGCCTTGAGGTTATCAAGGTTCTGATTTTAATAAATCTAACTGTACACTATACTAAGGGTGGCTTTTACTGCCACTACTGAAAAGATAAATACTTATAAGAGTTTGACTAAATTTTAACTACTTTACTTAAAACTTCTGTTTCCTATCTAACGTTGATTTATATTACTCCCTGTCACGACAGGTCTGCTATATTTTATCAACCTAACCAGCTAACTCCTACTCCAATTTATTCAGAGTTAGCTTTTCGATGTGAACCAAGGATACGGACCCTGACTAAAAGCAAAGTGCCCCTTATATACACTTTTTAGTTTGTCTCCCCCGTTCGTTTGTCTTATCTTCCTCAGAGTTTGATCGGATGCCCATTGATTATGACGTCATCCTGGCCAATCAAACTCCGAGCTTCGCTTCCAGGATGATAACCTCGAACGGGGTCGAACTGGTTTGGGCTGGCTCTGCTTTGATGCGATCTGTCAGCTAACCAACAACATTACCTCATCCGTTGTGGTACCATGTCACTCGGTGATTGACATATAGTTGATATACAAATTCGTCTCGATTTAGACACCCTGTTTTGATTGACATTTAATTTATACACAAAATTTGTTAGCGTCAATCACTCCTACAGGACGTTACCTTGTCCATGTCCTGCCTATTGCTTATTGCGAATAAGCCTGTAGGATACGATGGTTAATAGCACATGAGCTGTATGATCTCATTGCCAGCTGGTGTTGTTATACTTTCTATAGGGAGTTGATAATTCTCTTGTCATTCAAATTTTTAACCATTCTTTTTGTCTGTCCTGTCTAAACCTGTCTCTACACTATTTTCTAAGCTATTGTCCAAAATGACTGCTGAATATTCTGAAGGTGTGTGCCAATCTCGCCCCACCAACTCTCACCCCAATTATTGACAGATCTCATCCAACCAGAACCGTGGGTCCTACTTTAATCTATCCTATTACAATTCCAACTTTTACTTAATACGTTTATCATGTACGCATCAGCTTCTCACTACACTGTGTTGCGGCAGCACCGGTCTATGTCAACCAGTGCAGCAGCCCTTCTGCGTACTATAGTATGATGCGTGCTACTCCGTCCATTAGCTCACCTGGTATTTTCAAATATTAATTTCATCAAGGTCTTACTCATAAATATAAGATGTCCACAGGGTCATGACTCCCCCACCGGACAATCCGATATCTACAATATGAGCTCGAATTCTGTAGTAAAAGTTCCTAACTAATCTCTGCCCACACATTACGTGTATTGGATCGATTTGAATCTTTGGAAATAAATTCACCAGCGATAGACAATTCAGACACTTTCTTGACGGACTGTTACCACTTTCACGAGTGATTTAAGGGGATGCTAATCTCATCTGCATTGCTGTTTTGCACGGATAGATTATATTTTATAGAACCCATATCATTCATATCCTGTCACATTCCCTTATCCGTTTGACAATTTATCTGATTTGTAATATCGCATAAATGTTGAATAGGGAGCACCACCACTTTTTCTCCTCAAGCGATAACGTATGATGTCATGTAAGTGTTAATGCATTTCATTCTTTATTATTTAATAATAACCGTATTGGATATTCTGAAACTAATTTGACATGAACTTGTTGCTTGCTGCCTTAGGCAGCAACAGCTTCAAGTCAAATTACTTTCAAAATATTCAACATCTTACCGGCATGGTTGTTTTTATACCAGATTGCCAAACTATAGATGATACCTCTATGACTGAGCATATATACTGAGGCAGACAGGCTAGGTTTGCCGATTAGTTGAAAAGTAAATCATTACAGCCATCATAGGCTGTGGAAATGTATCAACATTTAGCTACCATAGCCTGAATATCTTTCTTTAACTGCTTAATAAAAGGTTTACAAAACCATGCATAGTTTATGAGCGGTATGTTATATCACAGGAATAACTATTATGAAATGAGATTAGTTGTCCTATAGCGCCATTTTGTGTGTGGTATATGATGGCAGGTGGCGTGTTTGATCATGACGTCAGGCACTTGAGAGACAGATCGGATTCATCTATTAAGTCTGGTATTCTCAACTGCAAAGACAAAACTAGAGAATGTGTGACACAGAGCGCCAACACTTGTGACACTCGGTTGTTAAAAACAAACCTGTGCCACAATAACGATAGATAACATCTAAGATTAAAATGTGTATAACATGGTGTATTAGACAACCTCTCCTCCAGCCCCCGCCCCACCCCATCCCTCTCCTCCCCCCTCCACCCTCTCTCTCTCTCTCCCCTCCCTCTCCCTCTCTCTCTTTCCCTCTCTCTTCCCCACCCCCATCTCTAAATATCATCTCGCGTCCACTTCTTGTCACTTAGTGTCTTCAGATGCCAGTTAGAGAAAATAGCTAGATCAATACGGGAGCACCGGGCTTTCGCCACCCTCTTATCAGTTTCTCATGCTCATCGCGAATGATTGAGAAAATTGTTCTGTCCCCAGACTACACAGGCTGACACAACACGACTGTCAGAAGGAAGCCGCGTGTGAGCCAGCGTAAGTGCCCGAGCATTGTTAATTCGTGTGACAAGCAGAGCTGTAATTACAATTGGATATTTTCTCTAGCAAAGGGAGTACATATGCATGGAAATCATAGCCTGATTAAAGCAAGGGATAACGGACTGCAGCCCCTGGTCCTCGAAAAGTAAGGGGCCCCACATCAAAACCAATTATCGCATTTTACCTATTTTAATCCCAGAATCTCACTTTTACAGTCATGATATACGTAAGCTGTTGAAGATTTTGAAACCAGTTTGACTGGAATCGGGTGGTACCTTACACAGCACCAGCTCCAAGTGAAATTAGTTTAAAAATATTCAACAGCATTTTGACACATGCAACAAATTTATTATATTTGGCATAGTCGTTGTCGTCGTTGTCGTCGTTGTCGTCGTCGTCGTCGTCGTCGCCGTCGTCGACATAGTAGTAGTAGTAGTAGTAGTAGTAGTAGTAGTAGTAGTAGTAGTAATAATAGTAGTAGTAGTGGTAGTAGTAGTAGTGGTAGTAGTAGTAGTAGTAGTAGTAGTAGTAGTAGTAGTAGTAGTAGTAGTAGTAGTAGTAGTAGTAGTAGTATTAGTAGTAGTAGTAGTAGTAGTAGTAGTAGTGGTGGTGGTGGTGGTGGTGGTGGTGGTGGTGGTCGTGGTGGTAGTGGTAGTGGTAGTGGTAGTGGTAGTGGTAGTGGTAGTAGTAGTAGTAGTAGTAGTAGTAGTAGTAGTAGTAGTAGTAGTAGTAGTAGTAGTAGTAGTAGTAGTAGTAGTAGTAGTCATTCTCTGATTTTGACCCACGCAACAGTTTAGCCCTGGGCCTCAAATATGCTTAATCTGTCTCCGGTGAGAATACATCCAGCTGAGATGCATTGGTAGCACGAGAAAACACGTACCATACCATGGCGGTCGACCGTGGTTGAGAATTATTTTCGAAATATTCATTAACAAAATATTTCCTTGCTCTCGGTCTTACACCTCGTATCAGTGTTGAAATAGTGCTTTGATTCTCAATGAAAATTGGCATTTTCAGTGGAGAAAAATGCCAAACAATGTATTTATGAACGTAAATGAAAAGCGAACTCAACATGGGACAATTGAAATACACTAAGGCAGAATATTTTCATCAAAATTATATTATTCACGAGTATATTGGCATGTTCATATGCATTCAACTATGCAACTTAACATGGCCCAGCATTTTCATACTACAATGGACCTGAATATCTGGCATTGAAGGTGTGGTAGATTACTGATGCGGGTGTGAAGTGTTATCGATTTGACACGCATGGACCTTGGTCTTTGACGTCCGTTAATATATGCTATGACACCCCACACACCAATCAGGAACCAGTTAGCTTTAATCAAATATTGTTAGGACTTTCTGACTGTCATGGACAGACAAGATATCTTTCTCAGGCTCTTGCCCAAAACGGCTTACCTGTATAGTTTGCTGGAAATTGATAGTCAGGGAGTTCAGGGATCGATCTCAACGCGAGCAAGGTGTATGTAGAGCTTAGCTAGTTATGGGCGTGGTATAGCAAAAACGGGAAAGGTCCACTGACACGCAAAGAGCTACAACTTTGAATTGGGCTAGACAATGTTCCTTAGCTCAATCCGACAGCCACATTGCACTACATTGACATAGCACCATCACACCATAAAACCGCTCTATCATCGTCCATTAACCTACACTACCATGTCTATTCCACAAAGCATGTTCCGCGTGTTCATATCAATCACCAACCAATGTTCTCACCTTACCACACTCTCCATTGCCGCCACGGCGTCATTCTTCAGAAGAACACGCCTTACTTCAATATTTGTATCGTCAAACAGCCACTGACCCCACCCACACCATTGATTTCAAATCATGAAAGATGTACTGTCCTCATCTAGCAGTTCACGGACAACATCTTAACAATTAACCCACGACACCATGCTACAGTGTATTGGGAGAGATGGATTCTTGCTAAGAATATGAACTTAATACACCTGTGTTGCTACCGTTGCTGAAGCTGATAGTGGTGTTGACACACCTGCTGCTAGTGCTTTTGCAAGAGTTGTTCTGTTTACTAACATGGCCTCTGGGACTAATGCTGATATTTCTTCTGGCACAGATACTGCTGAAGTTCTCGCGGCTGGTTCTATTACTCAGTTTGTAATATTTCTAAAGTTCGATTCGACATTCCATTATTTCCCACCCACGCAATTCACCTTTTCAAGTTTATCCATCGATCATCTGACGTCATATGATGTCATAATTAACTAAGCCACGTGTATGATGACGTCTAAGCATTACGTCATGGATGATTCGACAGGGTCCGTTTTTAACGCTCAATAATCCGACACGTTGCAGGAATTGTATGTCTCTACCATTTAACAAACATTCCGTCGAGGATTTTAAAACTAATTTGGCTGAACATTGTCACTGCCATAGGCTGCAACAGCGCCCAGTCGAATTAGTTTCAAAATATTTAACAGCTTACTTGTATAATTTTCTGGAAATTGATAGACAGGGACTTTAGAGATCGATCGATCACACGCACGAACGAGGTGTGGGTGGAGATTACAAAGAGATGGGCGGGGCATAGCTAAAACTGGAAAGGTCCATTATCGATACGTTAGCATCATTAGATTTATGTAATTATCCAATGCATACGTGGGATATCAGTAATGATATAATGCGTAAGATATCCGGATCTAGACAAAGCACTCTATTGTTATTTGTTCTCTGACTTTGCCGGTGCTTAGTGCTATTGTCCATTATGTGCCTATAATAATTTAGATACACTTAGGGTTGTATCAAATGGATAATAACCATAGAGAGAACCATTTCAAGCTACGCCCCGCCCATTTTTAAGTAAACTCCACCCACTCTTTGCGCGTGTTGGGATTGATTTACATATTTTGAATCCTAAATTCTCAGAATCCCAATTTCCCGGTAACTATAGAAGTAAGATGTTGAATATTTTGAAGCTAATTTGACTGGGTGCTGCCAGCAAACAGCACCCGGTAAAATTATTTTAAAAATATTAAATTTAATGTTTATTAAATAATAAATTCATCAAAGAAATACTTGACGGACTTTTAAATGTTCATGACTGAGCTAGATACGTCACTATGTATTATAACCTCAGCCTACATGTGAAGTAGGGCCTAATGCAGTACGACGTCATGTACTTGAGTGACAGATCGGATCCCGTCGTTAGATTATGGGCCAAGGGATGCTGGTTATTTAAAGTCCAACGCGCACAACGAACGTTTCTCGAAACATCTGATCTGAAACAAATGTTTTAGCCAAATGTTCGGGGTGTTCGACGAATGGTTCACTGAGACAAATGTTTCAGAGCAAATGTTTTCGAACTCAAACCTAGTTGACATTTGTTTTTCGGCAGTGTGCTTTGAGAGAAGCAATTCCCGAAAACATTATTTTACAATCAACCAATTGGCATCTCAATGTGTTTGTGCTGAGGGTCTGTTGCGTCATTGAATACCAACCATTGCTGGGGAACATTATAGACCTTTCCGACATTGGCGGACTTTGGGAAAATAACTTTCCACAGCCTATTGCTTACACCACTTCTGGCTGGATTTCGCCGGCGACGCGATAAAATTAGATAATTGGCGGAACTTTTCAAGATGTATGACTTCAATAATATTGTGATTTTAGTTTATCAGAGGAAAGGTATAAATTGTGGTATATTTTAGTGCAGTGGTAACTCAACGCAAGTCAGCTGCTTGTTGTTGGATTTACCATCCAGCAGCGGTGCTCTGAGCGTTGATTTTGGTGAATCCCTAAATAAAAGACCATAATGACGTCAATGTGGGAAAGGTGTACTGGCATAGAGCAAAGCAGCATTAAACCATCTATCTCTTCAACTGTAAAAATATATCTAGTCACGATTGCGAATATTAAATGGGATGTTAAACGTATTCCATTATTAATCGATGCATAAACACAGACTATTATTCCTCTCTTGGGATCTTCTATGGTACTCTTCTTATTATTGTACTAGACGAGCTCTCTCACCACATCTTCCCATATCATTGATTGGAAACATTGGCATAACTCAAACAGAATGTGGTTAGATCGATGCATGGTCAAATGATCAGGAACAATGTGCTATATACATATGTTCTATTGCTGCCTCCATTGGCAGTTTGCGAACGTGGAAACTATCAAAAGGCCGAGACTATTGTCCCGTTTCTGTTCAATAGGAAGAAAGAAATCTGTTGTTAATGAGGACAATCAAACATGCAGGGTAATTTGAAAGCACGGGCACGATGTCTTTTCTTCACGTCAAAGCAAGCGTCGCTTCTGTTAGTATGGATGAATTGACATAAATAGATCGAATGCAATCAATGTGTTCAGAGTCTATGATGACGGCAACCGGCAGACATTGCCATGTGGAGCAAAAATCACGTGATTATAGCGTTTCAAACACATTGAAATTTGAAATGCCTCTGGTACGCTGATTTGCTTTTGGGTTAAATGGTGGTGCCTCATTAAAAAGGATGACCAAAAGATCATTCGTATTAAGGAACCATCATCATCTGGTCTGCCATGATGTTTACCATTGTAAATGAGTTGAATAAAGTTATAATCTGTTATTTGCGACCACCTGATGCTGATCCATACAGCGGCAGTTATACAGAGGGTCTATCGTATTTTCATTTTATAAAGAGTTAGGAAGCGCACCTACTATTCATGATCAGTGTGGTAATAGTTATTTAGATATATCTTTTCTATCTACACAACACTGATAACGCAGATTACTGGGCTGGTACTTAACCGACATCGGCCCAATGCGGCAGGTTATTGACCCAGTACTGGCCCAGTAACGTGCGCTATCCTGAAAGATTATCCACAGATAGGTGTGATCAGTGCCAATTTGCAAATAGCATGCACATGATGGAAACTTTAATTCCATATCTATAGGTATCATGGGCCAAATACCTATGCAACTGGGTGAGCAACAACACCCCCAGAAACCTCTAATTCAAACCGATTTTGTATGAAAAATAAACTTGCAGCCCCCACCTCCTTAGGCAACCACAACGATATTTGCTGTTTACCCCACTGATGTACACAAATGTAATTTACTCGAATAACCATATCACTTCGCTTGATTACATCATTCTCACTGCATCAAAACAAGGCACATTTGGAGAGCACGTTAATCAGAACAGCCTACAGATTTGTGAAACAAAGACACTTATTGATATTGACTCGAGAGTGGGGTTAGATGCAAAACGAAGTAAGAAACCATATGCTTATGTTGCGGTTGTAACAGACATGATGATGATGATGATCGTTTGCAGTAACATGAATCAAGTTTTTCAAGATTGTTATTGTAGCTTGTTAGTTGTTGTAATTGTATAGCATTATGGACACACATGTAGAAACATATACATGCATCTGTACTTTCAAGGGGATCTACATGGGGGTGGGGGGGGGGCTACACAGGGTGTGTCCAATGTCCACCGCTGCGGAGGAGGTAACCCAAAATTATGCTCTTCCTAGACTTCTCAGTGGCCCGATAGAGGGTGTGTGGAGGGTGGAGTGGGGGGGGGGGGGGTTGCGCGTCACCTTTCGTTTCTGTGGTGCCGGATAGTTATACGTGAGTGAACTCTGTTTTGACCTCATTCATGAAGAGGTTTGCAGCCTTGGGCTGCTCTGCAGCTATTGGAAGTAGGGTATCAAGAGGATGTTTTTCCTCGTCGATAAAGTCACCATCATCTACGTACTCACTCACCAATGACATAACTGTTATTGGAATTGTAGGGTGTGGTCTTGTAGAATGTGAGCAGATGATAGTGGTTCGGCGAATTAGCAAGTGAAAAGCATCGATTATAAACCATCACCATATCGTGATATTATTGAAGTTTACACCTGCGCATAAAGCGTTGATTTGATGCTAAAATTCAGTCTTGTGTTTGCCTATAAGAGTCTCACCAGGCGTAGTTCATCATCGCAGCCAGCTTGGTGAGGAAATTGAAAGATCTCTTGTCTCATGATCGTAGTCTCAATGCTTTGATAGTACTATTGATATCAACATTTGTTGTGCCCATCCTATGCCAGAATAATGTCACATTTGATTGAATTTTTCGATACTATTCAAAAGCACTATTTGTCTCGGGTTGGATGTCCGAGTGGTTTTCTAGGCCTTGGGAGCGCGAAGAGTTGATAGTGGGGTGTTGTTAAAAGACAGAGTTGATGATGTGTGTGGTTTATGTCGAGATAGTAGTATCTGCATATTTAAGGAAATCATTCTTAAGGCCCGCGTGCACCACCATTTGTTATAAATGTTAAAGCCGCTCTAACTGCTGCTTCAGTTATTGGATTTTACAGGTGGCCGTTGCTGGCCTTCAAACGTAGGTAAGTGGTTGCTGTGGAGTGCTGATATTGAATGCTTGCTCTGACCAGTTTCTACAATCATTGGTGGACGTGAACTCTTTTACCAGGTCATCTGCTCTTTTGATGGCGAGTTCTTTCAATCGTTCAGTTGTTTAGTGCATGATCTTATTGCAATTCTGTCTTAGTTCAGTTTGATATTCATTTTGACAGCTTTGATAAATGCGTAGTCACAGTGTTTTCTGTTGTTCAGACAGCTTTGTAAAAAGTGGATCATCAACATAGGATTTCCTTTTGTTGGTATTCCTGGCTACAGCAAATATTTTAGCAGCTGATGTCTCCAGACCTTTTCGATATTAACTTAGGGCGTCGTTTGGCTTACAGGTGAGGCCAACCATTGCCACCTGCTTAATTATTGTTTTCCTATACCACGCCTGAATGTCCTTGTCCTTAGTTAATTACGAGAGATCAGGATTGCGCTTATTGCGTTTGTGCTTTTAGTTTTCTTGTGGGTCCATATTGTTAGATGATGGCACGGATGCTTAAAGGCTGTGTTTGTTGAATATAAACCATGACTGTACACGAAGGCAGCTAATGTTCCTCAATTGCTGTTGTGTTATCGCATTCCATATGAACCCATACACTAATAAAACCCTATTTGTTTGTCTGTTCTGATTAGTTTTCTGACTTTAGAATTGAAGTTACCACATAATAATTGTAATAAGGATACGTTCTCATTTACCTCGATTCACTGATCTAAGTCTGGCCTAGGATGCTATGTCGAATCATAAGATTACGAATATCCAATATTTGTGCTTAAAAGAATCATATTAATCATAATAATCATATTATTGTATGCTAACCGTACACGTGCTAAAATGTGGCCTAGGTGAGTGACGCACTTTGTAGACATTAAAACCTTTAGTGAACTGTATTCAGTTGCTTATAGCAGTTAATTTTGTAGCATTACAGTAATGTGACTAATGAGCAGAGGGCTCCGCACATTGCTAACTAAGCTCCACACACGCTTTGCCCATGTTGGGATCGATCGAACACTGAATTCCCAGAATCCCAACATATAAGTAACCTGTTGAATATTTTGAAAATAATTTGACCGGGTGCTATTGCTGCCTATGGAAAGCCAGTGAAATTAGTTTCAAAATATTCAACAGAATGTTTATTAAATAATAAACCCACCAACGACATATGAGTCGTACACTTTACGGACTATTATAGCTTTAGCTGTACACTACTGTCTGCCAATTATGATTCTGACGTCAACCTACATGTGACGTAGCTGATTATTGCGTCATATAGGTTGAGTGACAGATTGGATTCATCCATTATCTACCACCATGAGCCTCATCTAATTCTTACGGAGTGGATGAGAGAACGAGTTGATGAGTTGTTGTTGTTGTTGTTGTTGTTGTTGTTGTTGTTGTTGTTGTTGGTGGTGGTGGTGGTGGTGGTGGTGGTGGTGGTGGTGGTGGTGGTGGTGTGAATAATTTATTAGTTTTTATTAGCTAAATGTTGATAAATTGGCGCATTCTATAAAAACCACCATATGCCTATGCCTCGGCCGTCAGTCAAATAGACTCATCATAGACTAGACCTGGCGTTCGCAGGAACGAGGCAATATATTAATTGGAATCATCTTTTAAGAGTGATAGACACTAGTTTGGTATAAAACTAACTGCCATTCTTTAATTGACCCCCCCCCCCTCCCACCCCTCATAGATACACTGTAAAGGCGAGTAGTGAATTTCAAAATTCGGAGGAAGATTTGTCAAGAAAGTCTTCAAAACACACTATCTTAAGTTGATATACTGGTCCGTTCATTCCAGTGTGTTCGAAATAAAGGAACTGAACATATTTTCCAGAACGAGTTCTGCTTTTGCTGCAACAAACACATTCGAACATTGTTACCCCTAATACCATCCCGTATTAAGTTGTTTTTATAGGTTTCCATACATTTTAGCAAGCTTTTGCTAAATTTATACTCAACTATCTACGAATTAATAATGTAATGCGTCATTTCGATTAAACCAATATAGGCGATACAAAACTGTTTTGAGTTTTGCAATTACCTATCCGATGTCTTCCCCATCTTCATCTTTCTCAATCAATCAATGAATCCACCTTTAGCTATACCTCGCCCATCTTTAGCTACACTCCACACAGGCTTTGCCGGTGTTGGGATCGATTGAACCCTGAACTCCATGAATATCAATTTTCAGAAAACTAAACATGTAATATGCTGAATATACATATTGCAGCAACAATGTTCAGTCAAATTAGTTTGAAAATATTCAACATAATGTTTACTAAATAGTAAAGACACACAATTCGCACACATGACAGACTTTTAAAAGTTCATGATGGACTTAGTTACATCATTCATTACGGTACGCGTTTTGATTGTGACGTCAGCCTACACATGACGTTATTGTCATATACTTGACTGACAGATCGGCTTGATCAATTGTTCCAGGTGCTTCACGACTGATACTATTTGACAACATTGCAGTTCTGTAGTGGCGATCTCAAAATGGCCCACACACGCGTGAATTAATCAAATTCGTGGATAGAACCTCTTTAATACATTGAGATCTAGAGTCCCAGTATTTCAATGTCAAGGCAACCATACAGGTAAGCTGTTGACTATTTTGAAACAAATTCGACAGGAATCTGTTGCTGCCATAGGCAGCAACAGCTTCCGGTCGAATTTGTTTCAAAATAGTCGCCATAATATTTATTACATAGTAAACATAAACGATTAATCGTATTTCGACTTACGGCTTCAAACGGTTAATCACTATTGTCGCGCTACAAATGTTACAGGGTTTGTTTTATCCCCCATTAGCGGATAGCGCCGGTATCATAGCGATGCATAATTCACGACGATATTAAACACTAACTCCAATAAATTACATCCATTGGGAAATGAACGGATGCAGGAGATTGCATCATCAATTTTCTTTGAGACGCTGTACAACAGCGTGAATGATCCCAATAGATTTTTTCTTTGCACATAAATCTATCTCCGCCGCGATAGTTTTACTTTGCGTATTAGATCTTAGAACCCCTTTAGCTACCTGGGGCCGTATTCACGAAGAGGGCGTAACTTACGCCCGGCGTAATTTACGCCCTGGAGATACGCCTCATAGTTACGCCATATTCACAAAGAGGGACGTAAATAGATGCGTGACTGTAATGCATGTAGGCCAGAATTCGTTGGTCACATATAGGCCGCTTATTGACGTAGTAGGGCCTACCGTACGCGTCAACAGCTGTCAAAATGTGTGGCCTTCACTACAACATGGAATACTGAACAGACTATAGCTACCATCGACTCAAAATTTGGTATGTACGTTTAATATTAAGAACTAGATAAATAAACAAATAATATTCATTCGAACGTTCTATCGAGTCTGACTAACTTAGCATATAACCATTCATTAGTAAAATGCTTGTCATTACAAAAAGAGGTGTTGTGAAACATGTAATTTGTATATTCTTACAACTTTTCTTTAGCATTCTGAAGCCTTTTTGGGAAAACTTGACTGCCAGGCTCTATCGTATTTACCTAATTGTTTCAGTTACACATTCACCGCACCGTGGGTGATTTGAATACAGAAATAGGAAAAGCATTCAGTTCAAATATCTGAAAAACCCCGGCTGCTATAGCTTCACTTTAAATAACACTTAATATTTACCAAAAGTCAACTAAATGCAAATTCAATTTATAAAATTCGTAATATCCGATATTCAACTAAAATTCGAGACCACGTCAAAAACGCTGTAAATAATGACTTACGCCTTGTAGCTGGAGGGCATAAGTTACGCCCGATTTTATGGATGGGCGTAAGCTACGCCCTTTTCGTGAATACCGACTTACGCCACTTTGGTGGCTTACGTTCTAGTTACGCCTTTTCTGGGGCGTAAGCCCTCTTCGCGAATACGGGATGTTTTGATCGCGGTACCCTTGTGTTGCAAGATTACTAATACGTTATCCTGAACAGCTGACAACATAATGGAGGAATCGCGTTTTAGCTATGGCCCGCCAATCTTTTCCTAAGCTCCACCCACACTTCGGTCGTATTGCGATTGATCGATCGATCCCTGAACTCAAGGAGTGACCTGAGTATCAATTTCCATAACACTATGCAGGTAAGATGTTGAATATTTTGAAACTAATTTGACTGCGTGTTGCCGCTGCAGCAACAGCACCCGGTCAAATTAGTCTCAAAATATTCATCAGTATGATTATTAGATAGTAAAAACATACAATTTGTACAACTTGACGGACTATTATGAGCTTAAGACGGAATAAATCGTTGTCATTCATGACGTAATTGAGTATGACGCCAGGATACACATCACGTAGTTTATTCTGACGCCATATGATTGACTGAGAAACCGGAATCATCCATTATGATTGTCTCCGGCACATTCCAATTCGTCATAAATTTGTTGAAAATATAAAAACAGTAGTTTTAAAATATTCAACAGAATGTTTATTAAATGGTAAAGACATACAATTTATACAACTTGACGGGCAATTACGCGTTTATGACGGACGTAATCACGTCATTCATGACGTAATTTATTATGACACCAGCCTACGCGTAACGTAGTTGATTATGACGTCATACGATTGATCGATAAACTGGATTACCAATTAATAACGCGCTGGTAGATTTAACCTTTAAAAAGGAGAAAACCAATTAATGGCTAATGTACCTTCCACCCATCACATGACGTCATAAATAAATACGTGACATGTAGAATGACATCACAATCAATGACGGCATGGGTGCCGTGGATAAGTACGTTAAGAACGCATAGGTGAAGACGGACTATGCGTTGTTATATCGAAATTGTCTTTACTCTTGAATAAATATTGAATATTTTGAAACTAATTTAACTGGACGCTGTTTCTGCCATAGCCAGCAACACGCGCCCAGTTAAATTAGTTACAAAATATTCGACAACTTAACTGTATGTTTATCAGGAAATTGCTAGTTGGGTAATTCTGGGATCGATCAATCCCAACAGGGCGAAGTGTGGGTTGACCTTAGCTAGATGTGGGCGGGGAATAGCTAAATGTACAAAGGTCCGTTGTCACTTCTACATCATCAACACTCTGCTATACCGGGCAGGAAATGAGACGTCGTGATAAGTGACAAATATAAGCGAAGTGATAAATCGATACCATCTTGTTTCATCATTTCGATTGTTAGCCAAACGTACATGTATTATTATTATTATTATTATTATTATTATTATTATTATTATTATTATTATTATTATTATTATTATTATTATTATTATTATTATTGGTAGTATTATTATTATTATTATTATTATTATTATTATTATTATTATTATTATTATTATTATTATTATTATTATTATTATTATTATTATTATTTTCTTCAGTTTTCCTGCACCATTTCTCACATGACCGACAATGCATTATCTTGGACCATTGAAGAATAGAAAGATTAGATATTTCACTCAGGTATCTGACATCACAATCGAAATGACATACATCCGTCACGAAAATCAAAATGTCCGTCAGTAAAGCGTGCGAATTGTATGTCTTTGATGAATTTATATAAAAATTCTGTTGAAGATTTTGAAACTAAATTGACTGGGTGTTGATACTGCCATAGGCATCAACAGCGCCTAGACAAATTAGTTTCAAAATATTCGACAGGTTGCCTGTATAGTTACCTTGAAATTAAGATTAGAGGAATTCAGGTTTCGAAGTATAGAATCGATTACGACATGCGTAAATATGGGCGAAGATTAACTAAAAAAGAGGAAGGAATAGCTAGAAATTCATTCTTCCATTGTGAACTCAACATCACATGATCGATCTGTCGTGTTTGTGGGTGTAGGTGGTGTTTGGTGTATGGGGTGGATATGTTGATAAATGTGGCGTGTGTATGATGCTTGCCTGGCGCCAGGTGATGTGTTATAACGGATTAGAATCTTTATATTACTGTTAGCCAGTTATTTATACAATGTTTAGTACAACCCAGATGCTACACAAAGTTATTGATTCCTAAATATGGCAGCAACATATTTCAATCAATAGAACATCTCTCATCACGCGTGCCCTTTAACCCTGTAATTCCGAAATTCGGTCAAGGAAACAGTCATTCTAGTGGTATAATTACAAAAATAGTCTTCGCTTGGCCCGCAAATGTGCATTCCTAAAACCACGCATGAGGTCGGTTTTGACTGGTTTCGTCATGGAATGGTTAATAATGGATATTTCTAAAATATGAGTAAGCTGTTTGGATGCCACACACACAGATTTTACTCCCACAGACAGCTTATAATCCCACACACCTGCTACAAGTGTGCCACCCACCCATGGCTCCCACACACTACACAGATATCCACTCATCGTTCTCATGTTGCTACCTACGAATAATGCCACAACATTTGATGGGGGGAATTATATTGTAGCGATACCGTGCTTAACCTTTACCAGTCTGATGCATTAAAGTAGAAGATGAAATGGTTTTCAGTCTCAACAAATTCGGTGGCTAGAGGTTCCTGACATAAACATGTTGAAAAATGTACACCACTTTCCTTGCTATTGACAGAGTAAACGATAGAATGTTGACATCAGAGTGGTAAGGATTTAACCTTTTTAGATAATTTCTTGCCTTGTCTTATAGGCAGTTACTATTTCCGAAGATACATAATAAAAATGCATGCAGGTTTGTAGATGCAAATTGACAAAAATGTTCAGCTAGAAATGTGTATGTGGGAATGATACATGTATTGTAACGTTAAATGTGTTGTTGAAAGTCGACGTGTCATATAATAAGCTTTTTTCATGTAGGCCTGTACGGTAGGGAGGGACCTAATATGTCTCTCAAGTAACCAGCGTTATAATAGTCACTTGTTAGCTGACATCACAATCAACATGACGTAGGTCAGTCAGGAAAGTGTCTGAATTATAGGCATATGTCTTTGATAAATTTGCAATTTAATAAACGTTCTGTTGAACATTCTGAAGCTAATTTGACTGGGTGCTGTTGTTACCATTGGCAGTAAAGTCAGTTTCAAAATATTCAACAACTTACCAGTATAGTTTCATTGAAAATATAGATTCTGGAAATTCAGGTTTCAATGTTATAAATCGAAACCAACATGCGTACAATGTGGTCTGAGATTTTCTAGAAATCGTTGGTATGCGCGTGCATGCATGCATTCATGCGCGTGTATGTATGCATGCGTGAGTGAGTGCGTGAGTGTGTAGCGCGGATCGTTCGATCAGGTACAAACCGTCCGAGCCAGGCTGGGTACGGGACGGCCGGGACGGGTAAGTTCCGAATACGCCCCCTGGGTAGGACGATACGCATAGATAGAGCCGATTACGAGAGGAACGTAAAATGACCGTAAAAAGTCCGTAAGATCGCATAGCGCGTATGCGCGGGCGTCAGAGATCGCTTAACAACGCGCGTTAGCGTTGGGCAGAAAATGCATCTCAAACAGTACCGAGTTCGTACTCGTAACCTTTTTACATTGCATTGTTCTCACCGTTCTTGGTATCGATCGTGACTAGAATGAAGCGAGGATTCCAAAACTCTTTACCATTTTTAAATCGATTAGGAATTGGCTGAGTTGTGACTAAATGAGCCCACTTAATCTATTTTCAAAATATTGAACCCGATAGGCTTAGTGCGTGCATGCTTTCAGTACATGGGTACTATAGCGTGTCAGGTGATCCGCTTCCCTCCCTCTGAAGTGCGCTCATGATTGTCTGTGGCGTTCCATTTGTGAGGTCACAGGCAGTATATAAGGGTCGAAAAATCAGTTTCGAGAGCACTCAGGTGGTGGTGAGGGTCTTGGTTTGAGAGCACAAGCGCAGGTGACTGCATTCCATAACGCAGATATCCAACTTCTGCTGTGGATCCTTTCGGTGTTCAGACTCGTTCTCTTTGGGGCACAGGCCCCTACATCCGCAACCGCAGTATTTGTAAGCTCCCGGGAAGATATCACCCGGGCAATAAACAAAGTAAAGTCAGGTAGCCCAAGACACTACTTCCACAAAGGGACCTATCGAGCGGATGGCCTTTCAGCCCAGATGTAGCTTGTCGTTCAGTATGTGGGGTGAGTGACAGATTTTCCGTGCCACGCAACCACTGGTTGAAATTGATCCACACATCATGTGTTAGCATTTTGGCATTTTCGACCTGAGTTATGGGAACATTGCTTGATGCATTGTATGAGTTATTTGATGCATCTCGTGGTGTGGACCGTCAGAATGGATCCGCATTAATTGACATTCTTCCGTAGCCCGTCAAGAACTGTAGGGCACTTTTCAACTTCTGCTCCAGTACAGAACCTTTTAGACCATTCAGTTAAATTAAAAACTTTTTATCTGAACTTGACTGTCTACTAGCCATCTTCCTCCGAGAAGGATTGTCCTCACTTTTCCTGAGAATGAGCCGTATCAGTATTATGACTGCAGTATTTTCCTAGCAGCTGATTTCCAAATTGTGTTACGCTTCAACTATCGTGAATATGAGACGTCTTCCGTACCGAGGTACTCTGTGTTGTTATATTATTATTGTATCACTTTTATATGTAACCGGTACTGATGACTAATAGGTACCTCCCGGTCATTTGAGACCACATTTTTATAGTTTATTGTTATTATGTATATATTATCCTCATTTTCCGTGCCTATAAGCACCGCAAGGTTGAGTGACCTTCTATTTTACTGTCTTTTTCTAAAGTTAGTGATATGGCAGTAGCCATCCATGTTAACTTGTTTTGTTTATTATAAAAACTCTTGGACCGCAGTATCACTAGGTTACGCAATATGTAGTTCGGATCGACCGGGCGGGTACCGGCCGCACCAGCCAAGCTGGGTATGCGCCGCCCGTCCTGGACTCGTTCCCTGAACACGCCCCCCCCCCCCCCTGGGTAGAGCCATAAGCGTATATGAGCCTATGAGATAGATCGCGTTATAAAAATGACTAAGTCCATTAAAGCGCATAGTACGCATGAGCACGCTTAGACGCTATTTTGACAGAGTGCATAGTTTACGACCATGATGGGATGACGCTTTTAGTGTACCGAGATGGTACCATGGAATCCTTTTTAATTATTTGTTTCCGCCGAATCTGGCGTTAATTAAGAGCAGAATTGGACGGGCTTTCCAAATCTGTAAACCATTTCAAAATCGGTTAAGAAATGGCTGAGTTATCCACGGAAAACCCCTTTTGATTGTCTTCAAAATATTGACGTGGCGTCATAACCACGTGGACGCAGAACTTCTAGAATGTTCTAGAACATTCGACTGCGCTATTATTAGCTATGCGCTGATTGGCTGTTGCTCGGCCGATGATTGGTTGGAGCTTGCGCCTATGACGTAACGAGTAGTATAAAAAGAAGACGCAATCCAGAGATCGAGAGCATCCTCGGCCACTTCGCTTTCTGTCGGGTTTTCTCCCGTGGCTAGCAGTATCCAACCCACCGCGCTAAAGCAATTTTGTAACTCCCCTTACTTGCGGGAGAAATTTGGAACTTTCTAGTTATTGTTCACGAATATCAAGAGCTACTTCAGAACACGAACTTGCGGTGAGGCCTTTACGGCCTGAATATGTGATTCTACAGATGTAGAGGCAGCGATGTTCTTTGGTGGATGACGTGCCGGATCGGCCGGCCATGCCAAAAAGTGGTTATTTAACCGTCCCCGCACTGATGTCGTGCAGGTTCTTCTAACTTTCGACCGCAGCAAGTAAAACTTTGCCCGGTACGTCTTCAGAGCTGGTCGGCGTACCTCGCACCGCTAAAGCTTTGTTTTGTATCTTCATCTGCATCTAACAACCCCCGCATGTGATCGGGTTGTTGTCAACTTCCATCCGTACCGTCGGTGTACGGGAACTTTCTTCACAGCAGCAGTGCTATTGTATCTCTTACTGACTACTCGTTAGACATTCTATATTGTGATTACAGTCCTGAGTTCGATCCGCTCCCGTCATAAGCAGCTTGCGGGAATCCCGTTTGCAGGAACCAACCTGAGGGAATTTTCCAGCTTCCTGAGAATGCATCAACTCACGTTAAACTAAGAATGACATATCAATTTCAGTAACACGATAGCCGAGCTTAAGAATGGCTATCGATTATTCAAGTAACTATACTTAACATTTTAATTATTCCGTTAAATGTATTTTTCCTAAATTATATCGTATCCATATAAACGGTCCCGATTACTAAAAGGTACCGTAACGGTCTTAGGACCTCTAGTTATAATTTCTGTATATGTTTATAGTTATTCTCATTTTCTGTAAGATGTTTTCACTAACTGCACTGTAGTAGGTTCGTTAACCTGTACTAAGGCTATATAATTCTGATCATTTTACACTGTATTGATTGTTCTGGTTAGTTTATATATATATATATATATATATATATATATATATATATATATATATATATATATATATATATATATATATATATATATATATATATATATATATATATATATATATATGGCCAGTGGCCATCAATTCATTTGTTTTGTTTATTTATAAAAAAAATATGGGACTGCAGTGCATGTAGGAGACACTATACAGCAACACTTATATATGCAGCACTTTCTCCCACCACCAACAATTTTTCACTGAACTCGCTATCCGTGCTATAACTCTGTTTAGCCCAGCATGCTACCGACTAAAACCGTTTCTATTCTGCTCGATAGGATAGGTTTAATATGATTAGAGACAATTTCTTCGTTAGGAAATCTGTAGTATACTCCTCACTTCCGGTAGTTGCGATAATTTAGCCCCGCACTCCAGCAAGATTCATATCTCTAAGAAATTGTCTCTCTTCATGTTCCACTTAGCCTTGTGTCGTCTTAATTGTTTGGATGTCCGTATCCGCGCCAAGGTGTGGTATGACATACAATCCCTCCATATCTTCGGATACCTAGTAGTTAGCACTTCTGCCAATGTAGGAAAGCACTGCAAAAACACATCTTAATTATTATTTCTCTTTTATTTGCTGAACAGTCCTCCCGCACCGCAGTGCAAAACTGGGCAACTTGTATTTAAACCTAACGAAATGTTAAACGGTTAGTTCCATAGGACCCAGTGACGGGCGAGATGCGCATCCCTACCGAATTCCATAAGAATGTCTGAACATGATATTTAGATCTGCCACGCCCTCATGGGAAGGACATTTGCGGTGGGTATTCGTCTCCCTTACCCGCCACCATAGCGATGGATCTGGCCCTTTCCTCACTCAGCCATCCACCACATTAAGAGAAGCAATTAGGAAGCAGTCAGAATACATACAGAGTGATTCCGCTCTGATACCATTGTTGCAGATGGCGTCATTGGAAACTCTTCCACCGGTACACCGCAAAGTAATATACAAATGTGTCTGTCTGTTTAGTGGCGTTTCCACCAGTGCCACCAGCGACACTGGTGCTTCAATCACTGTATTTAACAAGCGCTTATATGAGAGCATCCCACCTCATAAGAAGCTTTAAACTTAAACTTCCCCTTAAACCTACAAATATTTACCTACAGACGGCTATGGGAGCTGATGTTCCCGTAGCTGGTGCAGTCAATTTAGTCATCCAAATAGAGGAGATGCAATTCATACAGCGGGTTGTCATCGCCTCTATTCACAATGATGCCCTCCTTGGCTCTGATTTTCTCAGTGCCAGCGAAGCCATCATACATTGCAAACAACAGGAACTCAACATACACAGCCGACGAATACCTCTTGGACCGGCATCGTCATTATATGACACGTGTGCGGCTATATTATCAAGTCCCGCCATGGTTGAGCCAGGACAGGACTAAATCCTATGGGCCACCGCACCACAGTTAGGAAGCATTACACACACCGCCATGCTGGAACCTGATCCTGATTACAGGATCGCCTCACAATGCGCAAGTCCCCACATGATAGTAGACACTACTAATAAGGAAAATATACCTTTTAGAGTGTTCAATGGTACGCGGATCCCATCACTCTGGAACCAGGAGTACACTGCGGCCATTTAGTGGACATAATCTCATTGGAATCACCTACACCCGCTGATATACCACCGCACATGACTGATGATTTACCCGAACACTTACAATAGTCACTTGTTAGCTTATTTTACGAAGTGGGTAGAAGCATTTGCTTTACTGGACCAAGAGGCATCCACTGTAGCAGAGATCTTGGCAAGCAATGTGTTCTGCCGTTTTGGTATGCCCTATGAGTTGCACTCCGATCAAGGAAGTAATTTTGAGAGTCGGCTCATATCAGAGCTCTGCAAATTGTTCCATATCGTCAAAACAAGGATGACTCCATACCACCCCCGGAGTGACGGGATGGTAGAGAGATTCAACAGAACTCTCGCGGAGATTCTTACTAAGGAAACACGTCTTGATTGTGGAGATTGGGACCTATGGTTCCTGTATGTACTCATGGCTTACCACACTTCAGTACATTCCAGCACGGGTTATACCCCTGCTCGGTTACTATTAGGCCATGAATTAGGCTTACCCCTGGATCTGGCCATGCCTCGGATAGGAGAGGATAGAACAAGCCCACAAGTTAGTGAGAGAAACCTTATCTACTGCACACCGGCGGCAAAAGACATGGCATAACCGAAGGGTGCATGGAGATCTGTATGAAGCAGGAAGGATGGTTTGGGTACACGATTCACGACGATCTGCAAACGTGCCAAGTAAACTGAGTTACCAGTGGAAAGGCCCCTATGAGGTAGTAGGTAAGACGTCGGACGTGACCTACCGTATCCGTGCTTCGGATGGCCTGACCTCAGTCATCCACTTCGATCGACTTAAACCATATGTCAGTGACGACCCAGCACCAGAGCTCAGATTGGGCGTTTCTCATGACACCAGTACCCAGACAGATATTTCTATGGAAATTTGTATTCCCATGGTTAGCGCAGAGCACCACGGTGCCAGTTCAGCCCCACTTCTACCAAGCCAGAATATGGGTGAACAAGCAGCTAACACTGATGACGATGACAAAATATGTACTCGCCCTTACCCTCCTCAGCACGGGTCTACTCGATCTGAGAAGTTGTATCTGAAGAATTTTCTGTTTGTTTGTCCAAGGGACCAGATAGAAAAGTTGTTCCTCCGATCTCTTCCCACTCCCACCCACTTCATGCTATGCCCCCCCCCCCCCGCCCCCTTGATCAAAGCCATGTTTCTCATGGTGTGAAACATATGATGAATAGTATGGAAGTGTAGAGGCTAGATGAAGCCTTAGCATGTCTAGAACCGCAGAACCGTACAACAAGGTGTACCCGACCAACTCCCAAAAGGTGAAACCACACCCCTCCCAAGGGATACCCTTACCAAAAGTCCACCCACAGCCATCACTCCAATTCGCCTCCTTCATCTATGCACCAAGTTCGGACATCACCGGCCCAGTCCATTTCACACTCCACTCATCGTCTGTTGACCGTCAATCTTCAGATATGAGAGAGACTGCTGCAACAGAGGAGGTGTCATCCCGCACTGCACCGACCAACATTACCCTCTGCGGTAGGCAGGGAAGCAGCCTGTTCAGCAGACTCTCGGCTCGAATTTTCCTGGTGTCTAAAAATTATGACAGGACACCAACAGTCGTGTGGCGGGAGATGACCACATCCCCCTACCCAAAGGCCACCCCATCCATGTGGCCTACCATACTCCCCTGTGAGCAGTCAGGACATCACACCACAGACAGAACGGCATCACATACAGAGCACACCTGCCCTCAAGGCTGGATACGTCAATTCGTCATTGCGCGTACATCACATACCTACTTGGTTATACTCAGCATAACAGAGCCATTCAACATCGGCAACAACATCATTTAGCAGCACCTACCGGTATTAATTAATTCTCAATAGAGACACAAAAATTCCCGCAACAGTTCCACCCGCAAAGGTTGTGTGAGAAATATTATCTCCCGCAAACCTCCACCTCCCACAATAACAACAGACTTGGCGTTCACCAGCATGGAAAACTGGAATGCGCTCACTTCGCTTATAACACTGGCATCATACAGCAGCCCGGACATCTCGACAACAACATTATCATCAACAGACAACAGCCGACGAATCTCCCGCACACACTCTCTCATTCAGTTATGGGATCATATGGATATAAGGAATGCACTACAGCCATCTACAGTACGCGTCACGGGAGGATCGTTTGTCTAACGTTCCTCCCCCCTCCCTTTTTCCCGACATCATAGGAAAACAGCCAAAGTCTACATACTTCATCTACACGTAATAACAGTCGATATTATTAAGAGAGCAAGATGCCCGCATTGTCGTCAT
Source organism: Chaetoderma sp. LZ-2023a (assembly GCA_034401795.1). NCBI lineage: Eukaryota > Metazoa > Mollusca > Caudofoveata > Chaetodermatida > Chaetodermatidae > Chaetoderma > Chaetoderma sp. LZ-2023a. The sequence continues at coordinate 96,327,461 of CM067373.1, read as the reverse complement.
TCATGAGTAGGAATTTGCTACCGAAAAGTTGAATTCGATAATGGATTGATCAAAGTTACGACAGCATCCGACAGGTCATCTGCGCTCTAAAGTAACTCTGTCCTGCCCACGCGCTCGACCATTCCAGAGTGAAATATGCTCACAGTTCGATAAAGTTGACAATCACGCCGCCCCCCCCCCCCCCCACTCCCCCACCCCCCTACACCACTCCCGCACCTGGCGGTCATAAAAATGTCACCTTCACCACAGTGCAAGTATCATCCAAAGATAACCGACCACGTGTATCAGATTCAAATCACCAACATGAACATAGACACTCAGGTTGACTGTATTCACAATCTCCAAACGACGGCATTGTAAATTGGAACACTGTGGCACCCACCTCCGAGTTGTACTGTAATTTAACCATTATTAAGTGGTATTAATGTGTCTGGTCTAGGCCGGGACGGAGCTAGTTCTACCCATTGAGGAGAATGCTTGGCGGCCCTCCCGCTCGGAAAACGCAGCTATCTTGTTGGGATCAGTAACATTGATCTACCGCCTGAATAGATTTGTTTAAACCACACATCAAATTACTTACAACTTTACTGTCACATCTTTGATTAAGAACACAACTGCTCTACCGTGCTACAAATCATTAGCGCACGGGTTGGTAAAGCGGCATTAAAAATCTAACAGTATAATTACAAAGAAAATTTCAAAAATTCTCTTCTCTGCGTTCCAGTCCATAATCAACACCGGCTGAGAACTACCTACTACCTATTACAGACATATACCAAGACGCATGTTTAAGAGCTCGCGCAAATAAGGGACATTATATTATAAAGATTCATGATATAACATATATATCTTTCCATATCTCGCATCTACAACAGACTACATCTAAGCAACAGTATTTTAGCCGTTTCCATAAACAGTACATATGTTCCCCATCAACCACGTGCTTTTAGGGACCACGTGACATTTACTGCTATTTCCAGTAAATCGGATCAAACGCTTTAAACACAAGAGCCGCCCAAAGATGCGACTACCACAGCGTGATGGAGGAGTGGCGGGGTGAGTCAGGGTAATTGCCGCTGATGTCACCAGGCTCCCACACACCCCATCGGGCGCTCCAGCCTAAAATTAAAACAGGCAAATTTATAAGCATCCAATCTGAAAAACCGCCTCACGCTAATTAAAAGGTGAGGCTCCTCAAAGAAAAAGTAGTACCACGTTTTTATGTTGATAGGAGGCTGTTAAATATGCTACATTAAGACAAAGTTAATGAGCCATTCCTCCTATAATTAAAAGTACTCCCTTTATACGGGAAGAATTAATCCCTAGACGTCTAGAGTGGGAAAGAGAAACTTTCCATATAGGGCTGACCGAATCACCTGTTAAAACTTCCGGGTGTGGTCATCCGCCGCCTATGACGTCACCAAATGGTATAAAAGGAGGAAGCGCGCGCTGAAACTTTGTCTTCCCTTCAAAACTCGACACCAGGGAAGAACAGATAGCATTAGGCTTCTTTCATGTCGAAAACCTAATTCTGCTGTTTTATTATTAGTTCATTATTATACTTGGCCTGGAAAGTTAACACAATGAAGAGATAGGGCATTAGGTTTTGAATAAGGTTCCCGCAGCCACCCACCATGCGGGAACGAGATGTCACTCCTCGAAGATTTAGAATTATCGGATTCGTCAGAATCGGTACCAGTTCCAAAACGATTCCCGTGCAGCTCGTTATTAGCTAGCGGAGAACACTGTACCAGAACTTTTACGAGAAAATCCGACCGCACACTTCATGTTAATAAGGATCACCTCCTCCAGTCAGCCTTCTGCGTGACGTATCAGTATCTCTACACTGCTACTCGCTACGGAGTGACCCATGCGCTCCGTTATCGTCACCGTGTGTTAGAAGGGACATTAATTCCCGGAGAAGAAAACAAGGATCGTGCCATTTTTGCCACAGGTTTCGAATCTCGGTTTCCGGTCCAAGTTCTCCCAACCGAGAAGATGGCCCGCACGAAGATCACTACCCATAGATATCCCATTAGTAATCATCCTCCTGCGGCTACCGTGAGCAATGTACCGACAGCAAAACATGAAATCCTGCCCGCAGCCACGTCGGGGAGCGCTACACCACTACCAGTCACTACATCTACTACACTTCTGCCAATGTAGGAAAGCACTGCGAAAACATATCTTAATTATTATTTCTCTTTTATTTGCTGAACAATCTTCCCGCACTGCAGTGCAAAACTGGTCAACTTGTATTTAAACCTAACGACAGGTTAAACAGTTAGTTCCATAGGATCCGGTGATGGGCGAGATGCGCATCCCTACCAAATTCCATAAGAATGTCTTGGCATGATATTTAGATCTGCCACGCCCTCACGGGAAGGACATTTATGGTGGGTATTCGTCTCTCTTACCCCCACCATAACGATAGATCAATTGCCTAAAATGCTTTTGTGAAAAGTAACCAGTGTCTTGTGACGTTTTATGTGGTTACGGAGCTAGATGTCCGGATTCTTATCCAGATCGGAGATCTTACTAAGTAACATGTATGAGCGCCGTCTTCAGTATTGATGTCTTAGGGCATCCGTTCTCAATGTCAGCCATATCTAACAGCTAGGTAGCTGCCCGCCATTTGCGGCCTAAAATAGTTCTTGTCTCTAGAAACTAAAAGCTACCTAAGCAGAGCAGAAGCCCCGGATAAATAAAGCGGCAACTACCAATTCAGCATACTAAGAATTACATAAGATGGTGACAGGGAATCCTTCGGGAATCGTTCATTCTGTCTTCACATAAAACAGTACGCAACCTTATAATCATAATCTCACTAGGTATGGTCTTTTCTTTTTCAAACATTTTGGTTAAATATTAGAGTGGGCCCATTTTTGCCTACTACTCTTCTCCCGCTTTAAGCAGTGGTGACACATTCCTGAGACGGAGGCCCACGCGAGGCACTTGCCTCTCGCAAGGATTCAGCGACGACGGTCCACGCGAGGATAATACTCCTCACCCAAACTAGCACTAGGAGTAGTACCTGCGTGAGGCACATGATTTTTCGTTACTACAGAGATAATCTTCTTTCCTTTCAGCTTAGAGGTATAATAGCTTATATTAAGTTAATTAGTTAAGTCTCGTGTACGGGAGCCTCCCTTGCGGGGATATCTCTGCGTACCTACGAGGGAGCCCCACGTTTAAAAGTTCATCCGGCTGTCTCTATGTCTATTTTCGTATGCTCATCATTTTTATCTAGCATACTCGACAGTCTGTTTATGTAAAATTATTGTATAGATTTATTTTAATTAGGTCACAAAATCAAATCTTGTAAGTCCATAGATCACGAAATTGCTATGGACAGGCATACTGGTGACACAAACTCTTGGGATGGGACCATTGTATTTAATGTTTGCGACAATGGTCGCACGGCCCCACCAGAACGATTGAGTTCCACCGGCCATAGGAGCCGGTCTTTGTTAGCCGTAGGGCAGTCTCGTACAGGATCCGTCACCCTGAGTCCAGAAGCTAACCAGCATCATCATTCGCCGTGCACTTGCGGCACGGCGAGTCGACATCATACACCGGAACGGCCCGACACTACCCCACGAGCTACAAATACAGTAACAACACCCGCTTCACCTTGTTTCCCGCACAGTATCAATTTTTCACTGAGGTCGCTGCTCA